>QLTV01004400.1:3864095-3892553 GCA_003457575.1 Thermophis baileyi
CCAACAGAATACCTTCCAGCCACGAGGCTGGAAATTTTGGGCCTAGACAACTTAGAACTACGCCGCCTGCGGTCTGACCTAAGCATAGTACACAAAATTATCTGCTACAATTTCCTACCTGTCAATGACTACTTCAGCTTCAACCACAACAACACACGAGCACACAATAGATACAAACTTAAGGTAAACCGCTCCAAACTCGATTGCAGAAAATATAACTTCAGAAATAGAATGGTCAATGCCTGGAATGCACTATCTACCTGACTCCGTTGGTACTTCATCAAACCCGCATAGCTTCAACCTCAAACTGTCTACCGTGGACCTCACCCCATTCCTAAGAGGTCCGTAGAGGGTGCGTGCATAAGCGCACCAGCGTGCCTACCGTCCCTGTCCTACTGTCCTATTGTCTCCATCTTTCTGTATTCACTTTGATTATGTTTATGATTATACCTATACCTGCTATCTTGTACATGTTTGACAAATAAATAAATAAATAAATAAATAAAATAAATAAATAAAGCAATAATGAAATAGTTCTCCTAGTTTTAGCTTATAGCTCTGGTAGTCCCTGGTGCTAGCCAGGATTGATTCTGCTTAGCTTTTGAATCCAAAAATGGTTGGTCCAATGCTGCTTCTGCTCCTAGCTACACCAGTGAATGTTTATTTAGCAGGATGAATGACAGACTTAGGTCTAGTATCAACATGGTGTGGCATTACCAGTCAAATATATATCTTTATGCTGTAGCTGAACTCAGCTTCTCTCCTTTTTTTCTATTTTTGTCTTGTATGAGTTCCTGGGCCTGTCTGGTTTTTAATAATATGCTCTACTTATCTTTGTGTGTTCTGCTATACTACATGTTTCTGTAACAAAAACAACACAACTTTATGCCACCCTGAAAGAATTAAAACCCTCTGGGTCTGCCACAATCATTAATTAAAGCTCCAAATTAAGTGAAATTCATTTGATTTGCCCTTAGTCATAGAAATATTTAATTATACCCTTTTAATGTTATCAATGTACTAAGTAGCTACAATTATTTAGAAAAAGCATATATGTGAAAAGCAAATACTCAAAATGTCTAATTACAAACTGTAGCTAGGAAGCATACATTGGCATGATGTGTGGTACTCATCACGTACTTAGTGAACTGTAAGTGTTCACTGTATCAAGATGTTTTCCTATGAGAGCTATGCCTCAAAATGGTTGTACCTTGTGCAATTCCCATTCAGTGCAATTGATCTTATGTGGGAAATATTGCCCATGGGATGTTGTCAAATATTAAAACAACTGATCCATCAACTGATTTCCTTCCTCATTCTTCTTGCCTACAGTTATATACTCAGTTTATTTGGGGTCAATTATAAAAGTAAAAGCAGATTTTCCTCTGGCATGTCCCCCCCCCCACTGAACAACATTTTTCTGGAGTTGGGAGTGAGTTCAGGATGGTTCTGTACTATACAGTATACAGCACCATGCCACAGGACAATGCATATTCATTGACTGTAATGATGAATGTGTGGCTAAGAGAGAGCAATGCTGAAAAGATAGTAAATATAGACATTGTTCACAAACTTACTTTTTCGTCACTGTCATATTTGTGAAAGTTGCCATGTAAGTCAGGCTATTTGTACTATGTTTCCTGCTCTGCATTTCTGGTAACTTCTGGCTAGACAGAGGAGCAAGAATGAGATCCTGAGTTATGTTTCTTTTATTACAGATTTTTAGGAAAGGGAACTTCAACAGAATTTGCATTTCTTTATTTGGTTTTGAATTTCTACTTGATGAAACTCACATGTGTGAAAATAATGGCAGTGGTTAAAGTCATTCCATAATATCTTCTCTTTTAAAAAGACCTAATAGACATACATTCTTTGCAAAATGCAGGTAACTGGGAAAATAGAAATATTTATGTTTGCTTAGTTGCATTTAAGCCCATTATGGGCAGAGCACAGCAGCACAAAGTACAGCTAGGCACACAGATGAGAAATGCCTTTGTGCATATTGTTATAAAATGTAACACCCATGCTTATCTTACCACAACTTCATCTGTGTGTGTCTGTTTATGGAGTTGATTGATGCCTCTCTTGTAACCAATAATCTCGTAGTACTTATATTTGGTGATAGGAGGGAGACTTTCACTTTGGGAATATTGTAAATGTGTCCTCTGGATGACAGACCAAGTTCTAAAAACCCTTAGAAACCATTGTTTGGAGACTGAGTATTGGTTTTGCAGTCCTGAAGGAATAGACAGTAAACCAAGTTCATCCTTCTTGTAATATAGTTGAGAAGGGAGAGGGAGGTTACAAGTTTTCTTTCCAAACTAACATAAATGTGCCAATGGGATGGGACTAGCCTTGTTCTCATTTTTTTGTTTGTTGGTTTTTCTTTCTTTTCCCTTGTGAATCGTGAGTAAATAATAACTACATTCACTGATGTGTAACAGCTTTATTTTATAACTGGGCCATAAAGGGCAGACACTAAAATAATACATAGCAGAAGCAGAATGAGGTACTGCTAATATTAGTTTACTATATTTGGATGTGAATCAGTGCTACAGCATAAAATACCAATAATACTTTGAGTTCTCTCTCTCTCTCTCTCTCTCTCTCTCTCTCTCTCTCTCTCTCTCTCTCTCTCTCTCTCTCTCTCTCTTGTTTTTTTGTTTTTTGTTCCTATCTTATTCATTGTCTGCAGATGCTAAGTAGGTGTGAGTGTTTGGATGACTACTTCAGTATAATTTTTTTGTATAATTTCATGCTGCCATATAAATTTCTTTTATAGGTCCCTTTAGATGGAATTTTATGCAGCAGAAACCTTGTCAACAGAAGAATTAATGTTTGCGTTAGCATTTTGGCAATAGAAAAAAAAAAAATCCAAAGCTGAGCAGTGAAGGTCAACAGACAGCCTCAAACCTGGATTCTTCAGCTCATCATTCAACATTGGAGTTTTTAAATCCTTGCGGTAGAGAAACCATTGCCAATGCTTACAAGGAACTGCTTATCCCTGCTTCTCTGGGTCCTGTTCAATGGAGGTATCTTAATGTTACTTCATTCACAACCACAACAGATTTCAAAAGCTGAGTCAAGGAGAAATGTTGTCACCAACCCTGAAAGGAGGATACCCACCTTACGGGTCAAGAGAGGCTGGGTCTGGAATCAGTTTTTTGTCCTGGAAGAATACATGGGCTCTGAACCCCAGTACGTGGGAAAGGTAAATGCTTAATTTTCTAAAATCAAAGTTCACTCAAAGGAGTTTTTTCTTTAACTTTTAGTCACAAATTTGTTTTTTTATTTAAAAAAAAAAACCAAACAACTCTTTTTCAATCTTATTAGTATGTTATTATAATTTGTCATTATTTTTGCATAGTTTTATGAAATCAGATTTTTGGAAGAAGTATCCATTATATATAATCATTGCCTTGATTTTTAATAGCTCAAGGAAGAATTCACCAGCAATTATATAATTAACAATATTTGAAGGATGTTTTTTGAAGATGGGCAATCCTGAATGCTCAGCATAGAGAAACAAATTCTAATAATTCAGACGTATATAATTTGATACACCATGTACTTATTTGTCTTGGAGTAGATCCCAGTTAAGTTAATAAAGCTTTCTTTGAAATAGACTTGTATAAGATTTTGCTTTATTCCATTGAAAGTAATTGAATAAACTTCAGATATTTGATACCTCATAGATCAAAGTTGTTAATGAAATGTTTAATGTTCAAATTAATGTTATTGGAACACTTATATGTGTATATATTTGTGTATACCAATGTTACAGTATCAGCTTTGTGATAGGACACAATATAGTTTATCAAATAATTTATGCAACTGAATAATTTGATGAAATTGAAAGACACTTTCCTGTTTCTCATTTCAGCAATGTGTATATTCATACACGTGGATACACATGTACATATGCCCTTTGGAGACATTTTAGATGTATTTAAGTTATTCAAGCAAATCATGAAAAATGGATGGATATTTGACTTCCATCAGCTTGCATCATTGTTTCCAAATGCAACAATTAGATGTGATTGTGCTCTCTTTATACAGAAAACATAGGTATTTCTTGCCCGCTGTCCATATAGACTTTTATACCCACAAGGAAAAATGTTATACACATACTAGGAATTGGATTATAGTAAGAGAAAAAGGTGACAATGTCATATTGTACCATGTTTTCCAAGCTTTTTCTTGTAATTTGAGGCTTTGTTTTAGTTTGTTTCATTGTATTTTTACATCTATTAGACTTATCACAAGGAAATGGCAAGTTGTCATAAGATTTTGTATATTGTACATCTTAAAATATACCTACAGGCATTATGAATATTGCTGTTTTCCTAAAAGAACAATAAAGTCTTCTCTAAACAAGAATGAGGATTCATGATCTTCCAAGTTTTATATAGCAATAGCACTTAGACTTATATACCGCTTCACAGTGCTTTACAGCCCTCTCTAAGCGGTTCACAGAGTCAGCATATTGCCCCCAACAATCTGGCTCCTCATTTTTACCGACCTCGGAAGGATGGAAGGCTGACTCAACCTTGAGCCTGGTGAGATTCGATCTGCCAAACTGCTGGCAGCCGGTGATCAGCAGAAGTAGCCTGCAGTACTGCACTCTAACCACTGCGCCACCGCGGCTCTTGATTCTGTCTGCCCATATTTGAATGCCAATGATCTGAGATGATGGAAGTTGAAGTCTAACACTAACAAAAACAAAAGCCACTTTTTATGGCCCGAATGAGACTTTGTTTTTGTTTTTTCCTTTTTTTCTTTTTTAACCAGTAACCAAGTGTGGTAACCAACTAACATAATTGGAGGGATATAATTTTCAGCTGTTTTTAATCCTTTGGGGTTGAATTTTTTTGGGGGAAAAAAGGATAAAAACAAAGGGATTAAAACTCATGTATTTTGCGATTTTTCCTAAACAAGGGTAGAAAAACCTTTAATAGCAATAGCACCTAGACTTATATACTGCTTCACAGTGCTTTACAGCCCTCTCTAAGCAGTTTACTGTCAGGGTTCCAAATAGCATCCAGACTTTGGCCTGCCATTTACAGAGTCAGCATATTACCCCAACAATCTGGGTCCTCAATTTACTGACCTCGTAAGGATGGAAGGCTGAATCAACCGTGGGCTGCTCAGAATCGAACATCTGGAGTGAGCAGTGAGTTAGCCCTGCAGCCCTGCAGTACTGCATTCTAACCACTGTGCCACCATGGCTCTAATTTTAATGTTGTTGTAAATTCACCAGTGCATTTTGGTGTGCTGTGTCCTGAGGGGTTTCAGGGCCAGAAAAAAAGAAAGAAACTAAGGTGACATCAACTGAAGTTGTCTTTCCTTGATCTAAAGGAATATAGGCTTTCCATTCCTCAGGGACCATTATCCTTGTCTCTTGCCTTGGTAGCAACTAACTTGGAAGAGTGCAAGAAAAAAAGACATGGATCGGATGTTCCAAATAGCACTTAGACTTATATACAGCTTCACAGTGCTTTACAGCCCTCTCTAAGCAGTTTACAGAGTCAGCATATTGCCCCAAACAATCTGGGTACTCATTTTACCCACCTCAGAAGGATGGAAGGCTGAGTCAACCTTGAGCCTGGTGGGATTCGATCTACCAAATTGCAGGCAGCTGGTAGTCAGCAGAAGTAGCCTGCAATACTGCATTCTAACCACTGCACCACCGCGGCTCACTGCAAATAGCAGATTATTGTTGAGACTCCCTACTTTGTTGTTTGTTTGCCTTTTTTTTTTTTTGGACACGGTTATATTTTCAGAGGAAAAGCTTATTTTGTTTATACGTTTTCTTATCCCTTTTCTCCATTACTGACTTCCATGCTCACTTGCCTGTTGTAAGCATAAGCATGGTAGAATGTTGTATTAGAGGGGAAATTAAAAGACATTTTGAAAGAAAAGAAAGGCAAATGTGAATAGATTGTCTTTTACATTCAGCGGTAGCTCTTTATTTGCCATCATAAATAGTTTGATCGTAAGAAGCATTTCAGGCTGGATTTAGGGTGATAAAAGTGCATAGAATTCATAAATATATAAACCATTTAATGTCAGCATGAATTTGGGAGAATACCTCTCCCTTAAGATCATTGATTATTACAGATCTTTGTTTTTGTCCATGTGCTTTTAAAAATGAATTTGAGGCTGAGAGAATATATTCTTATTTCTGAGATTAATATTCATTCAGATAACATTGTTCATTTTACTGTAACACCTTAAAATATTTCTGTTGCTGTCTCTATCTTTTGATCAAGATTGTAGCTTCTAATGAGTTAAAATAAGCAGGAACAAAATGATGAGGATCTGTTATATTTGATCTCAGATTAACATGATCTAATTGTTACTTAGACATTTTATTACAGGGAGGAGAAGCTATAATGATGAATAAAGGTTTGGTGTTTTGTTTTGCTAGGCATGTATCCTGGGTATAATTTCAGTTTAAGATGAGTAAATTGATGCATCCTTGAGTACTCAGTGTAGACTTTTAAGCAAATAAGTCCCCAGTGTGCTACTTCTATTTCGAAGATAAAAATAAAATATGGATGGATCTGGATGATAGAATACAAACTAATGAATGCATAACAAATACCTCATTAACAAGAAAGCAAGAAGCACAACTGTGAGCATGATAGTTTTTTGTTTTTGTTTTTTTGTTGAAGAGTTACGGAATTGATGCTTATGTCTGACTTTATGAAGGATTTATATCAGCCAAAATACTTCTATTCAGTATCAAAATTCTTATGCAACATTCTCTGTTTTGATAATTATCTATCTCCTTGGTTATTTATTTCCAGCTTTGGCAATATGTGCACAGATATAAAGCTTGATATGATAGGCTATTTTTGTTGGCACCAAGGCTGTTGGCACCAAGGCTGTTGATATATGCCAGTATGTTTTGCACACTAGTTAGAGATGACGTCCACTATTATATAACAGAAGGTAACTATCCACAAAATTAAAGCATTTTTAAATGGCTGGTTGTTAAATAAGCTAGTTTTGCAGAGATGGGCCTGGGAAGCTATGAGAGAGAGAGAGAAAGAGAGAGAGAGATTGGAAGGGAGTGCTTAATTCTATATTCACTGGCTGTTTACCTCCCTTGACTTGTCAGGTTATTTTGGCAGCTATGCTGGAAGAAAAGTGGGAAAGTTGTAACTAGACTAGCCCTCAAATGTTGCAACTGTGACTATTGCTTCTCCATCGCAAATTACTTCCACCCAGATATCCTCTGTGCAGATGGTGTTCTCAGAATAATTTTGGTCAATCTAAGTGAAGCTCTATGGTAAGATATAAACAGAATATTTTCAAGCATTGCAATTGGAAAAGAAAGCTGACCTTTTGTCTGTTTTTCAATTCTTACACACATCAGAAGCACTGGTTCAGCTAATCGATAGTTTCAGCATGCTGACTTGTGAGAAGTTGTCACATTTTCTTAACTTGATATTTTTGCCAAGCCAGTAAAATTAGTACTGGACCATTTATAGTTCTCTCTCTTTATTTAAAAATTCCCAATTAACAATTAGTCAATTCAAGCCCTGCATATATATTTTTTATTTAGTAAAAATTGGAATTGTTTTCTTTTTAGTTTCTCCCTTAAGATATTCCAAGTATTATATATTTGTAAATTCTGCACACTGAGAAGATATTAAGGTGAAATTAAAAGCCTTGGATGTTTTATTACTGAATTCTGGTGAATAGATGATTTCACATTTACTGACTGATGGCTACGTTATATTCATTGCCTTGTCCAGAATGTTATATGTTTTAATCCTCCAATTCCTCCATTCCACTCATGCAAAAAAAACCAGGCTTTTATGTTAATCTGAAAAGTGATGGTTTCATTCCTTATTATAGATCTAGAGCACTAACAGTATTAGTGTAATTTATAAATAGATCCCTAATGGGTGTATAAAATTAGCTGTCAGTTTTGTTAAACATTCTGGATAACTAGTTAATTTTGGAAGCCACCTGGAATAGCTCTGAAGAGATTAATAGCAGCCATGTCAGATGTTAACAGCCCAGATTCTCAAATCAATTTATGCTGTCTTTCACCACCATCACAGAGCCCTTGCAGGATACTATTTGAAAAAATGTCAGGTTAGAGAACATGATGATTAGTCAAATTCATGGACAGGAAGTCTAAAAAAGTTCTCGAGGTTGACCCTTTCAAATCAGGACAGTGTGCTTCTGCTCTCATATCGATATCCTATATCATATCAGAAAAGGCAGGCACAGCCATACGCCTCTGTGCTTTTCAACTGTGGAGGTGGTTAGAAGTGTCAAGTTTTTGGGTGTGCAGCTGACGAGCAGGTTAGCTTGGTCACTCAACAATGAGACACTGGTGAAGCGTGCCCAGCAGCGCCTGCATTTTCTGCATCATATGAGAACATCTTTTTTCCCCTATCCTTACCACTTCTTACAGAGGGAGGATTTAAAGCATCCTGTTGTATTGTATTACTGTGTGGTTTGGAGGTATTACTATTTGGGATAGGAAGGCTGTGCAGATAGTGGTGAGGACAGCAGAAAAGATTATTGGAAGTTCACTTCCTTCTATCCAGGATGTAGCATATAAGCAATGCTTCACCAGGGTCCATAGTATTGTCTGGGACGCTACACATCCTCTCTATGACCAGCTTTCTTTGTTACCTTCTGGGAGGAGACTTTGCAGCATCTGAAGCAAAACAACTAGATTCTGTTTATACTATATAGTATCAACCTTGTTAACTCTCAAAAGTCTTTTTTCCACTGTGCTCTGTGATGTGTGTGTGTGTGTGTGTGTGTGTGTGTATGACTATAGTATATGTATAAATAGCATATGTATATGTATGTGCATGTATGTGTATGAGGATCAGCATTTCATTTTTTAATGTGTGCTAGTGTGTTCACAGAAAAAGTGACAATAAAGATTATCTCATCTCATCTCATCTCATCTCATCTCATCTCAGCTCAGCTCAGCTCAGCTCAGCTCAGCTCAGCTCAGCTCAGCTCACCTATCCTATCCTATCCTATCCTATCCTATCCTATCCTATCCTATCCTATCCTATCCTATCCTAAATGACATAGATGAGGGAATAGAAGGGGAACTCATCAAATTTGCAGATGATACGGTACTAAACTGGCAGGAATAGCCAACACCCCAGAAGACAAGCTCAGGATCCAAAAAGATATTGACAAATTTCAACAATGGGCCATATCCAACAAAATGAATTTTAATGTGGAGAAAAGCAAAGTTTTACATTTAGGCAGGTCAAAGGTAAATGTACAGACTGGTGAGACCTGATTCAAAAACAGTAACTGTGAGAGGGACTTTGGAGTCCTAATGGATGTTCACTTGAATATGAGCCAGCAGTGTGCAGCAGCAGCAGCCAAAAAAAGCTAATACAATTCTAGGTTGTATAAACAGAGGCATAGAATCAAGATCACGTGAAATATTAGTGCCGCTTTATAAAACCCTAGTAAGACCGCACCTGGAATACTGCAACCAATTTTGGTCACCATACTATAAAAAAAGATGTTGAGACTTTGGAAAAAGTTCAGAGAAGAGCAACTAAGATGATCAAAGGCCTGGAGACTAAACCATATGAAGAATGGCTGCAGGTTTTGGGTTTGGCTAGTCTAAAGAAAAGAAGAATTAGGGGTGACATGATAGCAGTATTCCAGTATTTGAGGGGCTGCCACAAAGAAGAGGGGGTCAAATTATTCTCCAAAGCACCAGAGGGCAGGACAAGAAATGATGGTTAGAAACAAACCAGAGAGAGAAGCAACCTGGAATTAAGGAGAAACTTCCTAACAGTTAGGACAATTAACCAGTGGAACAGTTTGTCTTCAGAAATCATGGGCACTTCATCACTGGAGATTTTTAAGAAGACTAGGAAGTCACTTATCTGAAATGGTATATGTTCTCCTGTTTGAGCAGGGGGCTGGTCTAGAAGACTTCCAAGGCCCTACCCAGCTCTATCCAGCTCTATCCAGCTCTATCATGTTCTATTCTATGCTATGCTATGCTATGCTATGCTATGCTATGCTATGCTATGCTATGCTATGCTATGCTATGCTATGCTATGCTATGCTATGCTATGCTATGCTATCCTATCCTATCCTATCCTATCCTATCCTATCCTATCCTATCCTATCCCCTCCTCAAATAGGAGGAAGAAGGTGTGTTGGCTATGTTTGCTGCCTTGAGTTATTTGTAAATAATAATAAAAGCGGGATACAAATAAATAAATAAATAAAATATCATAGTATGGGATCATGAATGAAACCTACACCATTTTATCCAGTTTGGGCAAAAACCGGCCTATGGGATTTTGCCTCAAACTGGAAAAAAATAGTAATCATTTTTTTCCTTGTCATGGTTAGCAAAGCATATAATGTAAGTGCTATAACAGATGTCACTAAATTATAATCTCTGAATCATGATAAACTAGCATAGCATACCTCACAGTCTGGAAAACAACCACTAGAGCAGCATTAAAACAAATTGGGAAAGCATCAACCTTTTAGTGAAAACCGTATTTTGAAGTGAATTTGGGAAGATATTTTCTTACTATATTAGTATACTGCGTGTACATTCTAAGTGGTGGGATATGGACAATGCTAACTTGAAAAGTAGATCAGAGATGGTAACTTGCATAGAATAGCATGATTATGCTTTGGCTAAAACTAAGCTTTGGTTGTGCTTGTGGCATAATGGCCAGTTATTTTTAAAAAATCATTATGTCCTTAATTAGCAAGGAATGCTACAATTGACATGGTATAACTAAGGTTGGTAATCTAGTTTAAACCTTGATTATCTTATTTAAAAAGCCATGGTTGCTGTTGGTGGTCAATATGGATGCATCTAGTGATAATCACAGCATAAGGAAGATTGTAGTTTGGAATATATAAAAAGTAAATGATAACAATGTGAATTAATGAACAAAATAAAAGATTTGCACATGTGTGTTCATGTAAGTAAAAATAGGAGATATGAATAAGGAAGTAAAGTTAAAATAAGTTTATGGAGAGGTATTAATTACTATAAATTGTAATTCATAAATATGTGCCTCTGAACATCAACAGGTTTAATTATGAATTAAAGGACTAAAAACATTGTCATTTGCAGCAGAATGTTGATAGAAATGTCTTAACATGATGCAAGCCCCACCTGTTATGGATTCAGTTAAGAAGTATTGAATGTGTCTTATTTGAGCTAGCTTGACAACACTAGAAGTAGAACAGTAGAAAGGAAGGATTATATGTATATAATCATCTTCTGTGTACAGGTGTAAGATTGCATAACCCCAAGATATTCTGAAATGTATTATTCTTGTTCATCTTTCTAGACTATTATTGCAGAAGATGGAAGTCGTGGCTAGAGGGGCTTTTGCTCACTTCATCTGGTGTATTAGTTGGTACTCTATAAAACTTGTATCTGCTGAAAGAGATCACCTCTTGTTTCTTAGATGGGTTTTGGATCTGACCTTGTATCTCTAAAAGTAAAGTCACTGCATCCTTTTGCCTTGCCCCTGAGGACTCTTCAACCAGTTCCAGTAGTGGACAGACAAAATTGCTTCAGTGCCTCAGTGTGTATATTGTGGTGCTTCTTTGATGCAAATTGACTCATGGAGACAAATTGTAATCTCACACACCTCTGTGATATAACTCCTTCCATGTGGGATCTCTGAATTTTGTCTCCTGTATTGTTCAGCTATAATGAATGTGTTCACTTTAAGGGTGAAAATTGGGAAAGGAGAAGATATCTTTTTGAGGAAGAAAGTTGCAGAGCCTTTAACTCAGGAAAATGAAGTGCGCAAAAATGGTTTTTTAAAAGAATAGTGGTCACAATTGTAGTTTTCTCAAAGCAAAATAAAAAGAGCAAAGTAATAGACATGAAAGAGTAGCTAACTCACCAGTGCATCAGTAACGAGGTGTTATTATGGTTTGATCACAGGGGGCGTGCATAAGCACACAATCGTGCCTACCGTCCCTGTCCTAATGTACCCATATATTCATACTTCTTGTACTCATAATCATGCTTGTACTATTATATATATATACAATCATGTTTATACTTTGTCTATACTTTGCTTGTAATCATATATGCTTGACAAATAAATAAATTAAATGAAATTAAATTAAACTTTTGAAGGGCACTTTGAAAGAACAGATGTTAAAAAAGAATAGTGCTGACACATATTATGTTGCTCGTGGTTTTTTTTTCTTTCCTAATAATTTTTAACATCAGATTTGCCTTTCTAATGGCCCACATACTGAATTGACATTTTCATTGACCATAGCTTCAATTATACTTACATAAATAGTCCTTTCCACTTCAGTGCACATACAAGATTAGGAAGTTTTCCTACAAAACTCTAACTACAGACATCTCCTCTTTTCTCATTGTTTTGGGAAAGAATGGGACTGCACAAAGTTCCACACCAACCTTTCTCTAACTTCTACACATTCACTTGAGAGATCTGAAGAGAATTTGTGCCTTTATTCAAGAGAATTAATGACTGAAAAACCTGCAGTGAAAGCTTTTGTGTCATCAGGGTAGATCATGAAGGTTTTTTTTTAAGAAAAAAAAGTTTGATCTATTCAAATGAGCAAAACTAAGGAGGCTATATTACATAGATCAGTGATGGCGAAACTTTTAGAGACCGAGTGCCCAAACTGCAACCCAAAACCCACTTATTTATCACAAAGTGCCAACATGGCAATTTAACCTGAATACTGAGGTTTTACTACCTAAAATAATGATAAACAAGGCAGAGTTCAGCTAATTGTTCTAAGAAAAACGTGACAAATGCACTTTTATGCCCCTTAATTTTTTTCCTGCTTTTGAAATATTACGTTTAGCAACAATAAAAAAGAAAAACTTTTGTAATATCATTTCTCTTTCCCTCCCTCTCTTTCCCACCCTCTCTCTCTCTCTCTCTCTCTCTCTCTCTTTCTTTCCCTCATCTCTCTCTGTTTCCCTCCCTCTTTGTCTCTCTTTCCCTCCCCTCTTCTCTCTTTCTCTCTCTTTCCCTCTCTCTCTCTCTGCCTCTCTATGTTTGTCTCTCTTTCCCTCTTTCTCGCTCTCTGTTTCCCTCCCTCTCTTTCTCTCTCTCTTTCCCTCCCCCCTCTCTCTGCCTCTGTATCTCTCTCTCTTTCCCTCCCTCTCTCTCTTTCCCTCCCTCTTTCTTTCCCTCCCTTTCCCCCCCCCTCTCTCTCTCTCTCCCTCCCTCCCACCTGGGGGGGGGAAAGGAACCCCTGAACTGGTGCTGGGTGGTGGGAATCTGATGTCCGTAAGCTGATGAGCCCAGAAGCAGCGCGCCGAAGCTCAGCTGGCCAGCGGGGAGGCAGGGCATCCCAACACAGGCAGCTCTGCAGGAAAAGCAACTGACCGGATGTCAGTTGCTTTTTTTTGCTGAGACAAGATGACACAGGGTCGCATTGCGGCTCCACGTCATAATGGGCTTCAGGAGGAGGGGACCCTGTCTCCCCCATTGTGAAGTGTGCGAGTGAAAAAGTTCACTCAATCAATTCCAACTTCACAAGATCTTTTTTATTTCACGAGAAGTTAGAATTGATTGAGTGAATTTTTTTTTAATCCCACAAACTTTTGTTTCCCTGCAAACGATGGTGAGAAACGTGATGGAGATGGGCTGGGGCAATGGCGCGCATGCCCACAGAGAGGGCTCTGTGTGCCACCTCTGGCACGCATGCCATAGGTTCGCCACCATGGACATAGATGATCAAAAGTGGACACTGTCTTCTTTTCACTACCAACAAAGAGACTTTAATGTTTTAAAAATGATATTTTGACCACCAAAAGCAATTGCCATCAAAAATTGTTATTAATATCTGTTGTGTTTGACATAAATAGAAAATAGCTGTAATCAACCTAGCAGAAACTTAACACACCTATTTTCACACTTATTTCAATTAAAACTTGTAACATTGCTCCTTAGTTGAATAGGGTTTCACCACTGAATTTCAGCAACCTGATCTTAGAGCATTCTACAGACCACAAAAATGGAGGCTTCTTGACAATTATAGGGTTTTTCCCCCCTTTAATTTGAAGGGACAAAGTTAAGTGATGCAAGAGTGAAAAATGATGACATGGAGACAGAAATTATTCTTTTGAGGGCAGTAACAGATTTACAAAAAATACAGAGTGAGCTTTTTCCCCGATGACTTTTAAGAATCTAGAATATATTCTGTTCCAAAAGAGTAGCCAACTATAATAAAAATGTAAAGGTTATTGTATTAACTGCAACATGGAGTTTAAATGGCATAAATCTATGTCAGTTCCATGAAGCTGACAGTGAAATAGTTGAATATTAAGGGGTAGTATGGATTTTTAAAAATTCTTCAGGCAAAGAAATTATGCATTGTCCTTTCCCAGGCCTATGCCCTTCAAATATATTGGAATTACAACTCTCATAATTGCCAAGCAGAGCTGGCCCAATATAATAGTGAATATAAATAACCCAAATCCTTTAGAACTGCAACTTTTCACTACAAAATAATGAATATTGTCCTCAGTTGATTTCTCTCTGGAATTCAGGCTCGTTAAACAAAAATATCTAGATAGGTTAACCATCCAGAGTTCATTTTAATTGGTGGTAGTAATTCATGCAATAAACTCTCAAGCTGTTTCTGATGCCCATGTGAGTGGTATGAATATAGGTGGACATACAAGCTGGGCTCTACGTAATTTCTGAATATTCCTTGCATTCTTGAAGATGCTCCTGGGTAGGTGTTTTATGAGCCATTCAATTGGAGGTTTCTTTGATCCACAAACACATGATCCAGATTTTGGAACATCCTTGAAAAAGTCGCACTGAGTTTTACTGTACGTAATTGAAGCTGCTTCATCGTTTTGGGGTGTGTATCCAAAATAAAGCCTGAAAGGTAGAATCTGTGGTCCTATTATTACTTGACTAGGAGCAAGTCCCAATGAATTCTGTTCTAAAACTATTTGTTTGCTCTAGTTTCACAACTCAAGCAAACGTCCTCTTCTGAACACCCCAAAAAGTACCAGAATATGAACCAGAAACTTGCCTGCTTAGATTTTCCTATAAAGAATTAAACTAGAATGTTCACTGGAATTCTTACTTTGTGATCTTCAGCTTCCTTCTAATTGTTATAGAACTTAAAAATTGTGTTAGGCAAACTCTGAATAGGAGAATATTAAGTAAGTTCTGAAAAGCATAAATGTAAGTTCTAAATAGTTAGAGGGAACCTTGAACGCTAAAGGTTAGTGGTAAAACCTTTAAGTTTGGTGATAGCCTGATTTCACTTTGGCAAATATGATGCTGTTGTATTTGCATGTCCTTTGACATAAGAGCTTAGGTTACTTTGTACTAGGGGTCCCTCACTCAGCCTGTTTGCTGGTGAGGCACCCCTTTTGAGCAAATGTTTATGGTTTGTTTGGTGCTTGTTACTGTTGTCTGGTTAACTGGACAGCCTCTGCTCAAGACACAAATATTTGGAAATTACTATCTCCCTAAAATTGTAAACTTGGAAAGACTTTCTTTTTTAAGTTAGCTATTTCCAGGCCAGGTGTGTTAGGAGTTTAAATCCAGCAATAATTTCTTACTCCATTTGATAAAAAAAGAAACACCTTTTATGATTATTTTCAAAGGAAAAGAATTATTGATAGCAATTGCCTTGGGCATGTTCAAGAATTTTAATTACCATAATTACAAGTTGATATATGAATGTTTTTCATTGTATAATCATTACTCCAGAAATGTACAGTCTCTTGGGCTTCTGAGATTTCACCCAAAAGACTTCATGAACATTTTTCTCCCTTCATTTTATGAAGAATGGACAGCCAGGGAGACCGCACAATGAGGGAGTGGGAATTGCCCATCCTATTATCTATTTTATGACTGAAAAGAGCTTCACTGAGCTTGATTTGCAAGTAATTTCATCACTTTTTAAATTTTATCCACAGCATATTTTGATGCATTCAATATCTGTACATTGCATTTTAATTATTATTATTAACCTAAATATGAAATTGTTTAAAACTGAAATTCTCTTTCATTACCTTTCTGGGCTCAGTAATGAGGAAAACATGAAAATGGATTACAAGACTGGGGAGACTAAAATTCTTATAAGGCCCTGTTAGAAGGACAGCATTGGATTTTTTTTTTACTAAACAACAATTCCTTTTAGCTCATAAGCTCATAAAATAAGTTATTTTTAAATAGCAAGATATGTGAGGGAGAGAATAAAGTACCTGGCAGGTTTGTGCTGATTACTACAAAAATTGAGAGGAAAAACATTCAGTCAGTAGCACACGATTTGCTGCAAGGGAAATGGCCTACTTCCAAAGTTGGAGTCTTGCAGTTTATTCTGTTTTAATCTTAGGTGTTTAATTATATTAACACCTTATTTATGGTTCTTTTCTATTTTATGAGAACTTCTATTAACTTGGGTCTGTGATTCATATTTTTTGCTCTGCTTTTATATTCCACTGGTAAAAGTATATTGCCCAGCACCATAAATATGAAAACTATTATGTTAAGCTAGAGATAGAAATGTAGAGATAGAGACAGTAACAGAGATGATAGATATTGAGATAGAGATAAAGACAGACACAGAGATAAAGGTGTGTCTCTGTGTCCCTGTGTGGGTATGTGTGCAATACAGTAATGGAATGGAATCATGGAGAAGTGGCAGGTTAAACTGAAGTTTAATTGTGGAAAATTGGCTTTTTATGCATAATATTCCAGGTCCCAAACTTGGAAGTTCTATTGAAAAATATCTGAAGTATCCTGGATGAGAATGACATCTTAACTTGAAACTTTCCAACAATTATTATTTAGATTAGTCCATAGTTACCAGTATTAGATAAACCTATGATCTGACTAGAGTTGTTATGGTCTGAATGAATCCAGTTCCAATTAATAAAGGATGTATTCAAACAAAAATTAGAGAAAACATCAGCATTTTTGTATTTATGGCTCATTAACACAAGGATTTTGTATACATACATTTATATGCAAATTTCCCTAATGTACACATTGTTTTATGCAGCTGTCCCATATATGCACATTTCTGTACACAATTGTTCAGCAAAAACACATTTTTAATGGACAGTAGCTGGCATTAACTACATATTTATTCATGCCACAGTGGATTCATAGCATCTTGCTTGAAAAGAAATCAGAGACTGATATCTGTTGTATATCTTAGTACAGGCTCAGTATAAATTAGCATTATTCACTGGAATTTAACTGATTTTTCTTTTTCTTTTTTCTTTTGCCTTCTTCTTGGACTGTATTCGGATATTCCAGTCCCATTCTTTGTAAGTTGTGATATACACTGTGTTTGCACAGCAAAAACAGACTTTGGGAAAAGAGAGTCACAAAGCTGAACATTCCCAAAAGGTTCCCATGACAAATGAGGAAGTAACTGAAATTTACCTGATAACATTTCTTCAATATGATTAGACGCTATTATTCAACCAAGCGTTATATTGGGAAACATTCCACCTTAAACATGAACATCACTGAAACCTCTATTATTGTGATTAGAATAATACTTACAGAACTTTGATTCCTCAATCAATCAATCAATCAATCAATCAATGTCCTCTCTCATCTGCACAACGTGTCGCAATCCAGCAGCAGGCAAGTTCTTCTAGTCTAAACTGAAATAATACTAAATTAATGAAAAATTAATGAATTCATCTAGCATCAAAGTAAAATTAAGAAATAAGTGTAAGCCTCTGTAGATTTGGCAGGAAATTCACACTAAATCCTACTGAAAATTGGCAGCCAAGATCTGTAACAACCATTGTGAAACAAGGACTAGACTCTTTCAAGAAATGTCTATTGCTCTCCTATTTTTCTGAGACCTCTGGGCATGAAATAATATTTTCCTAGGTCAACAAATAACAAAAGTTATTGAATTAAATGGCAGATCCGAGTGATTGCCAATGCTAGCATTTTGCTTTCAGGAGCACAGAGTTCAGAGCAGTGCCAGCTTCATGCCACTCCATGATAACAATTTATTTCATAGCTTAAACTTACTAATGAGCTTGATGTAATGTGGATTTTCAAACATTATATCTTGGATATAATGATATTCTCTTTAGATAGCCATGTATATTGTTGCTTATTTTCCTCATGCTTCCATGCTTTTTCAATTGGCTACCGCTAATGTAGATGAGCAAATAAATAAATAGTTTCTCTCTGGATAAAAAGAGAAATATCCTAAATATGTACAGCTTCACATTTCAGTATAACTACAAGAATATCATGGAATTTACTTCTATTGGACTGACATTTAATTACTGGATTTGATTGTCTATTTTTCAATTCATAATACCGTATTTTTCAGAGTATAAGATGCAGTTTTTTCCCTCCTAAAAGAGGCTGAAAATTTGGATGTGTCTTATACTCTGAATGTAGCCCCACCTACCCGCCGGCCCCTACCCTTCGGCCTCCGTGCATCCTCTTCCTGGCTGCAGAGATTGCCACCAACAATGTCTTGTGTTTTTGGGCTCCGCATTGCGTTTTCAGCCTCCAAACGCTTGACACGCGGTGCCCAAAATGGCTACCCAGAACAGCTGCTGCCTTCTCTTACCCCTTCCGCGCTTTGCCTGCTTTAGTCACTGGAGCTCCCTCCATCAGCTGTGCTTTTGAAGCTGTTTTTCAGCCCCAACACGAGCTAAGCGATCTTCCGTGCTTTGCCTGCTTTTCTAATTGCTGCTCCCTCCGACGATCAGCTGTGCTTTAGAAGCACAGCCCCAACCAACCCCAACCTCAAAACCAGTGAGCGAACTAATGTGCTGAAGCTGGCTCCCCACCAGCCCCAACCTCAAAACCAGCGAGCGAACTAATGTGCTGAAGCTGACCAGGCTAAGGACTAGCCAGATGAATACGTGGTAGGCAGAATATTTTCCCCCTATTTTCCTCCCAAAAAACTAAGGTGCGTCTTATACTCCGGTGCGTCTTATACTCTGAAAAATACGATAATTAAATGAGAATCTACATTCAGGTGCATCTTGTCATATGGAAAGGGTTCTGTATTCAGTAGTATTGGCCATTCTAGGCTGCAGCATTTCTGTAACTGCACAGGGGAAAGCCTTTTTGCCACATCGTCAGCTTTCCTCTGTGGTTCCTTAGATTTCCAACCCAGCCTTAGGGAAACAATAACACTCAAAGATCCAACTCTTATATGCCCCGCTGATTTCAAGGCAAAACACAGAGGACTAGTTGCTTAGATGGATAGCCTATGAATTTGTAATAACGTAGAAAGAAATTTAATAAGATTAGGAACATTACTCAGGAGAAGGGTATCAAAGTAGGAATAGGAGGAGGGAGTAAAAAAAATTCCCTGTGTTCAGACAAGCAAATAAAAAGAAAGAAAAACATTTACAAAAATAAGTGTATTTGTAAGAGATTTATAGTAGATTTTTTTTCTGAAAAGAAGTATCAAGTTCGTTATCTCATGGATGAATATCACACAATTTTTGACTGGGAGAAAACTGTAAGAGAAATCAGATCCCTTCATTTTTATACCTATTTGATTTTGGGGGAGGTGGAAGAAGTACTACAAAATGTCTGCCCTAGTTCATCAGCTCATCTGTACTTTAATCTTTTTTTCTCTTGCATTCAATCATGTCCAATTCTTGGGACTGCCCAGACAAGTCCTTGCAATTTTCTTGGCAAGGTTTTTCAAAAGTAGTTTGCCATTACCTCCTTCCTAGGACTGAATGACTTGTCCAAGGTCACCCAATTGGTTTTGTGCTCAAGATGGGATTAGAACTCATGACCTTCTGATTTCTAGCCTGGTGCCTTAACCACTACACCAAACTGGCTCTGTTTCATCTTAATATTAGATTTTGCCATTTTTAAATAAATTTCAAAGGACTGTTCCATATTTAGGATTAAAATGTCATAATTGTTTTTGAGTTAATAACTAATGCAACTCCCTTCCTTCCTTTCCTCCTTCCTTCCTTCCTTAAAAATTAACCTGCTATTTTGTTAAATTGTTTCATTTTTTAGTCCACCTACTAGTTTTCTAGTAATGGTGTATTTCACAATAGTTAATGTTGTTTAATAAGGAGGACTATTCTAAGCATATTCATGAAAAGTACATTAATACTTAGTGGAACAATAAATTATAGCAACTATTGTAAACCCATTATTTTCAGTGGGATTTAATCTAAGTGTTACTTCTGAATTCTAGAAACAATTTGCAAAGAAAGGCACTATATAAAATAAATATATGTAACACATTTATGACCAGTTTGGTGTAGTGGTTGAGGCATCAGACTAGAAACTGGGAGGCTATGAGTGCTAGTTCCACCTTAGTCACAAAGTCATCTGAGAGACCTTGAGCCAGTTCTCTCTCTCTCCAGCTTAGGAAAAAGGCAAGAGCAAACCACTTCTGAAAATCTCACTAAAAAAAAACTACAAAGACCAGTCCAGTTAGTCATCAGGAATCAAAACTTATCAATACTAAAATTATAGTTGAATCTAATAAAGTACAAAATATTCCATTTTGACAAACATTATTTCCTTATTTTGAAGTTCTTGGAACTCTATTCATATACTCAGTCCTCAGTTAAGAACCAAAATTGGAACCAGGAACTTATTTATTTATTTATTTATTTATTTGTCAAGCGTATATATGATTACGAACAAAGTATAAACAGAGTATAAACATGTTTGTGAATATATAAGTACAAGCATGGTTATGAGTACAAGAAATTTAACGAGTATATGGGTACATTAGGACAGGGACGGTAGGCACGCTGGTGCGCTTATGCACGCCCCTTACAGACCTCTTAGGAATGGGGTGAGGTCGACGGTGGACAGTCTAAGGTTAAAGTTGTGGGGGTTTGGGGAAGAAACTACAGAGTCGGGTAATGTATTCCAGGCATCATCAACTTCATCACTAAGTAACACAGTCATAACACAAAATAACTGTACCAACCTATGAAGGCAATTCTAGCAATTGTTTGCAGTAATTAACTGAATGACATATAGTTCTTATGCATTATGTCATATGACTGCTATTTGTGTTTCCCTGCTAGCTTCCCCATTGCTTGTCAGAAGCTAGCAGTGAAGATCACAAATGGGTATCACATTTGAAACCAAAAATATTTAGGAATTGCCCACCCATCTCTGCCTCACTGGGATTCAATCCCATACAGTTCAACATAGTATCTATGGGCTAGTTCAAAACATATAAAACTAGAAGGCAACATGAAAGAAAATATTTCAGTATACTGTCCTCTCAGACAATATTTCTGAAAGCTTCTTGGAAGAGGATTAAGTCCCGCAATGTGGCAGACCCAGTTTAAAGAAGCAAATGTATCATTTTCTCTTCCAGCTAAGATGTGGTGTTGAGTTCATTTAATGGGTCCATGTGATTTGCTGTGTACTGTATTTTTCCCCCTGGATAAACATTTAATTTTACCCCAGAGCTTTTGGTACCTTCTTGTATAAGCTTTCATTTATGCATTTTATCTCCCATATTCCCTTTGGTGTTTTTACTTAAATAGTGCATAACTTGGAATCCTAAATTTCTTCACTTCGAGTATTTTCTCCTTCTCATGTATATATTGCCTATGAAACATAATGGGTAAAGGTTTAGTGAAGCCATAGGAGAAAATTATGGATTCACAAACTTGAAATGATTACAGGATGGTCTTAAAAAATCCCTTCCTAACCAGGATCATTAAGGATGCATTGGCTCATCAGATCCAGAACTCTTAGATGAAACAGCTTTTCTACCTCCATTTTAATAGGGGTATATTTAATAGGGCCTGGACATGGAAAATGTTCAGTGGTAGTAGCCCTGTCCAACTTTAAAATATCCAGCATTTAGATACTGCTGGCACCATCATTAATTATATTTTCACCACATTAAAGAAGTATTTACTCTCCTAAGGCCTTTTAATGCTGCATTACCGCTGTTTTTACTCTTTGTTATATTCTTTATTTAAAGTTTTAATATACTTTAAAAATGTGTTAACCTACTCTTTTAGTTCTTTGAATTTTATTGTAAACATATTTAAGATTTATTTTTATTTTTATTTTGGTAAGAAAGTTGGCACAAATATTTTAAATAAAATATATACTAGAATTCTCAACAATAACAAACAAACAAAAAAGAGTAAAACTAGAATCTTGCATCCCAATCAACACTCTCAAATACATCAACAAATACAATCCCTGGACCCCAATCCCATTGCTTATAGGAATTTTTCATGATCTTCTGGAAAACTAAAAGGACGTGGACTTTCCAGTTCCCAGGGGGAAGGATGATTCCCAAGGCAGAAAAGACATTTTTATGGGTCCCAGTAGATGGAAACATTTGTAGGAAGGAACCTAGAGTGCATTTACCCTATCTGACCTGGTGGAATGGGTAGATACCCTCAAGGTATTGACCATCAAGAAGCATAGGTCTCCTCATAATAAACAAGATGAGACATTTCTAGCTGGATTAGGGCATACAATTAAAAATAAGGCCAATACATTGGACTTTTGGGTATTAAAAATACCCCTCCCTCTCATTTTTCACTTTTGAAAACAAAATAACTTTATTACAATATTATGCGTGTATTGCTATAAGCCCGTGCATGTTCTCTTTATTAGAACCTTTTCAGTTGCAGCTTTGTTGTCCTCACTATGCAGATAAAAAACATTAGCAGCTTTTTGCTGAGTTTTCTAAAATAAAAGTGTGAGAGAAATGAGGAAGAGCAAATCTCTCATTGATAAGATTTTGCTTCCCCTAATCATTGCCACTCTTGTTCGACAATCTGCTTTTCTTTTTAAGCCAGGTCAATTGACATTAACAGTTTGAAATTTATTGCTGCAAGGTGAATAAAGCTGTAAGGGATGCAGAGAAAGCAGACAGAAGCATAAGGGAAAGTTGTCATCTCTTACAAGTTTACCGGCATAGGTCATCTTTCTGAGCCACTCTCTTCAAGCCACAAGGGACAAACAAACAGCAGAAGCAAGCTATGCATGCTATTAAAATTCATAAGGCCCATTGCTCCTTCCCTGCAATTTAATGCTGGCATTTTGTAAATCATCCTGCTGCTTTTTTCCCATGGAAAGTAACCTTTTACTTACCTGTATCACAAAGATTGCTGACCCTAAGCAAATGATACTGCAACATTTTAAAGCAAGTGCTCTATCTCCCTTGAAGTATGCGAAATAATGCTAGTAACAACGTGCTTTTTTTTTAAAGAAAGGAAAAAGAAAAATAGCTATAGATAAAAAAGGGGCAAACACTTTAAAGACTGCAAAGACATTATTTGCCATCCAGACATGATTTTCTGCTGGCTTTTCTAGTTAAGTCACAGTAGATGATATAAGTTATCTGACCTTGGCTAATCTCAAAAAAGCTTAGCAAGCTAGACCTGACTAGTACTAGAACTGAAGCCAGAAGGGAATCTCAGGGATATGGACTAAATTAAGAAGTTGAAAAAAAACCCCACCATTCCTGAAGAAGCCCGCAGCAAAGTATTTTCATATCATTGCCAAGAAAACCACTTGGAGTTGAGTTACACTTGAGGAAAGCTACTGTTGGCCAGAGAAGCCCAGTGAAAAATCTCCTAAGGAAATGCTGCTTTGAGAGGAAAAGGCTTTGGTACGTGAAGCATATGAATCAGGGGTGGGTTCCTCCCGGTTCGGACCGGTTCTCCTGAACCGGTAGCGACCCGCTGGTGATGTCACAATGACATCACCGATCCGGTTCGGTCGGTGCCAGTCCGTGGGCACCGCCATCTTTTTTTGAATTTTTTTTTGAATTTTTATTTTATTTTTTTTCCCTTCTGAGCATGCGCAGAAGCCGAGTTCTGGCACTGTGCATGCAGTCGCCATCTTGTTTTTGGCTTTTTTTTATTTTATTTTTTTCAGATTTTTCGTTACTGCGCATGTGCGCCCACGTGGCACGCCCATGTGGCGCGGGAGGGAGTGAACTGGCAGCGAGGTAAGTTGGAACCCACCCCTGATATGAATGCTTGGGCCTGCTTGCCTTGCTTGCCTTTCTGCTAGTTTTATTTATTAAAAATAGTTTACCTGCCTTTTCCAACACTTAACTTTCAGTTACCGTGCAGTCCAATTAAATCGTGCAATTGTTTTTCAAAAGGATATTCTATTTAAAACAATCTATATATATATAAATGGATGTGTGTGTGTGTGTGTGTGTGTGTGTGTGTGTGTGTGTGTGTGGCAACAACAACACATTTGCCATTCTGCTCCAAATCCCAATGACCCTTTTTGATACCAGAGAGCTAGCACCAATAACAACTAACTAGCCAATAGCCACCCTTATGCATCAGATAAAAAGGGGCAGCAAGCAACTATCTGTGTGTGTGTGTGTGTGTGCGCGCGCGCGTGTGTGTGTGCGTTGTGTGTTCCAGCATAACTCTGGAACGCCTGGGCTGTTAAGGAAAGCAAGTGCGGTGTCCTAGAGCAGCAATTGTTTATGATGTCACTTCCATTGCAGCTTCCTCTGGAAAGCCAGCCGTGACATTCGCCCTCCACTGGACCAATTGGGAAGCGCCTGATGTTCCCTTCTGTTGGCAGAAGGCGTCCCCTGGTGGATTTGGGGCAAAGTGCCAGGATCATAGAAAGGGCAGGAAAGAGGAGCGCATAGGAGGAGAAGGGAGAGGGCAGGGATGATGGGCATGGGAGTAGGGGGAAGAAAGGCCCCTCCCAATGGCTCCCTGTCAGACAAATGGTTCTACATCTATAAATACCTGGGCAATGCCGGGTTATCAGCTGGTATAGTATAAACACTAAAATAGCTAAATTATCATGTATACAGCCAGCATACCAAATCCATTTTCTTATTCCCAGTTGTGCTTCTCCTAAGAGAACTCCAGCCCTTCTTCCATCCTCTTTACCATTAAATGTAAATGTACATTCTTGGACCCATCAGTTGAAACTAAGTTGTTGGGACTAAGTAAAATGCAAGAAATGGGTTATTCTGTTTACTCCCCTGTTGCTCTATTACTGAGGTGTCAAACTCGATTTCGTTGAGGGCCACATCAGGGTTCTGTTTGACCTTGGGGTGGGGGGCATGGCCAGGGTGGGTGTGGCCAGTTCGATGTCACTCGTGTTGGGGGTGCCTGTGGTGGCCCGAGTGCTCTGCCAGTGAAAACGGGCTCCCGAGCTCCGTTTTTGGCTGCGCCAGCCTCCTGCAACCCTCTGCCAATGAAAATGGACAGTACCTGTGGCCCTCCCGAGCTCTGTTTTCACTGGCGGAGGCACTGCAGGCCGGTCCTTTGTTGTTTTCAGGGTGGCCCCGCGGGCTGCATCCGGCTTCCAGACCTTGAGTTTGACACCCCTGCTCTAGTACAACTTAATGCTTCTTGAAGCTGTGGTTTTTTGTTTTTAGTTTTGTAAATGGTGATACTGGGAAGCCATTGGGAACTCAATACACATACCTGCCTCTAAGCTATTTGTCAGTTTTTAAATGATTTTCTTTTTTTCCCCCCCCTTATATGAACACAACGATAGATGTATACTAAATAGAAAGCAGTGGTAATCGGATGGATTGGTTCTTGGTTTATATGGGAAAGGCAATGTTCTGATTGATATTCCTAGGTTACTGAGAACTATTATATAATATTTATTTAGCTGCCTTCCAAGGCCAGCAAAAAATCAGCTTTGTATTGTTAATTTGAAACAGTAGGAAGAAAACTGTGGAGCATATACTTATGTAAACAGTCTGACTTCTGTTCACTGCAAAGATCTAGCATTGTTTTTAAGACTTCATTTTAGTCCATGATAAAGCTTTTAACATAATCTGGTCTTAGTGTCTCCTGTCAAGTTAATCCTATTGCTATATAAGGGACAAAATGACGGTCTAGCTAAGATTTACTGCCAAACACTAGTGTGAAATTTGTCAGTGTGAAACAAGAAATTCATAGTTTTGTGATAGTTGCATATTACACTTTAATGAATAATTAGAACAATAAAGAAGAAAGGATGAATTTTGAGGAAAAACTGAGCAACATCCTAAGTTAATGTGATTCAGAGAAAAAAGTTATTTGATTAGGTAGGAACAAGAGAAAAAAAAACAGTAGTCAAAAAGTAATTAGTCAATATGGTGAACCAAGAATGAATGAGAATGGTGACTGGGATCGGGTTAGAACAAGATCTGCTTTGAATATATGATTTATATGTGATATATTCATTTGCTGATGAATATGCATTAGAAAGGAAGAAATATGCAGAGGGTCTTGGGGGAAAATGGACATAAATTAAAAAAAAGAGAAAGTGAATAAAGCTAGAATGAAAATTGAGCAATTGCAGGAAAAAAGGTTCAAGTCTTGTATGACAGATTTGTCTTCCAAAAGAATGAATGGAAAGTAGAAGAAGTTGTTTAGAACAGAATGAAAACAATTACATTATGGGGTGAAAGGTGTTTTGAAGATAGGTTAAAGTGAATAGGCTTGCTGAGAGATGTTTTGCACCAATATGAAAATTGATTAGTGAATAAATGTAAACAAAATTGGTATATTTTGAAAGTAAAGCATGCCTGAGAATGGCTCAACACTGAACAGGAAATTAGCCAAGGATGTATTATTTCCACTTGATTATTTAATGTATTTATGGGTACATGTATCCACATCATGTTTGCATCCATAGCGAGCTTTGCATGCTTATAGCAATGTGAATGTACATGTATTTTTGCACATGGATGATCATGCTGTTAAATCTAAATGATTTGTACTCAGTTTTGTATAGATTGAATAACTAGCAACAAGGAGTATGGAACTGCACTTATCTTTGACAGGAGAATGAAGTGAATGATTGCAAGAGAAAGGACAAAAATCTGGAGTAGGCAGATAGATGGAAGAATGTTTACTAAATATGAAATAATGGATGGAGAAATTATAAAATTGACAGGTGTGGCATAGTATGTGGCTTGTTGTGAGGTATAGTTGTTTACAGAAACAATAACAAATGCTTTTGTATAAGGACATGCTTTCCTCATTTTTGCTATCTGAAGAGCTGAGCATAAATATAGTAGGATAAATAAAACAGTCAATTGAATGTAGTGGGAATTTGGGTATGTAAGAAATGTGTGGGTGGTAAAACAAGAAAAGGTAATGTCAAGAATCAGTGTGTGCTAAATTAATGTGGATTGAATGCAAATGTGAGTGCCCAGTATGAAAGAAGTACATTGAGGTGGTTTGCTGAAGTAGAAGGAATGAGGCTCATTAGATTCACTTGAGTGAAGCAGCATAAAAGCACTTGTAATAAATAAATAAAAACATATATGAAGGAAAAATAAATGGGTTGAAAGGAAGGGTGAAATAAAGAATGTTGTGGTTGGATGGAGCTGATGAGATACTCAAAAAGAAAAAGGTGAGGGTTTTAAATAACAAAGGCAATATATGAAGCCGGTATGGACATGGTGAAAGCAAGAATGCTTTGCAGAGGCAGAAAGGTATGGAGCAGCATAATGAATGAAGTTGATTTAAATGGTTTTCAGCTATGGAAGTTTTCCTTATTTATCTAATATCTTTAATTTCTTTTATTTATATCTTATCACTTTTCTGAGCTCTGTAAGGCTCTGCTTACTCCATAGTGTAATACTGTAGTGCATGCAGAAGATTGGGCAGCCTTGGTCAAATTGTATATTTTAATGATTGGTAAGCGAACTGAAGCTCACACAATCTCTATATAGTATGAAGTTATACATAGAATCTTACTACGTCGCAATCTTAACTATTTATATTGTTTTTAGATTTAAATAAGATTACTTTCCCATACCTTACATATTTAGCTATTATATTATATTATACAGTTATATTCTGCTATCTTCTACAAAAAGTCCCTAGATCTGAAAAATATTCAAGTAACACAAGAGCTTGTTCTTCCTGAGACCATTATCTGTGATCTATCTCTAAATACCACAATTGACTTCCTATTATGTTACAGAGCGCCTGATTATGACCTTGATCATGCGAGCAAAGTAACTACATTACTAACGTGGGCAGCCTCATGCCCATTTCCCATTATCTTTCTTGGTGACCTCAATTTACCTCTTATTAATTGGACCCTAAATGAGTGCTCAACTGAAACAATACATGCGACCCTGTATAATGCCGTCACTACTTTAGGACTCGATCAATTGGTAACTATCAACACTAGAATAAACAACTGCCTTGATCTAATCTTCTGCAACAGTTTAAACACAATTTATAACCTTCATATCAAAGAACCTTTTTCCAACAGTGACCACAGCATGATTGACTTTTGTCTAAATTTACATCCATACAAAGAATCTCATAATAGGACTCCTAAATACAACTTCAAAAAAGCAAACTATGATCTCATAGCTGCTGACCTATCATCTCTAGATTGGCAAATCCTATTCAATGACTGCAACTCTGCAGAACACTATTATAACACTTTTCTACTTGAAGTTCAAAGAGTCATTAATCTATATGTACCTTTAGTAACTCCCAAA
>QLTV01004400.1:3895287-3918328 GCA_003457575.1 Thermophis baileyi
TCGGACATTAATACATTAGAGAGGGTCCAGAGGTATTTTACAAGAAGAGTACTCAACTCCTCTGCTCGCAATAAAATTCCTTATTCCAGTAGACTTGAAATTTTAGGCCTGGATAACCTTGAACTATGCCATCTACGTTCCGACCTAAGCTTAGTACACAAGATCATCTACCTACCGTAACATCATACCTGTTAACAACTACTTTAATTTCAACTGCAATAACACTAGGGCTATCAATAGATACAAACTAAATGTAATCCGCTCTAATCTTGATTGCAGAAAATACGACTTCTGCAGTAGAGTAGTAAATGTCTGGAACACTTTACCTGATACTGTTGTTAGTTTCTCTAACCCCCATACCTTTTACCTTAAACTGTCTACCGTACATGTTTCTTAAGAGATCCCTAAGGGGGCGTGCATAAGCGCACCAATGTGCCTACCGTCCCTGTCCTACTGTACCCATTTGTATGTACTCATTTTATGTGTTTATGGCTATGTTTTCCTTCTTTATATCCATCTATTTGTGCCATTTTTTCATGTGTCCTGTTTCCTTGCACTTGTTCACAAATAAATAAATAAAATAAATAAAAATAATAAAAAAATATTCTCAATATCCATCAGTTTTCCCCACCCCATATGCAAATCCAGAATTTGTAACATCACCAAAGACCTTAAAGAGAGTACAAATTGGAAAAAACAGGATAAACTATAAGATAGGATGAATTAAAACTGGAAAGATATTTTATTTATAAGGTTATGTAAGATGATACAATTTATCTAAATACTTCTAAGATTGTACTTATTTGATATTTTATAAATACATTTTGAAAATTAGAATTCAGATAGAGAAATAAATGCCTATTTATCCATCAGTTTTCCTATTGTTCTGCTTTCACCATTCCATTTCATTTGTTTCTTATTTCATTCTAAAATAGCTTAGAAATTATTTCATTAACCATTAATATTACACATATTTCCCTTGGTTTATTGAAAATAAAGTTTTAGTTATGCCGATTAATATTTCCACATTGTGGAACAACAATAGCTGAATTAGTTTTTATATAAATATTTATTTTAAAACCCCATATTATTTTTGTCTAAACTCACAAGTAGAAATCAATTTAGAACAAGGAAAAAACATTCTCAGACAAATTCATTGCCCTAGAAGAAGTCACATAATATTATTTGCCAGTTAAATAAAACCAATATGGAAATAATTCAATCAATTGATTGCAAATGCTAGTCAAGCACTGAGAGGTATGGATTTTGCCACTTTCAGCCTAAACCTTCATTGAATCTCTTATCTCTTTTCCTTTGTTAAATTGTCACCTCTGTCACTGAACATTGGAATTCTAGATACTCATGCAGATGTGTCATCTGCTTAAGAAACAGAAATGAGGATGAGCTCCCAAGCCATGCCAAGACAACACAGTTTTCTAAAACATTTGGTTCATGTGGCAAATAGATTTCTTTCAGGCACGGAAGAGGCTGCAAGAAACAGGATCATTGTTTCTCTAACTCTATAGCAAATAAGTAGGTACTGTCCAGTTATTTTAGTTAATAGGACACTCAATTCTGAGTGGTTTCACAAAGATCAAAAACAACATCCATAAAAAAAAAATAACTACCGAAGAAAATAAAATTATCCTTCCATATTACCTTGTAGTTTTAAGAGGCCTGCCAATTGTCTTAACCCAAGGCCTGAGGAAAGGGCCAAATTTTTAAAGATTGTTGAAAGCAGGCAAAGTAACAGTCATACAAGTATCTGAGGGATCTCACCTGTTTCTTGCAAAGGGAAGGTATAGTGCCAGAGAAATGCCCACTTCCTGGGTCCTACCGCATAAGTTTGTTTAATTGAAGGGACTTGAAGCAAGCTAATTTTGTCAGAACACACAGGATGAGCAGACATTAGGGGAAACTGGTGATCCCTAAAATAACTAGGCTTTGTGTCATTTACCTCTCTATGACATAATCAACATTTGAATTGCACCACAAAGCCAGCTGGTAATGAGTGCAGCTCATGTAGCAGAGTGTTATATACTGGTAACAAGCCTAGCCCATCATTGCTCAGGCAGCCATCTTCTGGACCAGTTGTAGCTTCTGATGATCTCCGAAAACAGCCCCATTTAGAGTAAGTTACAATGGTCTACCTGCAAGTTGATCAAGCTATGAATGACCATGAGGAGAATCTTTCAATCCAGAAATAAGTGCAACCTCTACTCAAGTAATTAGAAAGAAGATGCCTCATCTTCTCTTATTTGCTGCCAGCCAGATTTGATGGATTGGGATTTGATGTCTGGAGGACAGCAGATTAGAAGGACTATGATTCTTAATCCTGATCTTATGGTTAGATGACCAAACTAGATAAAAAGCATAAAACAGAATGGTCACTCTGATATACGGTAGAAAACAAATTGTGAACAGTTTATCTTTTATTAATAAGAGATGTGAGATGCTGCCATAATTGTGAGTCATCCAATGTTATTATTTATTTAATGTATAGCAAAAATGTTAAAAAGCACAACACAATTACATTCTCAATGACCAAATACGAAACTATTTATCGTATATAGCAGTGATGGCAAACCTTTTTTGGTTCGCGTGCCAAAAGGGGGTGCGTGCGCGCGCTAGCACGCGCGCACGTGCCCACACCCATTCATCCCCCCACGCATGCGCACAACCCCCCCGCTGCCCCCTGCGCATGCGCACAACCCCCCCGTGCATGCGCAAAGGCCTCACTGAAGCCTGGGACGGCGAAAAACGGCCCAACAGGCAAACCGGAAGTTTGGAAAAACGCACTTCCGGTTTGCCCGTTGGGCCGTTTTTTGCACACCGGGGCTTCAGGAAGCTTCCCTGAAGCCTCGGGAGGGCAAAACGGCCTTCCCCAAGGCCGAAAATCAGCTGGCCAGCGTGCACATGCACGCTGGAGCTGACATAGGGGAACGCCTCGCGTGCCCTCTGATATGGCTCCACGTGCCACCTGTGGCACGCGTGCCATAGGTTCGCCATCACTGGTATATAGTATAAAACTACTGTATATATAATAGTTTTATTATATAGGCTTATTGCTATGTTAGGATATTATCTTATACATTTTGATTTTCATGTTGTACATTTTGTAAATTTTATTGGTTAATAAGTGAATAAAGATTCACTACGGTATTATTTTTCTGATGTCTATTAAAAATGCTAGGGATTACACTATTTTTTCATAGTTGTTTCATTAATGATTGTTTTCATAATAAAACAATTATTAATGAAACAATTATGAGAAAAATAGTGTAATCCCTAGCAATTTTAATGTATTTTGTTACAGTGATTTAGAAGCTGTTTAGTCCATTTTTGTCATTGAACAACAAAAGAACAGGAAAGAAGCCATAACAATAGGGAACAATCATCTCTCTTACCTGGGTCAGAATCCCCTGGTATGAAACTAGAAGTTTAAAAAGACAGATTCAACATATTTTACTATACATTTCAAGGCAGTGAATTCCTATTTACAGGAGCAATCTCATTTTGGAACAACAAATGGCACTAAGGGACCATCATTTGGTTGGGCTGGTAAAAAGGGAAGCCACCATTGGCACACTGGAAAGATGCCTTCCATAGGACCATTCAGTGTGCTTGTGAAGACTCAGAATGATACCCTACAACATCTTCTCAGCCCACAAATTCTGGGACTCACCATGGGAGGCCTCTTTTTTTGTTGTCTGGCAGAGGCTTCCTCTTCCACCCATCCATCTATCAGTTCTTAATTTCATTATTTTTAGGGCCAGATAACTGAAGGTGGGAAAGACATACAGGTAACTTGTTTCTATTATGGGGATTTCTAGCAAAGGACCAAAATGAGAGATGTCCAACTTTGAGAATGAAGGAAGAACCTTCCATTGGTTTGAACAGTGCCTTGTCCCAGGGCAGTACACTCAATCTCCTGTTCATCAAGGATTGTTGTTGTTTTTTTCACTCTGCCAGCTCACAAATAATCAGATAGTCAACAGGATGGCTCTCCGTGCATGGAATTTGGATCTGGTTTAGGTTGCACCAAAGCCTCAAGTTACCATAATCAGTAAAATATAAGAAAACAATTCCCACTTTCTGAAGCAGTTTATCATATGACTTATTATATTAAGCATCTTTTATTTGCAGTAACCCTCTTTGGTCTATGCACTTTTATCTAGTATTCTGCATTTAACACTGTTGAGTAAATATATTTGTTTCAGCTATAAGCAGTAGAAAAATATTTAATCATAAGATCAAATGTAAAATAAAATGCACTAAGTCTTCATAAATATTTGCCATCAGAAAAATCAATGTTTGTACTGGATTGACTAGTGCTTGTGATTTTTTTTAACCATGATAATATAAATATATTTCCCATTTTCAGTTAATGAACTACAAAAGAAATTATGTGCAACATTCTCAACTATCTCTTAACTATAAATGGAATGCCTTGCTTGGATTATTACATTACATTGCAAAGAGGAGAATGGAATATAATCTAAAAATGCTTTTCTTACAGAAATCTGAAATTAAATAATCAGAAAATTCCATCATATTAAAAAGTAGCAGAAAGTTCAGTTTCACTGCAATCTGTGTTTCTCTGCAAAAATTCCATGTTTGGAGGAAGTGTGAATACTGAGTAATTAATTTTGAAATCAAGTGTATTATTTAAATGAATTTGCTTGACCATACTATATTCCATAAAACACAATTTTGGAAGTCTTTCAAGACACTGACAATAATTTACTTCAATTGTGAAAACAATACAAACATACCTTTATTTTCATTAATAATATTCCATTTTAAATTCATGACATAACTTGGATTCTTTTCTTGGTGTTCTTATATTTTATTTTGAAGAAACTTTGAAACAGATACTTGTAAAATTCCTAGTACAAAGAACTGCCAGTATATTATTAGAGATACAGTTCCTCTGAAGTTTACCTGAAGTGTATGTGTGTGTTTGTGTGTGACTAAAAACCACATCTGGTAATGCGTATTATGAGCAAGGGACATGATCTGGATAATGTGATTTTCCACAGGCAGGATATTGGAATAAAAATAAGTTCTTCATTAAAAAAACTCATGATGGCAAAATTAGGGGATTGTTGCAAGTTAAGTATTTTTTTTTTCAAGATAGAGAGCTTAGAAAACAAAATTCTTGTTGAGCCAAAGGCATATATCCCATTGCACATTCCCATCACTAAGACAGTGACATAAACTGGGACAGATTGTCCCCTGTTAATGTATTTGCCCTAGGAAAATTACAGTGTGATGCAGAGTATTAGAACTGCACTAAATCTAAATGTAAAAGTGTGGGATCCTTAAAATGCAGTTACTTTTAAATGTTAATACTTTTCTCTGAAAATGAAACAATCTCCCCCATAAAGTTACTCATTCTAATGTTGATAGAGTTTAACTTCTTACATTTTTTGTGCAGAGAGATAAATGCAACAAATAAGAAGACATGTATTATTCACAAACCTTGATAGAAACATCTTGTACTTTTAACTTAACTCAAGTTATAGTTTATGTGCTTCCTTTTACAGAATTACTGAAATGTGTTACCTTTCCCAAGTGCAAAATATATTTGGATTTTTTATTCATGATGATGTATGTAGTGTGTTCCCATTAAGATTAGCAATTGTAGCACAGACCCCCCTCCCCCCAAAAATACTCTGTATTCGGCCATAATTAAAAGCATAATGTTGATTTTAATTTGTCCACAGGTCAATTGAAACAATGATATTTGAATAATTGTGAACATTAGCTCAAATGTGGGCAATCTATATCTTCCCCACCACCATCATAAGGATAATTTGTTGTTGAGCTTCTTTATAATCACAAAAGCAGAAGACTGTGCAAGAGGAATGGTCATGAAAGTGTTAGGAGATTATATAGATATATAATATATATAATATTGTAATTATATCATATGGAGAAAAAGTGAAGGAAGTGCTGCTCTTCACTTGAGTCAGGATTCTCTATGATTACTTTGTCCATCAGAATTTGCTCCTTTTTTAGTCCCTGTAGACCTAACCTTTTTGGAGCTTATATATACACACACACCTGTAGTGTAATGTTAAATGTCTACACTTCCCCCCAAAATGTGAACACCAAATGAACATAAATAAACAATAAAAAAGACAATGAAATTTTGGGAAAGGTAGATTTATTGTAGCAATGCTTAACAGTTTGGGAAACCCTGCTATAGATAGTTTTTCTCCTACTTAATGCCCTCCAAATTACTAAAATGAAAGTTCCCTAAATTCCTATCTAGGAAAGTAGAATACATCAGATTGGACAGGATCAGTGGTGAAATCCAATTTTTTTTACTACTGGCTCTGTGGGCATGGCTTGGTGGGCATGATGTGGCTTGGTGGGCATGGCAGGGGAAGGATACTGCAAAATCTCCATTCCCACCAGGGGTGGGTTCCTCCCGGTTCGGACCGGTTCTCCCGAACTGGTAGCGGCCCGCTGGTGATGTCATGATGATGTCACCGAACCGGATCGGTCGGTGCCAGTCCGTGGGGGCCGCCATCTTTTTTTTTTTTGCATTTTTTTTTGAATTTTTTTTTTTAATTTTTTTTTCTTCTTTGCATGCGCAGAAGCCAACTTTTGGCACTGTGCATGCAGTCGCCATCTTTTTTTGGCTTTGGTGGGGTTTTTTTGGATTTTTTGTTACTGCGCATGTGCGCGCCCACAAGGCGCGGCCACACGGGAGGGAGCAAACCAGCAGCGAGGTAAGTTGGAACCCATCCCTGATTCCCACCCCACTCCAGGGGAAGGACTGCAAAATCCCCATTCCCTCCCCACTCCTGGGGGAAGGATATTGCAAAATCTCCATTCCCACCCCACTCTGGGGCCAGCCAGAGGTGGTATTTGCCGGTTCTCTGAACTACTCAAAATTTCCGCTACCAGTTCTCCAGAACCTGTCAGAACCTGCTGGATTTCACCCCTGGACAGGATGCTGTAATACGAGAGGGGTGGGGGAGAGAGAAGAGAGAGAAAGAGGGAGAGAGGGAGTCAACACATAAAGTTCCTATCAAATCTACAATTATATGGCTATCTTTACTGATAAAGAGTAGGATTCTTGGTTTTGAGACTTCCGAAGAGTAATGCTGGACTAAGAGGGTTTCATGTTTTCAGAGCTGATTATTGCAGTGGAAAGTAGACTCGGTGAAAGAACCAGTTCCTGGAATTCATCTCCAGAGAAGGAGAGGACTTGGGATCACCCAGAGGACTCCTTAAAGATGTTTCCCCCCCCCATGACAGGATGTAAAATAGCCATCTCCAGCGGGTTTTAGAAATCTGAGAGTAAGAGAAATAGCTATGATTGGAGCCTTTGATAAGGACACTGGGTTCATCCATCTCCATTCTCCGTCATTTTCTTTTACTGGAAATGGCTTATAAATTGCTTTTTGGACATTAAGAACCTTCAGAAGGGCACGTTTTATTATACTAGGTGATTTTTCTCCCACCGACAGCAAAAAAAAAAAAAAGATTTATGTAAGTTTAAAACTTAAAGAAAAACTTCATTTTGTTTCAAAATAAGCAACAAAGGAGCTATTAGAATGTTGATTTGGAGAAGATTTTAAATGGAATAAAAGATTGCCTGGAAACAAGGGTTTGAAAAAAAATTATAAGAATATTACTTGCTGTTATTTAAAAATCCTATTAAAAATATATGAAGATCTGAGTTTAAGTGTAAGAAATCTCTTCCTGGGAAATGTTCTGGATGAGATAAAAACATGATAGAGGAGACCTTGAAAGCTGGTTACTAGAGGCAACCAAAAATAATTTAAAATTATAATTAAAAGAAAATTACCACTAATGCATAATGGAGAAAACATTTTAATTCTGGAAGAATGTAAGGATACTTAAGAACTTATTATTTAATTAAAAAATGGGCTCAAAAGAAACAATAGAAGAGAATGTAGTGGAAAATCAGACTGGATTTAAAAGTGACAGGATATTAGATTGGCATTGACAAAGATTTTATACAGAACCAACAAATGAAATGAGTTTTTAAGTTAAAAAGGATGCACAAATAATAAACCAGAAGAATGACTTGGATACATGGATCTTAACTCAGAAAAATGACTTTTCGGTTATACCGTACCTATGAAGAAATTCCTGAGAAAAGCAAAAGTGAAGAAATCAGCTTTTGGGATACTACCTAAAAGAAATAATCAAAACCCTTAAACTAAAACTAAGGTTTACAAAGTGGGTCAATTTGATCAAGATTAAACTGTACAGTATATGATCTTTTCTTTACTGACACATTAGCAGTTTCTAGCAGGATGGATTTAACTCAACCAATCTGAAAGAATATGGTCTGCAAGTGGTTTTGCTTGCAGGAGGAAAGTGTTACAATGATGTCTTGGTACTTGTCACTAATTGGTTCCAGGAGGTGCGATGAGTACCAAAAATGAGTACAGGTAGTCTTGACTTACGACCACAATTGAGCCCAAAATTTCTGTTGCTAAATGAAACATTTGTTAAGTGACTTTTGCCCCATTTTACGACCTTTCTTGCCACTGTTGTTAAGTGAATCACTGTGATTCTTAACTTAATAAAATGGTTGGGTTTCCTCATTGACTTTGCTTGTCAGAATGTTGCTAAAGGTGATGACATAACCCCAGGACACTGCAACTGTCATAAATATGATTCAGTTGCCAAACTTCTGAATTTTGATCACATGACCATGGGGATGCCTCAACAGTTGTGTGAAAAATGGTCATAAGTCACTTTTTTTCATTGCCGTTTTAACTTTGAATGGTCACTAAATGAACTGTGGTAAATTGAGGACTACGTGTACCAAACAAATTTTTCCCATAAGGAATAATATAGTGAGTCACAAGGCAGCCGACACCAACAAGTTCTAGCTTCTGTGTTGAGTGCCAAACAAGCGATGAGTACCGGGACAAAAGTTTCGCCTCAAAATGCCTTAAGTACCAAATTCGATGAGTTTCAAAGCAGTTGAATACCAAGGTACCACTGTATCTCTATTTTGATAATCCCTTTTGCTTCTGAACAACTTTCTTTTTTGCAGACATTGTTTCAGGTTGGTTGGGCTAAATCTGTCCTGCTAGAAACTTTACATAGAATCACATAGAGGGGTGGGGGGGGGAGAGACTTAAGTACTGAAAGAAGAAATTAATGGAGAATAACAGAAGCTCTTAAAATGTCATTATTTCATGGTTCTTTTTATCTGGAATAAGATATTAATTTATCATCAGCAAAATTGAGTACTGCTTGAACTAGAAGCTTCACTGAATGTGATGACATAGTTAACCAAACTGTACATTAAGATGAAGGGCAATCTTAACCTTGTGCTTTTGGCATATTCCTTTGATCTTAGCATTCCTTTTTAATCCATTTGAAGGCTTCCAGGTTATCACTGCGAGGTGAGCAGCAAGAGATTTTAATGAATTATGGTTGCTGTTTTATAAGGTGTGAAGCCCAACTGTTCTTAAAAAGACATTCTACAGCTCACTGTGACTTCCAATGGTGTGGTGCCTTGATATTTCTGACTCTTCATAAATAATTTTGATGAATGGTAGAGATACTACACAGTTACATAGAGGTATTCGATTGGTTAATAGTTGCATAAGAAAGATAAATTTTGTTTAACTTTAGTTTCTCCTTTTTTTAGAGAATGTCAGCTTCCCAGTGGCAAATTTGTCTATACTCTAAAGTACTATTTCATCATAATGAAAGATACATTTTAGCAGAAGTTCAAATATCTTTATCATGTTTGAGCTCTAGCAGCAATAATTTAAAACTTACATTTATCAAAGGAAAAGACAGAAAATGGCTTATGTTGACCTGCAAGATAATTAATGGATTATTAAATAATGGATTATTAACTAAATCATTGCTCTATTGCTCACTTTTTGCATTCTAATCATTTATTTGGAAAAAAGCATACAGCATATCAGGATGATTCTAAGAGAACCTTAATCATTATTTCACAGCACCGAATCTCATTCCCTGAATGTAGCTGGTACTTGGTATCCCAGAAGACTAATATATGATTTTTAGAGATTTGACATTAAAATTAAATAAAATTGCAGTATTAAGAGATATATTTTCTTATACGATTTTCAAGGCCCCTTTCACCATCTATATTTTATACTACTGTAAATAAGACAGATACAGGTCAAATGAAATATGACTCCTCACTCAAAAATTGTGTCATAAAACATATTGTTTCAGATTTCGTATACCAAAAAAGATGTAATTTTATAGCCATCCTATCCTATCCTATCAAATTTAAAATATTTCCAAATACAGAATAGTGAGTATTCTTCTACTATACTGAGAAGATTTTAAGGTGTAAGAGTTTGTTATGGAAATGGAGTTGGTTCAAAGTAATGCTCAGGCTTGTTCCAATATTGTAAAATTGGGAAGTATTATTTGTAATACGTTGAAAAAATAGATACATCATTTATCAGTAAACTATATATTTATTACCTCTGTAAAAACTTCTGAAACAAAAATTTACAAAGACACATACCATTTAACAACCAAAAATATAACATTTATAAAGCCAGAATAAATATGGTATATGTTAAGTGCTATTGCTTATTTTAAATTATGTTACAAAATAATTCCCCTTTTGAAATCTTGGTTTGTACATAGGAATGATACAATTCTCTAAAGAAATGTTGAAAATATTTATATCTCCTTTGAAAATTTGGGACATTTCGCACTAGGAAGGAGCTCCAAACCATTTTCTGTTTTTTGAAATTTTGAGCATCAATATTTTGTAGACAGAATAACATTATCCATTTATTTATATACTAATAACTGGATACCCGTGCTTTGCTACGAAACTGAACTCCTTAGCATGGAGTAGAATGTCTAAACTCCCAGCCCGCATGCCAGATGAGTCACGTGCTGGCCATGCCCACTGGCAGTTGGAACAGAGTTCTTTTCAGGTGGGGAGGGGGAGTAGAACGTCTAACTCCTTAGCATCAGACCATGTTAATAATATAAGAAATAACTAATGATCTGATGGTCATTTCGAAAAATCCTTTCCTAGCGAGCACCTAGAAGCCAAGAGGAACATACGTGCCAAGTTTCAAGTTTGTAGGCTTTACGGTTCTGGAGATTTCGTGATGATGCGTGAGTGGTATTTGGCTTTTATATATATAGATTAATCAAATCTATGTAGCTTCCCTTCTCACAAAACACAACTCTGGGTGGCATATAACAGTTGAACAACAATAAACATAAAATCAAGAAATACAAAAAAACCCCCATAAAATCCAGATGAAATAATAAATATAAAAACAAATATACAAGCTCTAGACAAAGAGATGATAAGAAAGGGCATATAGAAATGGAGCCATCTGAGTAAATTTTTGGTTTCTTGGGAGCACCAGGTCTGATTACATAACCATGCCTTAAGGGACTTCTGGAATGTCAAAAGTAATGAAGGTACTCTAATTTTTGGGGGGAGGGAGATGTTGTATAAAGTGGGCACCACAGCAGACAAGACATGTCTCCTTGGGCCCAATTGTAGGTCCCTAGCTGATGGTATCCACAGCATGTTTCTCTGCCAGATCTAATGGGCAGACTAATGTAATTAGGGAGACGTGGTCCCTCAAGTAGCCCTGTCCAATGCCATGAAGTGATGTAAGGGTTAAAATCAGTATCTTGAATTGGACCTGACAGCAAACTGGAACCATTGCAGCTTGCAGAGCAAAAGTATATTATGCAGTATTTCAGGAGCTCATGCCATTGTACCAGCTGAAGCTTCTGGATACTCTTTAAGGGCATCCCCATATACAGCATATATGCAGCAATCCAATCTGGAGGTGACTAGAGAATGAGTGACTATAAGTAAGGCCTGCCAATCCAGGAATCACTGCAAATGCATATAAGACAAAGCTGTGCAAATGTCAGGCCGAAGCCATTCTTTTTGGATCTTTGGCCTGCTACACTTTATGCTATTTTAAAATGTATTCTTTGCTATGGGAATTTGGGAGGGCAGTTGCATGAGGGATGTCTGCATGTAGCCATAACAAATTCCTTCTAGATTGTCAAGGTCATCCTTTGTCCTGCACCTGCACGGAAGGAGGTGGGAGTTCTACCAAGTTGCCAGATGAAGATTGGTTCATGTGATGAACTTGGGGGTGTGGGGACAAAGGCTTGAACTTTCAACTGGGTGGAGAAAACGCTGGGACTTCAGATTCGGGTTTTCTCCCAGCCGTGCTGACATGGCTCTGTTAATAAATTGGAACTTTGAGGAATGCTTTGCCTCGGACTCTGATTTAATTCCAGATGTTATTCGGAACCCTGACAGCAAAGGCCCTCCAAGCCATCACTTCCATCTGCTTATCAAGCAGGAGTCACAGCTGTAGGAGACCCTCCTATATTGCAGATATAGGGTCTGTCTGGGATAATGTAACCCCAATCAGCACCAAAGATGCCATGGTCCTGGAAGCAATAAGTCCCAAATTCCAAAGCCACACTGAAGCCTATTGTTCCCCATGTGGACTCTAAAACCTCCAGACAATGGGATAAGACATTGATGGCATCACTTAATTTGTCAGAAGTAGAGATGTATAATTGATGGATGAGCTCACTCAATAGTCTCGTTTGATCTTAAAGAGGTGAGGAGAAAGCACCAAACACTTTGGCACCTCACATAGTGGAATCCCCCCATCCCACTCATGCCAGAGATCATCCAAAATTTAACCAATGTTGCTTCTGTCCCATATCAAGGTAACTGAATCCTGACTGAAAAGGATCCAGATAATCCGTTTCTTCCAGGGTCCTCTGAAGCTGTTGCATTACCCACCTTCTTCACTACTTTCCCCACTTTATGAAGGCATCAGCAAGTTCAAAAAACAACAATAATCAATGGTTTTCAGAAACTAAACGAAAACCCCAATATATTTCTATAGGACAGAATGCTAACTGGTGGGGAAAACTGACTAGGATGTGAAATGAAACTGAATATTGTGGAGAATGATAATTCACTGTTTAATAGTTAAGAGTAATGTTTTACATAATTGTCATTAATTGAAATAAGAATATTGCCTGTTAACACTGAAGGAACAGCAGATTCACTCTTGCAGATCCTTCAGAAAAATGTAATTGGAGTTGAAAACAAGAGAGGAATTCCTCTCCAGGAACTGAGGAGAGCATTGCTCAGATCAATACATTAAAAAAAACAAACCTAGTTCTCCTTAGTAAATATGTGAATCAGTTCACAGGGATAAATCTGACGTTAATCTTTACCTGCTATTTAATGAAACTGAACAAGAATGGGAATCAATTTTTCATTAGTTATTGTATTCAAGGATAAATATTATCTTATGCCTACAGGTAAAGTGGAAATCTATATGCTTGATTGTATGTAAGGGAAGTACCTATCATAGGTAAATGATTTAAAGAGTGAGCTGTACTTTATTAATGTGATATAAAATATACTTTTATACCTCATGAACAATGTGTGAATCCAATATGAAATAAAAGGTTTCTCAAGTTGTTGAAATGTTCCAGTGATAACTTGGCAATAGGAGTCAGCAAACAACAAAAACTTGATTATAATGCACCCTTTGATTATACTGCACCCCTGTTAAAATGTAACTTAGCATTTGGGATTCATCATCTTATTTCTTTTATGAAGTGAAGAAAGTATGTATGTAAATAAAATCAGGTTGAGATTAAGTTGTAACCTTGATCAATTAGTTTGTCACCGGCAATTTAAATGACCAGTTTTATCAGAACTTTGTAAATTCTACTTACTGAATGGCAATGTTTTAATTGCCATTCAATGAAAACATTAATTTTAATGTTTTAATTTTATTTTTATTTTTAATTAATTCTAATTAAGAGGTTGTCTAGTGGTTAAGGCACCAGGCTAGAAAGCAGGAAACTGTGAGTTCAAGGCCTGCCTTAGCCATGAAAGCCAGATGGGTGACTTTAGGCCAGTCACTTTCATAACTCACTTCACAGGATTGTTGTGGGGAAAACAGGAGTAGTAAGGTTTGTTGGATATGTTTGCCACCTTGAGTTATTTGTAAAAATGATAAAGAGGGGATACAAATAAATAATTGATTCAAAGTTTGCTTTAGTCAGAATTTGATAGTACCTCCAATAAAAAAAAATCTGGTGCATATAGTAAGAAAGAATTCTGACTGAAATATTATTTTAATACATGTGTGACAAAGTGTCACATGAGGAAAAAAATGAAATAATTACTTGGAATGATTATTGAATAAACTTTCTTTTTGATTTATTTATAAAAGTGTATCCAAAACTCAGTGGAGATTATTTCTCAGTTAACCTGCATGATATCAAATTGAATACACCCAAAATATGCAGCATACTTCTGTTGTAAAATTAATGTATTTATGCAAAGAATAATAGTACTTTTTTTAAAAAAAATACTGAAATAAAATTGAATGTGGTCAGCATCTTATATACAGGAATGGAACTGGCTGTTCTTGTTCAGAAAGTAAATTAATTTATGCACTCCAGTAGAGATATGCTTGCAGAATTTCCCAATTTTTTTCCAGTGTATTTTAGAAAATAAAAATGTGAAGTAGGCAAAGTGAGCTGCTTAATATAGTTTCATCATGTCATAGATTTATTCTGTGTATACCTTTAGCTTACTTCTGCACTGTGATGATATTCTTGACAATAGAAATTATTTCTCACCATAAATATTGCTCAGTAAGGAGGAATAATAAGAAATATGGATATGTTGGTATGGGTGCATATCTGTAATCTATCTTGTGAATGTAAAACTAGTACTGACTTGGGATAAAGACTTCTCCCTGTCTTCTCTAAAAATTGTTCTACACCTTTATCATGTTCCTACCTTTCTTAAAGTAAGTTAAATTAAGTTATGTCTGCTATTACTCACATCTCCTGATTGTGCTGAGGCCCCTGCAGCTTAAAGCTGCTCTAACAAAAAATGAGGTAAAAAAATAATTTTATTTTCCAAAAGGTCTGAAGGATTTTTGAATGCATTGCTTTTCCCCAAGATGTTTTATTTTCTTTTTATCATCTTTCCATTCTTCCAATCAAGATAAATTAAGGTTGTTTTTCAGGTCCTTTCTGTCCAATATAAAATGATGTTGACTAATTCCCATGGAATGGCTCAGACCTGGAAGAAGTATGTTTGATAAGCAGCTTGGATTGTGCTAATGAGACTCTAATTCAGAATGGAAATTAGTCTGTTTAAACATATGTTGCTGCTCTTTCAAAAAGAATGCTCTCTTGATTACTGAAGTAAAGACCTGGATTGGAAAGTTAATTTTGATTTTGGTTGTGGACAAGCTAAGTGATAATTGAGAAGCAAATGTAATCAGGGTTGCCACAGTTTTAAAACTGCTGTGCTGAGAAACAGAGGGGAATTACACATAGACTTCAACAAAACCTGAAGTTCGATTCTGAAATTTATTTTTATTTATTTATTCAATTTCTATAGCTGCCCAACTCAATCAAGTGACTCTCAAGTGACCTCCAGGATAGCCTTTTTTCTGTCCCTTCAAATAATATTTGCCACAAGAGGAGATAGAGGAAGTTGTTCATAAATATTTGAAGTCACTCTACATAGGTATTTTCTGGCACAAAAATGACAAAATTATATAGTTACACTAAGATACAAAGCCAATGTCACTTTATAACTAGATATAAATATCTAGTTATACAGATATCCTACCTGGCCTATTTTGTTTTATTAATGATGTAGTATATAAAGGAACCATTAATATTTGGTGTGTAATATGTTAGTATGTATTAGTAAATACATATATACCAATATGTATTAAGAAATGCATATATACCTAGCCTAACACTGAATAGCGTTATAGGAATAGTTAATTAAATGATGGAAGTCGGGGGAAATGACTAAAATAGGAAAAAATATTCACCCTAAGAGGTTAGCATAATTACAGCTGAGACTTTTTTGCACAAATTTCTGTTACTGAGATTATGAATAACAGGTGCAGTATGCCAAATTTAATAGTGCATAAAATTCACCATAGATGTTATGAAACTCTATTAGTGTATTTTTATTTTTCCCCCTCTAATAGCAACAACGATAAATGATATTCATATATGTTCCAGTTAAGGCTTTCATTAAAAAGTGAAGTAAACTATTTAATTAAGTTATCAATTATCTGTTTGCTTGTTAACTACAATACATCTGCTTCTCCATTGCCAGAGATGAGGGCATGAACATTACAGCTAACTAACCTTACAGCTAACAAAAACACATGGTCTTTGCTTATTATAGAACTGTATTACATTAGACTCTAAATAAAGATGCTTTTATTTTTATTCATGTCTCATATTATTTTCCCGTCAAAATCCAGAATCCTTGTGGTTCGCAAGTATAATTATAGACCTAGAAGCTTCCTTCTACCTAAGCAACAAGAAAAGCACACTGTATAGCTATGTCCCTATTACACTTAGATTTTTCAAATAAAAAGTATTTGTTCCACTGATGCCTCTCGTGGGTAAGTAAAATATGTATACCTGCCACATATATCTGTTACTTAATGCTGCCCCTCCTTATAGTTATAATGAAGCATTCTGTCTGGCTTGACAAATTTTAAGTGTCATTTAAAAGCAGTATATGCTCAGCACAGTCACCTTGTGTTAAACAAAATAAATCTTTTTGGCTAAGATTAACTATAGTAATGGGCATTTTTTTTTCATTTATCACAATAGAAATACATGATGAGGATTATTTGCCATGTCTTTTACAGTCTCTAGGATTATCTCTCCCCATTTTTTATTCTCTATGATTTAAAAAGAAAATATTACTCCATTGGGAAGTTAGGGGAACTGGATTTTTTTTCCCTGTGATTGTCACTTGCATTCCTTTGTCATTTTTTGAGTGACAACTGGAAACCAAGATAACTTGCAACCTCTTTATGTAACTCTTAGTTATTTGGGGAATTTATACCCCATCTTTTTTGCCAGCAGCAAAACACAATAACAGTAAACACAAATGCCTAAAAGTACAGTTTAAACCTGCTTAAAACTCCACAAAAATGCATTTATAAAAACAGGACAAAATATAAACATCTTTTGTCCCCACAGCTTCAGCAAACTATGAAACTTAAAACTGGCTATATATTAGGAGTCCCCTGTGGATTTTACTCCACTAGTCATTGCCAACTATAGGGGGCAGTACTCAACTCTGTTTCAAGGCCATTGAGCCAGTGCTGTTTGAAGACATTTCCCCAGTCATGAGTAGATAAATAGGTACCACTAAGGTGGGAAGGTACCAGCGCTCTGTGTCATGATGACACAGAGTGCTGTTACCTTTCCAGCATAGCAGTGGTGTTTGGGTCTCATATCTGGGATTCTGACAAATGTCCCCCTCATTTAATGGGGCAGAAATATCTGGGGGACTGGAAGCAAAAACACTGATTACAGCTCTTACTCTCTCCATCTACCCTTTGCTTTCTCCAAACTTTGAAGAATCCCTAATTTTCAACCTCCTGGGAGGAATTAGGCATTAACTCCCCTACCAACTTTCTTTCCGTTTAGTTTTACAAAATGTTTGGCATTCTGCCCATTCATATCTAAGACCTAAACATGTCTTGGGTAATATAATCAACAATGTTAAAATGGCTTCTGTTCTGAGTTAGACCTGGCGGCCAGATTGTTTATGATGCAAGTTGCTGTCAAGCACAGACTAGCAGATTGAAGCAGAAGCTTCTTAATCTATTGTTTTCTGCAATAGGTAATTTTCAGTCTAAATTGTAGCAGTGTGAAGGGCAATGTTTTAAAGACAGAAATGATTACCATATGTTGATTTTCATGGCGCTGACAGCATAAGTAAAAAGAAAATGCTTAATTGCTGTGAGTGAGAATGCTAATAAGTAAACAGTATGCATATGTAGAAATGATTCTCTCTCTCTCTCTCTCTCTCTCTCACACACACACACACACACACACACACACCCCACACACACACACCAAGGTGTATGTATATAAAACCACAGAGATCCACCTTCAAGATTTAGTTTGGACATTTAGCATGAACTGGAATGATTTGGATCAAATAAAAGGAAATATATATGCTTCATATCGGCATCTATGCAAATGTTCATATTCTGAGAAATAAAATTATTGCCTTTAAAAATAAATGTAAATGTTGACATGTGCTGTGAAGGGAAGGAAATAAGAGATGGGCTGGTAAAGCAGAGGAGTGGAAAACTGAAGAAATGAATTAACCGAAGCAGGATAAAGTGTGAATGGATCAAGCAGTATGTGAATATATGTGTAAATATAAGTAAAAAAAAAGGAAAAAAATAATAATAGCCATTGTTCATTTAGAGGAGAGATTGCCACCAAATGTATGTAGCCCAGGTGGTAGCAAGATATCGTTGCAGTGACAACAGATATAAAGAAATTTACTTCTATGTTCCCCTCCGCATGATTTTGTCATCCATCCAAAAAGGTATGTTTGAAGCAATTAATAGCAAGGACCACCAGTATGATCCTTTTAATCCCTAAAACTATATTCTTTGTTCTTTTAACCTTCTTTCTCTCTCACCAAAGCTATATAAAAATATAAAAAGAATCTTTTTGGTGAATGGTATGATGTTCTGCTCATTGCTAAATACCCAAACGAAATATCCAAACAAAACCTTAAAGATGGATCTCTGTGGGGGATTTTGATTTTATATAGAAAGTTCGAGATATACTTCCAACCACAGGGGACTTAACACTACCAAATGGCTTCACTATGCGTAGGGTTTAGGCTTTGCTCCAAGTAAGAATACAGTCCTGTTATACAAAGAAGGAGAGTGATCCTTGGCCTTACTCCAGGTAGATCACAACAGGTATGGGGTAGGTGGAATACTCCTGAGTCTGTATGGAAACACACACATACACACACACACACTTGCCTGATTCTTTCTTAAGGGTAGAATACAAAACTTGAATTGCATCCCTGCCAGCTATATAAGAGAGGTGGATTAAAAGAAGTAGCCATAATAAATGTTCTCTTCTGAGTCTGTGGGAAAAAACACTGGTAGAGATTGTGGATTGATGGAGGACTGGAGCCAAGAAAACAATGCAATAAAAAAGCAACTTGGAAGTATATGGTCAGCTTAGATCTGTGTTTTGTATTTGTATTTGTATTCTTTCTTCTTTCTTTCTCCTTCCTCCCTCCCTCCCTCCCTCCCTCCCTCTCCTTTTTTTCTTTCCCTACATGGATTTGTGCTGCTGAAAATGCTTGATTTTTTAGGAAGTTTGAGTAGTTAACCTCAAGTTAGAGGTTATCTTGTGTTATCTTTCTTTTTACATTTTTACCTACTTTCTCAAAGAGTTCTTCCCATGGTGATTGCTTCAACAGTCCTTAATGTGTGCTTTCTTGACCTTTATCTCTTTATCACTGGACTTTTTTTTTATTAAAACACAAAATGAAGCTTCAGAGAGCATTTTAGGATACAGGGTACAATGATCAGTTTTCATAGCATGAGCTGGATTTTATGCGGTTGGGTGAAAAGTCTATAATGTGTTAAAATTCTGCCTCAATTTGATCAGCTATCCTATTTATCTAATGTTTGCTATCTCTTACAGGAACAGATTTTTTTTTTTGAAAGAGGAACTTGATAGGCCAATAACATTTATGCTGCCTTCTGACATGTGTTGGAAGAAATGTCCATCTGGGTTCAGTTCCAAGTGGGGAAAAAGACACTGGAAACATGGAGGCTGTTTGGAAAGATGGTTTAATGGTGGACAGCAGGACCACATGGGTTGAGGTCCTGGGGAAAAAGGGGGATCACATGCTTCAAGATGTTGGGTGAAGGAAAAGAAGAGAGTTGCTGAGAGTCCCTGAGTTTTTTATACTCTCTGTTGGGCTCCACCCCAGACCTTCCTGTTCCTGTGCAAGAAATGCACTTTGGTTGGCTGTCAGACTCCCATGGGGCAGGGGTCTTAGCTAACTTTGTAGGCTGTCTGTCAGGCTTGGTTGAGCCTTGCTGGGTGGTGATGTAATGAAAGGGCTTTAGGCAATTCCTAATATGGTTGTCTGAAAGAGGTAGATCTTTGTTATGTAGAATAGACTGGCCCAGGCCATTAACAAAGGTGGGGGGCTGAGTTTCTGCTTCTGTGAGTTTCTACTTCTCTTTTAGAGGAAATATTCTGCCTTTTTAGTATATCCTAAAATATTTCATTCCTCTAGGAGGGGGGTAGGTGCTAACTTCCTTCACATGTAAACAAATTGTTTATCCATTTCTAACAAAGAGAAATAAAATCTTCAATAGATTTTTTTTCCTACCTCATTTGTATATAAAAAAGAGAACAATCCCTTTAACCCTATCCAAATCCTCACATCAAAAATGTAATAATTAATCCCCATAGCAACAGTTTAGTAGTTTAGTACTTTAATAGTTGTTTAAAAGCAACAACCATTATCATTATAGGAATGTGAAGTTTAGAGTTTTTCTTTATGTTCCAAGATAGCCAAGGGGAGGGAGTATATGTGTGTGTTTGTGTGGAAGTGTGTTTAAACTTTCATCAGTGCCTTACAAGCTTTCCAGCTTCCTGCACTTTGTCAAAACCCAGGGGAGTCTGTCATGAGACAAAACTTTTCATATGGGAAGCTTTGCTTGTTTCAGATCACAGAACTCAAGCATGGAGAGGGGAGACTGCAGGCCACCAAATACTTCTTAATGGGGGGAAAAACAGAAATATTCACTTCAGAAAGATTGTATAGGTTTTAAAGCAAACTTACTAAACTGAGTTTCCAAACTTAATCCCTAAAGAAATTTGGAAATTAGACTAAATAAACAAATAAGAAATCTATATCATGAGAACAGAATAATTTTCTGAATCTAGAAGACATGTTTTGCCATAACACAAACACTGAGGCTGGTTTTTTTCACATTATTAGTGAAATAACACAGACTTGCACTAAGCTTAGTGTTAATTTTGTTTAGTGGTGTTTTTTTTGAGGGTTGATGTTGGTGAATCTGATTGTCAGTTACTAGTTCAATACTTGAAGCAAGTCCAGGAAATTAGTTAATCTGGGAGTCAGGTTATGTATGTTGTATAGGTAAAACCACTGTAATGACTTCAGGGCATATTATAAGTTGAACTAGATGCTACAAACCAGAAAGGGGAGTTCAATATAGACCTGATAGCTCTTTGTAACAGTCAATTCTTATCTTAGCATTTGCAATTTGCTAAAATTCTTGGGTTGTGTGTGCTTGTGTGTGTAGATATTGAGATATTGAACAGCACACCCTTCTCCTAGAGAGAAGTTTCCTGAAGGTGGGCTCCAGCATGAGTCCAAAAGTTTGGAAGACAAAACCTCTGGTCCCGGTGACCGACCCAGATTAGATCCTGCAACATTATCCTGGGACAAGTATGTTCACCTTCATTCGTGAGAGTATTGAGATAGTTTCCCTAAATATAAATTTGCATTCTTTGTAATGCTAATGCCTGATATGATAAGGATTGCTACTTTTTTTTTCCTTATAGGGACTCTTTATCAAATGTTTAATAAGAGCAGCCTTTATCCTCTGGAATTAAATATGTATGCTTTTAACTTCTTCCACATTCACTTCCCTGGGGAGTATATTCCATTGTCTTGAAGCCTACAGAGATGAACCTTCATATGGTACTTAACAGCCAAGCTTCTGGAAGTGGAGGATTTTCAGAAGGGTGTCTGAAGCCTTGTAAATCTGCCTAGTAATGTGAGAAGCTGTCCCACATATAAATCAGTCTTCAAACTCTAAAGAATAGCTTTAGCACCTTAAATTGTGCCAGTATACAACTGATGGCCCATGCAGATTGTTCAGCCCAGAAATTATATACCTAGCACCTGTCAGAAACCTGCAATTTCACAACACTTTTCAAGAGTAGACTCACATAGTGCACTGCAGTAGTTAAGACAAGTTGTAATCAAGTCATGAATATTTGTTTCTAAGTCTGACTGGCTCAGTTAGTGCAGTAACCACAGTTGTACAACATGTCCCTTGCCACCTATTAATCCAGCCACTGCTGGAATATAAAGAGCATCCCCAAACTGTGGGGCTTCTCTTTCCAAGGGGATACAATTACAGTATATCCTGAACAAGCTTCACCTCAGTCTCAGAGTTCAGCTTTTTTCTTTTCAACAGCACTTCCATCTTGTCTTAGATTTAATTTCAGCTTCTTCTTCCTCATCCAGCCAAATGTCAAGGTTAGGCAATGTACAAAGGAGACAATTATGTCTTTGGAATCAAAAAGTACAGAACAATAGAAAGGAGTGTCATTAGCATATTGAAAGCATCCTATTGTAAAGCTTCCATCACAAGAGACAAGAAAGAATCCTATAAAACATAAATCGAACAGTTCCCCAGCACACTTTCCTATGCCAGGAAAGACTAGAACCACTTATAAAATGATTTTATACTACTTTTTGAAGTACAATTCCCAGTATGCCATTCTAAAGCCAAATTCACATTGCACATCCAGACATAAGTTACACAATGCTTTTCTCAAATACATATGGGTAAATTTGTCCATTATGTATTTTCTTGTCTTTTCTTCTTTTCTTTTCTCCCCTTCTGCTTTTCTCAAACAGGGCAGGCATACCCAGTGTTTTTCTAACTCATCGTCTTTTCATATGACATCCCAAGTTTGCTGCTTGCCAATTATTGCCTCAAAGGAGTAGTCTGCCTTTATTTGTTCCAGACTGCTTGATTGATTTTTCTTGCAGCCAATCAAATGCTTATCAACTATCTCCAAATACACAATCTGAAGAAGTCAAGCTTTGTTTTCTCACTTTTTTCTGTTCCTTCTCTCATTGTCATATGCTGACACTGGTTTAAAAACTTTGGTCTGTCTTCTCATTGAAATGTAGTTATCCTCTATGATAAATTTGTCAGTGCCTTTCTCCCCAGCATCAATCTTCTCTCTACACAAGCATATTCTCTCTCTCTCTCTCTCTCTCTCTCTCTCTCTCTCTCTCTCTCTCTCTCTCTCTCTCTCTCTCTCGCTATCCCTCTCCTCCCCCCTCACACCCCCTCTTCCCCCCCCCCCTTTCTCTCCCCCTCTC
>QLTV01004400.1:3918362-3938434 GCA_003457575.1 Thermophis baileyi
CTCCCTCCCTCTCCCCCCTCTCACACACATCCATCTTTTGTTCCTCCTCACAGTTAACATGAGGAACAATTCTTCTGATCTTGAGTTGGCAGGAAAGTATATTGGTATAAATTGTGCTCCCCTCTGTGGCTGTGCTTGCCCTTTCTCATGTTTTTGAGGGCAGTGTCAGGGTAAAAAATGATAGATTCCCTAGGTTCCTTTTACCTCCCACCCATCATCACCTACTGGTAGGAAAAACATTAATCAGCACCAGCATCATCACTGAGTTGCCCTGGATTGTCCATATGGTAAGATTTGTTTTGGGAGAAGAAAGAATTCACCTCTTGCATATTGGAGGGCAACTGGGCAGTAGGATGAGATGAGACAGAGCTGACATCAGAAAAGAAGTCAATCAAAAATAGTTATTAAGATATTTTTTTTCTACTTCAGCTTGTAGGACTTGAAGACATTTTTATATTTTTGTGAGCCCACTTTCATGTCTTTGCCACCAACTGTAAGTTCACTATGTGTGCAGATATTGCCAGTGTGGTATAGTGATTAAAGTGTTGGACTGGAACTCGGGACATCCATACTCAAGTCCACTAATAACTATAGAAGGCCAGTAGATGAATTTGGTCAGTCTTTCACTCTCAGTTCTCACAACAGTTTCTATTTCATTAAAAAGATTTCTCAGAAGATTTCTCAGTGTTCTGATACACTCATTATAATAATGTGCTATTTTTATAAATATAAATTTTTCCTCTGTAATATATTTTATATCAAATATGAAATATCTATGAAATGTGTTGTTTTAAATGTCTTTTCTTACATATAACTGTCCAAAAGTGTCTCACCATATTCAGAGAAATGTAAATGCTGGTAGTTACCAACTATGTTATCCACATCTGGTCATAATGGGAAATTGCAAATTTCTCAATTATATTAAGAAAAATGCCCACATTGACTGAAATGTTATCACTGGTAGCATCATGTATTTTTATAAGCATACACTTGATAATTGTCCAACCCACTGTTCTGTATATATCGCTTTAAAAGATGGTACTTTATTCGTTCTTTTTTCTATCATTCACAGCTTGCCCTTGCTACATGTAGAATCTTTAAAATGTAGATTTAAGACTAATTAGAAATCACAAATCAATTAAAATAAATTACTAGATTTCTGAGTTTTGTTACATTAATTATAGTATGACTAACCTGATTTAGATCACTGTTCCCCCTCACACTGGGTTAAAAACATGCAAATATTATCTTGTGTTAGATATAGAATCAGGAACTGAAGCAACATGTATAAATACTAAAAATAGACATTTTATTAGTTTACATGAAATCTAATTATTAGCTGATGTGACGTGCATACAATTTTCCTCTTAAGTGAATAAAATCTTGAATTAGTAAAAGTACTCAGAAAATAAAATGTTTACCTTCAAAATATCATGCAATGATGTATTTAGAGATGTCTATCAGTTTTTTCTTTTTCTTGTGTGTTCTCTCTCATCCATGTGTTATTAAATCTAGTGTATAATTTTACTTAAAGTATTTTTCAGTATTTTAGATTCTTTATAATTAATTCTAAAATCTTATTTTCAAATTTATCTGAACCATTAGTTTGAAACTTTCTTAAACCAATGTTTTAATCTTTCACTGTTTCTTCCAAAACAACAACAATAATAAAGCCTTAAACTTTAAAATTTCTTTCACTAAGGATTGAAACTCAACCAGTGCTGTGAAACCTGTTGATCTAAAGGTTCCTAATAGCTGTAAAGCCATTAACAGGCTATTTCCAATAATAATTAGAAAAGGAACACGTGAATCTAGTATCCTTTTAAAAGCATTGACTGCGGTTTGAGCAAGATGGCTGTTCCCTCATCCCCCAGAGCTCTAAACTCTCCAGAGACCAGGGGTGGGTTCCTCCCAGTTAGGACCGGTTCGCCCAAACCAGTAGTAACCCGCTGGTGATGTCACAATGACATCACCAAACCGGATCGGTCGGTGCTGGTCCCTGGGGGCCACCATCTTTTTTTTTTTTTTGAATTTTTTTTTAATTTAAAAAAAATTGAATTTTTTTTAAATTTTATTTTTCCTTCTGAGCATGTGCAAAAGCCGACTTCCGGCACTGTGCATGTGGTCGCCATCTTTTTTTTTTGGCTTTTTTTTTAAAATTGTTACTGCGCATACATGCGCGCGTGAAGCGCGCGCGCACGCCCATGAGGCATGCCCACACGGCGTGGGAGGGAACGAACCGGCAGCGAGGTAAGTTGGAACCCACCCCTGCCAGAGACTGCTGTCTCAAAGAAAGAGCTGTCCCCATAAGAGGCCATATTTGCATTGTAACTTCTTGAGCACCACTTCTGTTGAGAATGAAATGCACTGTATGAAAAGATACCACAACTGTATTAGAAAGTGTTTGCGTTTCATTGTTATGAACTATATGAAAGGGTAATGTACCTTTGGCCAATACATTCTACTTTTAGAAGCTAAGTGAACAGAGTAATAAATTAATGTCAGTGTCAAGCTCCATTAGTCATTAAGGTTAATTATCTGATTAATCAAATACACACTTTATTTTGACTCCACTTTTTTTACAAAAAATAGCAAAGTACATCAGCATCTAGGTTAATTAATGAAACAAGTTTTCTATGCCAATCTATGTAGTAGGTTACTGAATTCATATGCCATCTTTGCTAAATAGGCAAAGTATTGCATCAGACTACTGTAGGAACTATGCAGATAACTAAAAATCAATTTATAAATCTTTCCAGAAGTTTCCAGTACTTATATAGATAGAAAAAAGAAAAAGATAGATACATTCATTATTCATTACTACAAATAACACTGCTTTGCTTACTTTGTATTGAACTTTGTTTTATTTGACATACTAGAGACGGTGTCAACTATTCTTATTTTTCTCCATGGGGAAGAAAACAATCAACAGTGATGTGCAAGGCAGAATATTTTCTGTCATTGTCAACTATATTCTCCACACTAGCATAGATTATTCTTCTGTGGCAGGGAAGTTTGGTAACTACTGTCATTTGACAAAGCTTTTCAATTTATCCATGCCATGACAACTATAAAGAATTCATAAGTTGGTATAAATTTTCCCTTCCCCCCTTAAAATATACAGAACAGCATACAAACAGCAACAACAAAGAAACATTGGCTTTGAAATCAATGGAAATTCATTTTTAGAATTCTTTTAAGGATAGGGCAACATAAGCATCTGCAAGGAGCAGGGGAAGTGTATGTATATGTATGTGTATGTGTATGTGTATGTGTATGTGTATGTGCATGTATGTATGTATATGTATATGTGTGTGTGTGTGTGTGTGTGTGTGTAGAGAGAGAGAGGGGGGGGAAATTATAGTTAGTTATAGTTATAGTTATATATATACTATACATTTATAATATATAGCATTGTGATTTCATGATACAAGACCTGTTTCTTATGAACTTGCATGCCATGCCCAGAAACAAAGATGAAAAAGCTATTTTGCCACATAACTTTGTAATATGTTTCCTTATTTTGGCATGGAAAAGTTGTGAAACTTATGAACAACTGTGACAGAGAACCTTGGCAGTTTTAATTATACAAGACACTAATTGATATGATTTCTGTCCAGAACTGCTCTTGTGGAATCTCTGACTTGAACACAAGATTTTACTTTAATACAAGATATGTCACACATACAGAGCAAATAGTTTTAGGATAATATTATTCGGTTTTTCTAACAAAGATTACATCTCTTTATTGACTTTAATGCAGCACCATGGTAAATAAAATGGCAAGCCACAGTCATTTTTAAGTCAAAGTGCTTAATAAACATTTATGTGGAATTTTATCACACCAAATCTCTATTAGTTTATATCACTGGGCGGCTCATACAGTGTGTGACAATTAAATGAGAAATGTAAAATTTGTATTTGTTATTATTATGTTTTTATTTGTTATCGCAAACCAAAACAAAGCAAAAGACCAAACAGAAAATCTACCATTTTCATTTCAAATTACACATTTCTTGATAGAAGATATTGTTCAATGAACAATACTCAAAGCACATGAAAAATCAATTCTGGGAATAGCATCATGCATTTTTCAATCCCTTTATGCTGTTTTACCAGTGTATTGACTTTCTGAAATAAGTTAACAGCACAGACTTTGTCAGCGGCACAAACATTCAAGATTATAGCAGAAGTGTGTAATGATGTTCTAAGAAAAGCTTAAGGACTTACTTGGGTTTTTTTATTCTCCATAGACATCCTGCTGGTTTTCCTCACCTCTGTCTTCTATTGTTTCCCAAACTCTCAACTGTGTATAATTGTAGAGCATTGTTATTCTTTCATTACTTGACTCCTATGTAAGTAAAAACCAATCTCAAAATCCTCACAGTGCCAAAGCTGTTATTTTTAATTTTTCTCCAAATTATCTAAAACATTGGATTCATCTTACTCTAGGTCAGTGATGGCGAACCTTTTTTTGCTCGTGTGCCAAAAGGGTGGGCGCATGCACAATAGCGCGCACGCGCGTGCCCACACCCATAATGCAATGCCCTCCCCCTCACGCATGCGTGCACAACCCCCCCATGCTGCCCCCCCATGCATGCGCGCAGGCCTCACTGAAGCCTCCATTGGGCCCATTTTTCGCCATCCACAGACTCCGGAGGCTTTCCTGAAGCCTGTGGATGGTGAAAAACGGCCCAACGGGCCTACCGGAAGTTCAGAAACGAACTTCCAGTAGGCCCGTTAGGTCAGTTTTTCACCATCCACAGGCTCCAGAGTCTTTCCTGAAGCCTGGGGAGGTTGAAAACAGCCTTCCCCCTGCCCTCCGGAAGGCTGAAAATCAGCTGGCCAGCACGCACATGCGCGCTGGAGCTGACATAGGGCAAAGCCTCGCGTGCCCTCAGATATGGCTCTGCGTGCCACCTGTGGCATGCGTGCCGTAGGTTCACCATCATGGCTCTAGGCCATTGATTAAGTGTCATTAAGTTGATATTGAATCTTGCTGACCGCATAGATAGTCCATGATCTCCTGGCTCTTCAGGTCTTCCAACAAAACACCTATCACTGCTGTAATCATCTACTTTGCTGCTAGTGATCTTGTTTTCCTTTCTTCCACTTTTACCAGCATTATAGGCTCCTTGAGAGAGAGACAACCTAAAACTAAGGAGACATTTCCTGATAGTGCAAACAATTAATCAGAGGAATGGATTGCCTCCAGAAGTTGTGGGTGCTCCATCACTGGAGGTTTTTAAGAGTAGATTGGACAGCCATTTATCAGGAATGGTATAAGGTCTTCTGTTTGAGCAGGGGATTGGATTAGAAGACCTCCCAGGTCCCTTCCAATTCTGTTATACTGTCTTAGTATACTGTCTTAGTATAATGTCTCCAAAATATGATAATCTGAACCAGATCATTTATGCTTTCAGTGAGAAATCTGAATGGATTTGTTTTATAATACTTTGTTTGTCTTCTTGATTATTCTCAGGACTCTTCTCAAAAGCCAAAATTCAAAACTATCAATACTTTAAAAAAATCTGCTTGTTCAAATCCAACTTTCTTCTTCATGTAGTATAACAGGGGAAAAATGCCTGCACAGTTCTCATGTTAGTACATTCTAACATCTGAATATCTTGTGTCCAATCACACTTGGCCAATAAAGAATTCTATTCTATTCTATTCTATTCTATTCTATTCTATTCTATTCTATTCTATTCTATTCTATTCTATTCTATTCTATTCTATTCTATTCTATTCTATTCTATTCTATTCTATTCTATTCTATTCTATTCTATTCTTATTTTTTCCTATTGCCTTCATTGTTACTCAGTCAAGCGCTAGTCTATGGTATATTTCTTGATTGCTTGTTCCTTTACTGTTGAGTTGATCCTAAAAGGCAAACGCTATCCGTCACCTCTGTATCTTCATTGTCAGTTCTAAGGTTGGCTTGCTGTATATGTTGTCACTAGTTTGGTCTTATTTACATTTAATTTTAGTTCCATTTTTTCTCTATGTTACTTGATTTTCATTACTAGAGCTTCCATTCATTTGCATTTTCAGCTATCAGAGCAATGCCATCAGCATAACATAGGTTATTTATGTTTTCTCATCCACTTTTAAGACTACACTTATCTTATTCTAATACAGATTCCCTCAATATATTTTCAGATGCAGGTTGAATAAATAAAAAGAGTATACAGTCTGCCTTGCATACTGATATTTTTCATTGATAATAATCATTAATCAGTGGAAAACTTTTTTTTTAATTTAAGGGTAATGTTTATATGCACGTGTGTACCTTTATACAACATTCCCTTTTCTCAAATTATACCAGTGAAATTATACCAAATTATGTGTTAGGTTTGTGGATACAACTGAGAATCTGAAATAAGATTTGAAAAAATTAATTCTGTATGTCAAAAAGAATAGGATATAATGGGACTAAGCAGCATTAATGTATAGATGGGAACCCACCCGAGAATGATCAACAGCAACTATTTTGAAGGATATGGAATGAGACTGAACTGTGACACTAAATTAGGTATTTTATTCTGAGAATCTTTATTTTGGATCTTTATTTCCTTTCTTCTTACTCTGACAAGTACATAATAGCCAGAAGCTATGCTGGCTAAGAATACTTGAGTTCTATAGCAGCCCCAAGATATTGGGAAGATATCAGGTTAAGGAGAGCTGTTCTAAACTTAAAACTCTGGAAGTATTGTATTTTGTTTGAAAATTCTTTTTTCATATTTATTTCTGAGTAGACCGGATAAAGTACTAACATAATAAAATAGAAATAATCAAAAATGAAGGAAAGAAATAAAATATTATTGCTCTAGTATATAAAATTCTTTAAGAGGCAAACAGGATTCTTATATTTGTTTGTTTTATTGTCATTGACTCCTTGAGGTAGGATAGTGGAACTGTGCACAGTATCTTAGAAAGTTACAGACATTAGGTGTTCAGGTAGAGATAGTTGTTTCTATCCACAGAATTTCATTAGTCCAAGTTATTTTTGGAAAAAGAATGAGACCTAAATTTGAAGCCTGAGGTGAAATACATGCTTTGCTGCATGTTAAAGAGGCAATGGATTTTCGACACATGTAAACAAATAGTATTTGAATTGGAATAAAATGTTGGAGGTAATAAAAGTTCAAAAGCAAACCTTGGAGAAAACCATAGCAGAGTGTTTATTATTGGTTTATTGGATTTTTTAAAAAAAAAAATGTTGATTTTTATTTTTATTTTCCTAAATCCAGGTATTTGATTCATTTCACAAACCCAAATCTCATGTTTTAAAATTTTGGTTTCTGAGTTTTCAGATGGTTTTCCAATTAAATAAAAGCATAGAAAAATACCTATATGATTGTTAAATTATTTTCTAAAAATTGTCAAAACTTTTAATAAAATATTAAACCAGGAAAAATGTTTCCAAAATTGCATACATTTTCTTCTGTAAATCTTTTTTTTTTTTAAATCTTCAAAGTGATGTGAGAATGGGGTAAATTTAAAGATTAAATAATTGAAATTAACATACTCTATTCATCCATCATTATAAGGTTCAAGTGAATATGGCATATATACCTTTTAAAATGTATGCTTCTTATTTCTTTCATATTTCATTTCCTATATTTCTTGTATTCTCTATATTTTTACATTGTTTTTAATTCTTCTTTGAATATTTATGTTTTGTCACCCCCATTTAACAGCTTATGTACAAGGATTTTTTTTTTTATGGAACAACTGGCATCCCTTGTACTGTATGAAATCAATTAAAAATATATAGTAGAACAAGTGTGGTAGAGTGATCAGAGTGTTTGAGTTCAGAGTTCAAATTTCCTCATTCAAGAAACTCATGCAGTAATCTAAATTCAGAGGGTTATGTTGACACTCAGAATGGAGGTGACATTTACACACTTGAGCTATTCAGTGGAAATGTAAAATTTAATGCATATTCAGCTGCCAATCTTTAAATCTGGAGCAATCAAGTAATGTAGAATCTGCTACTATTTTGCAGCTGAGTAAAGAGTGCTTTGTGTTGTGCATCAGTGTGTGTGTGTGTGTGTGTGTGTGTGTGTGTGTGTGTGTGTGTGTGTGTGTGTGTGTGTGAAGATATTTCCCCTCCTACCTTCTGTTACTGCTGTCTGCATATTATTCATCACCTGATATGCAGGGTTATTTTTATTTTTAGTACCATTTGGCTTTTGAATATTGCAACAGTTTTTCATACTAACTAAGTGATGCAGACCAGTTAGGATAACATATTATTATGGTTTGATAAAACATGAACATGATAAGTGCAATGTGCTACAAAACCAGGATGTTGTCATGAAGCACTTTTGGAACAAGGGCAGTGAGTTAAACCTTCTTGATATCCCTTCCATAGAACATGTGCTTGTCTGGTAGTCTTCCAATATTTCAGTATGGCATTTTCAAGCATTGCTACATTAGTCCGTTGAAATGAAAATGCCAGGTTTTGTTACTTGAATATGTGAAAATGCATACACATATGTGCAGGGGTGGGCTTCAAAAATTTTAGCAAGGGGTTCTCTGCCCGGTTGCTGGGTGGGTGTGGCCATGGTGGGCGTGGCCTAGTCGGCCTCCTGCACCATGGTGGGAGGGGCGTTTTTGCCTTTCCTCGAGCCCCCGGGAGGGTGAAAATGGCCTCCCCAGCTCCGGAGGCCCTCTGGAGGCCGGAAACAGGCCCGTTTCCAGCCTTCCTGAACTTCTGGTAGCCCTGTTTTTCGCCCTCCCCAAGCCTCTGCGCGTGCCCTGCACTTACCTGCATCCAAAACGGGCCGCGTGGGGACTCCTGGGAGGGGCGGGGTGGACGGGGCCAGCCAGGAGTGGGATTTGGGGGTTCTCCGAACTGCACAGAATCTTAGCTAGAGGTTCTCCCGAACCCCTGCGAATCCCCAGCAGCCCACCCCTGCATATGTGACTGCTTGCATATATGTATGCATGCATACATGCGCACGCACGCGCACGCACACACACACACACACACACACACACACACACACACACACAGAGTTTCTATTCCAGGACTTTAATTTTGGAGGAAGATGCAAAAAGCAATACCATTCTATTTAATATAAATTAATACATGCATATGCTAAACACAACCTTAAAATATGGTCAGTGGATCATTTTTATGTATTTATAAATAATAAGATTCAGAAGGGCAAATGGCTTTTTAAATAGTTCAGGACCATCCAAACCATTGCCACTTTGCTTGACCTTCAAGGTTTTGTCACCTTAGTGTTTATAATAGAATTATTGAATCTGTCTTGGTTATTTTCATAGGCCTAGTTCCATATAGATCTTGCTCTAAGAAATTTCAAGGAGGGGATAAATACGATGGAAGAAAAAAAAATCAATTTAAACCGAGAGATAACTTAAACTCTATATTTTATTATATTCCATGTATAAAACACTTTTAAAGAAAAAGTTTCACTTTAACACACCACGATCATATTTTTAAAACACTTTTGTACATTTTCCAACTTAATATAACTTTAAAAACATTCCTCAAAACTGTAAGTCAGATGTATTCTTTGAATTAACTAAAATATATCCAGTAAATATGATAGAAAAGTAGTTTCTATGCAATCTTATCTTTTCATTAAACCCCACCCCATAACCAAATACATTTTTATATAACAGGAGAGGAGGTAGATTTTATTTTCTAATTGTAATAAAATTGACACATCATAAAGTACTTTATTAGTTCCTATAAATGATTGTTCTCTACTACATAGAGTGAAACCACTGTAGAATTCATCTATAAGTAGTAACAATAAACAGCATAAAGATGAAAAATAAGTAAAGCCTGACTCAGTACTATGTATAGAGTTTCCAATCATTTATTACTGATCAAATGGTTCAGGCAGTATCTGGTAACACCAATTACCGGTTTGAAAGTAAGAGTCAACTGTATTTAACCTTCCCTTCAAGGCAATTTGATCAAGGTTGCTTTTGCAGGAACCAGATTCCAATGCAGAAAATTTAAAGCAGTTATATCTTCTTCATTTCATATCAGCAAAACGTGATTCTTAGCCAGCACGCTTTATTTTTAATGCATTGTTTTCAATTACTGTAAAATATCCGTCAAATCATTGGTTGAAAAGGCAGTGTGTATCTTTAAAAAAAATCAAATATGAAATATTTATGTTGAAGCCTGCTTCTAACTATGCATCATAACAAGGCTTATCTGTGGCTTAAGTGCTTCCAAATGGCTAATGTCTAGCACTACCAGTCAAAAGCCATCCTGTACCTCCTTCATCTTCTCTTGATTAGATTTTCTATGATTTTCTATGATTTTTTCACAATGAGCAGGCTGCTAGGAAGCTGCACGTTATATGGAAAGGGATGTTATTGGAGCATTGCTACAGCTCTTAATAGTTAGGGGTCACACTAACATATAAGCAGTACTGTACCAATACTAAACTGAAGGTCAGTGGAAGAAATAACTTCCTCAGGAAATTAATGAGCTCTACCTAGGGTGCCAAACCAAGGGTCCTTAAGACAACAGCTTTAGCTCTTTGCTACTCGGCAGGCGGTTACGCCTGCTGTCTGCTGTAAATCAGCACATGCTGAGAAAGTAGATGTTGCTCTGAATGAAGCTAGCAGAATTATTACTGGATACCTTAAACCTATGCCTCTAAATAAGATCTACCAGCTAGCTGGCATTGCCCCTCTTGCTCTTTGCAAAGAAGCAGGAGCATACACAGAGAGGCTCAAGTCAACAATATCTAAACAACAACCTCTTTATGGCCTAAATCCGTGAAAAGCTTCTTTAGGTTGATGGAAGATTTTTGAAGAATTTGAAAGCAGAATGGATGCATGGAAAGCTACAAAGAACCAACACTGGATGGAACCAATGGAGGCGCTGGCAACTGGGTCTGGAGAAAGCTGGGAAGTATGCAAAATCATTGAATAGACCGCCTATGAGTACAAGAAGATCCAGAGACACTCTGGACAAATGGGGCTATCTGGTGGCTTCTGACCTTTGCGATTGTGTGACATGCAAGCAGCACCACATATGTACAGTATACTCCCTTTGTGTCCTTATCAGTATACACTTGAGGACGTCATGGCAGTGTGACAGAACACAATTAATGTTGCTAGTTTCTGGGCAAGATTTGTTTAACTTGTACATATTTTAAAATTGTATTTTATATATACAGTACGGTAGGGTAGGGTAGGGAAAGAATAGGAGTAGGAGTAGAACAGAACAGAACAGAACAGAACAGAACAGAACAGAACATATACTTTATTTGGTCAAGTGTGATTAGGCACACAAGGAATTTGTCTCTGGTGCAGAAGCTCTAATGTTGTATAGTATGCCTTATTTTAATTGTGATGCTTCTGATACAAATAAACAAATAAACATAAAAAAGAGGGTTTTTTTTTTAAACTGTAAAAAATATAGGAGGGTTGCAAGTGAAAGATAATTATGTTTTCAATTGCACACACTAAAATTCTGTGAATGAAATACAGTGATTGCACAAAAACCTGACCTGAAAAACCCCGGAGCTGGAAGCATTCTCTGTTACCTAGCATGTAGCACTTTATCTTCATTGCCACTTACATACAAGAGAAAACAGATGAACAGAAATCCTGTGTGATGGATTTGACAGTCTCAATCCATATTTCTACAATCTTTGACAGACACCGAAACCTGGAAATATATTGGGCCATAATCCATGGCTGCTGAAAAGCATTCAAGCTGCTATATCAAAAACTGAAAAAAGCGCTGAGACTGCATTTACAGTTTAAATGATAAGAAAAGTTGATCAACTGCAAATCTACAGCAGAACATCAGCGTAAAACTCAGAAGCTTCCTGAGAGAACATTGAAGCCACTGCCATTATCAACCAATCATTTTTACCTGTAAAAATTACAACCAAAACCCATGCATCAGAGCAGGAAAGTCAAGAAATGTACGTAAATTAAAAGTCACCATTTTATGATTACCAGAATACTGAAATTATGAAAGGAAGCCCAGATTTAAAAACCTTCTTTGGTATAAAATTAAGAGCAGTTTGGAGTGTTAAGAATGCTTATAGATCAATGCAGGAAGTATAGCTGTGTTTATGCATATTAGAAATGTGCTCCTGACACCTCATGAATTTCCTGTTCAAGGAAATGTATGAGACTGAAATCAAATAATGGAAATGTTACTAAGTTGACTGTCCTGTACGTGCACATACAATCTCATTAACATGAAACTGAGATCCATGTACTTCTTCCTCTTCATGAAATACGAACAAAAGAAATATATTCTTATTGAGGTTTCCAAAATGACCGCATTTTGCCTTGCAAAGTCATGTTAGTAAATATATAAATACTATTAGTTGTGATGTTTTACAAACTGTGAGCCTATATATTTGTGATCCAAATACCCATGTCTTTAAAAGCAACTTAAAGATATAATAATTCAGTTAAAAATTGCTATTCTTCCATCCAGGAATTGTTCTATTAATTATTTTGCCCTTTTCTTTTTCTGCTGTTAAGCTTCATTCTGACTTGGACAAGGGAGTGGGAAGTGTTAAGTATACATTATCAGGAGATGGAGCTGGTACAGTATTTACCATTGATGAAACTACAGGGGACATTCATGCCATAAAGAGCCTTGATCGCGAAGAGAAGCCTTTCTACACCCTACGTGCTCAAGCAGTAGATATTGACACAAGGAAGCCATTGGAACCTGAATCAGAGTTCATCATCAAAGTGCAGGACATTAATGATAATGAACCAAAATTCCTTGATGGGCCTTACATTGCCAGTGTCCCTGAAATGTCACCAGTAGGTAAGTAATATTTTAAAGAATTCTTATCCTCAAACATGAACTTTGAAAGTTCATTCCATCTCTCTTCATTTTTTTCTTCCCCTCCCCCCTTTTTTTAAAAAAAATACATGATACAAATTAAAAAGTTGATGCTTGGACAATTGTAGGTGCTGTTGACACATGAGGTACCTGCCAAATCAGTTGCTTCTAGGATAAGAAAGACTATTACTGATTTTCAGTGGTGAAATCCAATTTTTTTTACTACCGGTTCTGTGGGCGTGGCTTGGTGGACATGGTGTGACTTGGTGGGTGTGGCTTGGTGGGTGTGGCAGGGGAAGGATACTGCAAAATCCCCATTCCCTCCCCACTCCTGGGGGAAGGATACTGCAAAATCTCCATTCCCTCCCCACTCCTGGGGGAAGGATACTGCAAAATCCCCATTCCCTCCCCACTCCTGGGGGAAGGATATTGCAAAATCTCCATTCCCACCCCACTCTGGGTCCAGCCAGAGGTGGTATTTGCCGGTTCTCTGAACTACTCAAAATTTCCGCTACCGGTTCTCCAAACTACTCAAAATTTCCACTACCGGTTCTCCAGAACCTGTCAGAACCTGCTGGATTTTACCCCTGCTGATTTTACCTTGCATAGATACACTGTTTTTCTGCCCTGTCATTTCCACATAAACGATTACTGAGTTCATTATGGTGGTGGTAGCTAGCTTTTTGTGTATAGTTGCATGCAAAAATGTAGGTACCCACTTAAATTGTATATTCCCATGAATGAACTTGACTTAGCAAATGGGTGTGATTACACAGAGGTTCAAAATAAGAAGATAGCAATAGCACTTAGACTTATATACCGCTTCATAGTGCTTTACAGCCCTCTCTAAGCGGTTTACAGAGTCAGCATATTGCCCCCAACTATCTGGGTCCTCATTTTACCCACCTCAGAAGGATGGAAGGCTGAGTCAACCTTGAGCCGGTGAGATTTGAACCGCCGAACTGCAGCTAGCAGTCAGCTGAAGTAGCCTGCAGTGCTGCACTCTAACCACTGCGCCACCTCAGAGAATGTGGTAGGTGCAGAAGTTGGACAATCTTTCAGCCAGTACTTTGTAATTTCTTCCTTTCTGTAGCCAGCTAATAATCTTTCTATTTTGATTTTTTTTCTTCAGTTATTCTTGCACAATTCTAACTTCAAACTGTTTGTATGCCTTCCTGCATTCGCTGTATGTTTGAGATCTCCCTTCAGATCTTTAATAACATTGTATTCTGAGGATTATGAAGACTGTTCCAAAACCTTTCTTTTTTTGTCCTATAAATACTTCATGGTTGATTTGTAATTAGGTCTTGGATTGTTGTCTTGCTTGTCTTATTCAACTTTTGAACTTCAACTTTTTCACTGACTGTGGAACTTTGCTGTCATGCTGACATTTAGTTGAATCTATTTCCCTTTGCATTTGCACAATATTTCTCCTACCGATGGCTGCCACATAATCTTTAAAAAATTACAGCCACCCTTGTGCAATGTGTTTCCTCCTAAAATGTTTCATATAAATTGTGTGGTTGTGGCAGCACAATTCAATTTTCCTTTATTAGTCCAAAAGAACTTTGTTCCAAAACGTTTCAGGCTTATCATGTTTTCTTTCCACATATTTCAATTGATGACTTTTCTGATAAAGCTGGATGAACATTTCATTTCTGAAAATTCCCATGCAGACCAAGGCCCTTTGAACAACTTCTCTGCTGTCAGCTAAACTGTTTATCAAATCATTGACAGTGAATTGGCCATTCTGTTTTGCAGATTTGACTAGTTTTCAGGCAGTTGTAGCAGTTTTTTCATGGTTGTCTGCTAGCTTCAGAAGTCCCATATGACTTCTATTTCTTAGTAATGTTCTTCATAACTGAAATTGCTAGCTGAAAATGTTTAGAAAAGTTTTTGTGCCATTTGCATCTTTGTAGGAATGAATTATATTTATTTTCAAATATTTATATGGTTGCTAAAAGTTTATCGTTTTGAAGTTAGCCAGAAAGACAATTGTAATCTGAGAGATTAGAAAGATCAGATTTTTTCCCCTGTGAAATTGTCATCCTTGAGCTATTTATACACCCAATGAGTCAATTATATTATTGATAAATTTAAAGAAGAAAAAAGTAACACTGTGTCAGGCCTGGAAGCCATCTTTTACCTTTTCGTATTCAGGCCTGCCACATTTTCTACTGTGGGAAAATGGAAGGGGGGATTATATGGAGTAGGTGATATGTAGTAGTCTAAATAACATTCTTTCCAGAAAGTCAAGGCCGCTGTGCCCAGCAGCTGCAAGGAAGTGACGGGGGTGCATCTTCAGTTCTGGATGGTGCCTGATTAGATCATGTGATGGACATGTGGGTGCTGGGTAGGGACTTGAACAACTCCAGTGGATGGAGTCATTGAAGAAAGGCTGGGAGAATGCAAAAAAAGCCCGGACTGGCTGGGACTTGAACTTTATTTCGTTGGAGGTGTTTATTGGAATGCTGACACACTGCAGCAACAGTGTTTAAACTTGTCTCCTAAACATACTTAGTGTTCTCTTCTGAATGTATGAACAACTGTGCAAATTAGTAAATATGCATTCAAATTTGGAGAAAAAAATGTTGTGTTTCACTTTGTACCATAGCAAGGTTATATCAAGTTCTGTTTGTAGGAAAATATTGAACATACAATTTCACCAGGATTTTGCATAAATGTTGTAAGCAGCTGTATATGTAATATTATTGTAGAAATGTGAGCTTGCACATTTAGCACAAACAAACAATTGGTACTGAACCCAGAAACTGCAAAATAAAAAATAGGGAGGCACTGCCATGTGAACCACATAAAGTTATGTAACTACATGGTAATGGTGTTCTAACTTTGGATAAACTTTAATTTAATGATAGCATTTTAAATGTACACCAACTTTATTTTGATTAATATGTTACCATCAAAGATGTCATACAATAATGGCCTGGCCTGAATAAAAATAAAGGGCTAGATACAAAAAGTGTTAAAAGGTGCCAATATTCACAGTCCACATGCTACTCTTACTATCCCAGTTTGTAGTAAACAGCTTTATGGATCACATGGCCCATCTAGCATGAGGCTTTATCACAAGTCTTCTTTTATTCAGAGACACTAATATCTCAGCATGGAATCTAATTTTTTCACTTCCCCAACTTCTGGATTAGTTTTCTTTTTAACCATCAAATGCAGCGTCTAATTAGACTTGACAGCAGGTGATCTGTAATCAAATATATTGCCATGTTTTAAAAACTAATGAAAGCTGGGAGGGGAGTGACTGCAATTGGAACAGGAGAGTGGGAGTGTGGCATTTTCCTTGGTGTTTTATAACAATTTTAGCCTGTTCAAAGTTAAAAGTAATTGCAATTTCATCTGCATTGCTTCTATTTGTCAAAGGGTCATTTGGGTTTATGTTGTTTTTGATGGGCAAGATGAGAACCTAAATCATTTAAAGATTAGGTCTACCGATTATACTTTTTTAAAAAATGGCATATCAATTTACTGTGGTTTCCCTTTCTCTTTTGAAGAATATTACTACAACTAATACAGTTGCTAATAATAATAATAGAATTTGGCAAGTGCAAGCCAAATTCATTGCATTCCAGTCTTACCTTAACATTTTAAATTAATCACCAAGATTTTTTGAGCCACAGTCACATTTATTTTCCCAATATAAGATTTTGTTCTTTAGCATTTAGAATGTTTAATGTTTCAAAAATAATTGCATCTTTGTAGTATGCTAGAAGCAAAAATAAATACTTTTGTCAACTATCTACCTTGTTTCCCACAAAATAAGACATCCCCTGATAATAAGCCCAATCGGGCTTTTGAGTGTATGGCAATAAGGCCAAGCGCTTATTTCAGGGTTCAAAAAAATATAAGACAGGGTCTTATTTTTGGGGAAACACGGTATTACTATGTTGACACAGTCAACAAAGAGTGTCTTTATTAGAAATCTCGGACCAGGAAAAGGCAAACTGGTGTCTTCTCCAGATTTGTTAGAATAGAATGCCCATACAGTATTTCCTTTAATTGAGTAATGCTGACAGAGGCTGATGGGAATTGAAATATAAAGTATCGGCAGGATACAAGGTTAACTACTTCTGGTCTTTTATATTTCCTGCATTGGCACTGTATCATAACCAAATTTAAAGGGATTTCATAAAGTTGTGAAGTTCTATCTCAGCCTTTTAAAAAAACCTTTAACTTTATGTCAGTACTGCCAAGAATTACTATTATATCAATGGGATTTGCAAGTAATTATAAATGCAAGCATTTTGAGGAAATGACACAAACTTAGCACATCTGTTTGCATCTTTTCAGTCAATAGTTTTTCAACAACTTCAGTGTTTCCCCGAAAATAAGACCCTGTCTTATATTTTTTTGAACCCTGAAATAAGTGCTTGGCCTTATTGCCATGCACTCAAAAGCCCGATTGGGCTTATTATCGGGGGATGTCTTATTTTGGGGGAAACAGGGTTCTTTTTAATCCATATTTTCATAGAAGATGGTTTGAGGTACAGTAGCTTCTATGTAGAGTTTTAGGGTTCTTTGCTATATTTCTAGAAAGTGTGTAAGAGATTTTTAAGATCATTTGCTAAACTTTGAAAGATTGTACCACTGTGTTACAGGAATCCCTATTACTGTACCTCAATAATTAATAATTAATAATTTAATCTATAATTTATCTATGATCACCCTGACAAACAATCCGTCAGGAAGCGAAGGTCTAACAACAGTCCAGGGTTCAGTCAGAGACACATTGGGCATATAGGCAGATCTGGATCCAATCAGTCTTTGGATGAAATCATTATCTGAGATGCCATAGGTGATGTTTTGAGTTCTAAGGGGAAAAAAATCTACTAAAAATTATAATTTTTCAAAGATGAGGGAAAGTGTTGTTAAATTTGAATTTGATGAACATTCCTTGATCTTGCCTGAACCAAATGCAATTTGAATGAAAGCATTTCTCACCAATGAAGGCGAGAATATATGTGTCCCAGGATCATGTTGCAGGATCCAATCTGGGTCGGTCACCGGGACCAGAGGTTTAGTCTTCTGAACTTTTGGATTTGTGCTGGAGCCCAGACTCAGGGATTGGCTGAGAATGGGCTCCAGCACGAGCTGAAAGATCAGAAGACTAAACTTTTGGTTCTGGTGACTGATCCAGATTGGATCCTGAAAGCATTTCTTTTTATGTACCATGTTCATTTAGATACTGTACAGCTTCATTTCCTTTTGCTTCCTGAATGTTTCCACATGCTTCTTATTTGTAGTGTATATGTTATGCAGATTATTTTCCCCCTCGATGTTATTGAAATAAGATCTAATAGACTATATAGCTGGGAGAGAGACAGTATATAACAGCTCAGCACAAAGTGTTGTTCTGCAGAGTGAAGGCATTAAAACTAAATCAGCACTACTACAGCTACTCTTCTCTCATATAATCCATCACAAACTTACAGTGCATCGTGAAATATTTTTCACAAATGATGGCATTAAGAACCCACATATAGAGCCATCTCTTTTTCAATCTATATACGCATAAAGATTTTTAACTCCTACTCTCATGTAGGTTTCATCACATGCAAATAAGTTCAAAATTGCAGTTCTTTCAGACAAAAGTTCCAAGCGCAGTTACTTTGAGATATCTTCCACAGAAGACAGATAAACATCAGTTGATTCTGCATTGCTGTACTATGTTTCTAAATAAAAAGGTAATTCTCAACTTACAGCCACAATTGAGCCCAAAATTTCCACTGCTAAGTGAGACAGTTGTTAAGTGAGTTGTGTCTCATTTTGCAATCTTTTTTTTTTTTGCCATAGTTGGTTTAGCAATGGTTTGGATGGTTCTAAACTATTTAAAGAGACATTTGCCCCTCTGAACCTTATTATGTAAAAATAGCTAAAAAATGATCCACTGACCAAATTTTAAAGTTATGTTTAGCATATGCATGTATTAAGTTATATTTCATGGAGATGCTGCAATGGTCCTAAGTGCGAAAAACTGCCATAAGTCTTTTTTTTCAGTGCTGTTTCAACAGTCGCTAAATGAATCGTTGTAAGTCAAAGACTACCTGTACTTATAAGAAAATAGGTCTAATGGCATTAATTTCAATGCAATTTAACGAACCCATGTGGAGAATTACTAACATCTGAGTATCTGCTCAGATTTTAAAGTCCTTGGCTCTTTTTACCCACTCAAATACTTGTAAACATTAACTATATTTTATAAAAATTGCTTTTTCTGGTTACTGGTTGAGTGGTTATAAGCATCGTTTTCTCCTTCCAGCTGCTGAGTTATTTTTCTCCTCTTTCACAAGGATGTATTTATATTTCTCACATCAAAAAGTAGGCAAAGGATGCTGCCTTCATTCAGGCAGTCTTGTTTTATGACTAGCAATAATAACCCAGTCGTTCAGCTGTCATAAAGACATTGGAGGTAATGAGACCAAGCTGAGATTTAAATAGATTATAATGGATATTTGGCACATTTCCTGGCTATTTTGTTTTAAAATGCTTTGTTTTCCTGTATTCCTTCCCTGGGAATAGAGCATATTACTTATATAGTAAATGAGAAGAATGCAGTGTCCTGGCTGTACAATAGGGCTGGCTGATTTCTGAGACCAAATGCAGGTGGATTGCAGGAATCCATCTAGAAATCATCAGCCTTGGAGAAAAAAAGAAAGCGTAAGTAGGAGAAATAGCTATTATAGAAGAAAATCAAGGAAGCTGAGCAAATGGGAATTAGCAAACCAAACTTGATTAATGATTTTAATTCTAGATATAGAAACATTGGTGAAGGAGGTAATACACAATCTGAAGAAAGGTTCCCTAATTTGCTCATTAGGGAACTGATGAATGAACAAAAATAAAGAGAAGTCACTGACTTGGAAAGAGACAAACATGTTTAAGGTCAAGATCAGATATTTCTAGATTGTATAACAACAACAACAACAACAACAACAACAACAACAACAACAACAACAACAACAACAACAACAACAACAACAACAACAACAACAACAACAACAATAATAATAATAATAATAATAATAATAATAATAATAATAATAATAATAATAATAATAATAATAATAATAATAATAATAATAATAATAATAATAATAATAATAATAATAATAATAATAATTCGTCATCGCCCGGGTCAACTTCCTTAAAAAAGCAAAGCAAAGCAAAGCAAAGAAGGGGGGTAGAAAAGAGGAACAATCTTCAATGTTTCATGTCA
>QLTV01004400.1:3954176-3965894 GCA_003457575.1 Thermophis baileyi
CGCTCCCGTCAGCTAAACAGTGTCGCCTGGCAGGCCCGCAGGGGAGGGCATTCTCTGTGGCTGCCCTGGCCCTCTGGACCCAGTTACCTCCTGAGATCCGGACCACCCCCACCCTGTTGGCCTTCCGGAAAGCGGTGAAGACCTGGCTCCTCCGGCAGGCTTGGGGCCGTTGATCTCGCCTCTGTAATTGGCGAGGTCCGGCCATGAAACGGTGTGTATGAGTTTTTAACTGTTTTTATTATGTTTTTATTATGTTTTCTTTTAATAGTTTTTTTATATTGTTGTGAGCCGCCCAGAGTCCCTTGGGAGTTGGGCAGCATACAAATTTAATAAATAATAATAATAATAACTTTTCTATTCTATTCTATATAAGGCTTTAAAAGTGATGACCAGCACTCTGAATTTTACCAGGAAAGAAACTAGAAGCCAGTAGAGCTCATGCTCTGCATGGGCAAACCTTGCCCCCCCCCCATTATTTTTCACACTTCTGCATTATGGACCAATTGAAATTTTCAGGTGGTCTTCAAGGGTAGCCCTATGTAGCATGCATTGCAGTAATCCAGATGGGAGGTGATCAAGCATGAGTCACTCCATAAATTATATTACTTTTCCTTGAAAACTTAAGTTGTTGTACCTTGATCAGCAATGTTTGGAAATCAGACTGTGATGTTGATGCAAAGAGTAACCAGTGTAAGTTGTAAAAGTCCATGGGTTCTGCTGAGGATAACACAGTTCAAATGATGGCATAGGACAATTGGTTATGTTAAGTTTCAAAAGGTGAAAACAGAAAATGACAAAATAATGCATCCTAATGAATTAGAGTATGAAATGGTGAAGGAGGGTGGAAACAAAACATTAGCTTAAGCCATGATATGTCAGCACGATCGTCCTGTGACAGTATAATATTTCAGTATGTTTCATTTCTCTCTATTTCTTTTAATAATCTGCTTCTGTTAGTTGTCATGTAAATTCCAAGATAAAATGATGCTTGGCTCTGTTATGAATAGTTCATTGAAGAAAAGCACAAGTAGGAGATACAATACAATAAATGGATACTTTAATTCTGCCTGCCTTAGCTTTCAGCCTTGGGAATTAGAATGACGTCTCCTTTTGAATTCTTTCTTAATAGCATTTTTTTTAAATGTAGCCATTTCTAATTAGATGCACCAATAGAACTGCCAACCAGCAATTTTGTGCCCAGCTAAGTTATGTGCATGTGGAAGAAAAATACCTGGTATAGGCTCTTCTGAATGCTTTCTTTTTCAAAAAAATACAGAAATTAAAAGGACTAAGAGGACAATCCCAGTCAAAGAGTCCATTTTCACTTTTATTTTTAATAAGAGTAATTTAAAATCCTATTTAATTCCTGGCATCCCAATTTTCAAATAATGTCTTTGAAATACTCAGCTATTTGCTGAACATGGTATCTATTCTCTGACAATCTTTAAGCATGAATCAAAGATCTAGTTACTCTTCACATATAGTATTTAGTGTGTTCATGGAAAATATCTGAATAGTATATCGAAGATCCTCACCCAACAAATGGAATGCATATGCATGTATGTATGTAGGCAGGCAGGCAGGCAGGCATGTATGCATGTGTTTCTATAATTTTACTAAAGATTACAATATTAACATTGAAAACTAATACAATCTAAAAGAATAACAAATTGAAGGTGCAGAAAATAGAGAAAGAGAAAATAAAGAAAAATAAGACTGTAGCAACAAAAAAGAAAAAAGTAAACAAGTGACTTTCCCCTTCATCATAAGTATAAATAATTTTAGTAACCAACAGCTTCTTTTAAAATACAACAAATGATATTTTTTCCCATATGCCATATCATATTGTCTATAAACAAATCCATAAAGTCTCAACATTTTAGTCCTGATGTCAGATGATGAAGAAAGATAACTAGTTAAGAATTATTACTGATAGTTAATTAGAACGGTAGCCAATAAAAGAAAGTACAGGTAGTTCTTGAATTACAATCACAATTGGGACTGGAATTTCCATTGTTAAGCAATGTGATCATCATGCACAATATTGCTTAATGCAGTACTTCATGATGGCAATCCCTGCAGTCCCTTCTGCCATCATTAGGGAAGGATCATGGGTCATTAAGCAAGCACTTCCTTGCAACTTTCTGCCAGCTTCCAACAACTAAAGTCAATAGGGAAGCCTGAAGGAAGTTGCATGTCTCAGGCAGCTTGCAAGCTTGTCTGCTGGCTGCGTAGGAGTGGAAATGAGGGAGTCTGTGAGTAGCATGGTGGGGTTTGGGGAGGCTACTGTTGGGAGGGAGGGTGCTCAAAGGTGTGTGAATGATGGTAAGTGTGTGTGTGAGTGGCCCAAGGAGGGTGGGAGAGGGTGTGGAAGTGGTAGGGAAGGTACAGCTTTGAGTGCAGTGAGGCTCAGGATGGGTGCACGTGTGGCAAGGGAGGCATAGTAGCACATCAGGGCTTGGGGTAACCTACTGCCAAGTGTGTCCAAGGCTGTGCAGGTGACTGTCAAGTTGAAGCACAAGCACAATACAACTGGGGAGGGTGAATGTGAGGGGGACAATTATCCAAGCAACTTTGCCAACTTCCCTGCCATCTTTCTCACTTTGACTTTGCTTATGGGAAGCTGACAGGGTAGGACCTAAACTGTGATCATGTGACTCTGGGACACTGCAACTATTATAAGTGCAAGCTGGTTGCCAACCTCCCAGATCGCAATCATGGGACTGCAGAATGCTAGGATAGACTGCTCATAAACACCACTCATTCAGCACCATTATAACTTTGAACAGTCACTGAGCGAGTAGTTGTTAACCAAGGATTACCTGTATAAATAGTCTAGCCATTTGTAAAGTAGCTTGCTATATTCTTTTTTTTTTTTTCGGCTAACTATCCTGGTTTCTAGGGCAACAGGACTCTGATATTGTAATCCATACCTTAGAAATGATCATTTCGAATGAAAATTGAAGAACGTAGTTTAGAATTCAAAGTTAGGCCTGGTGTCGGTCAAAAGTTGTTTTTGGTCAAAGACCAGTATAGAGCAAAGCAATTAACAAACATTTTAGAAATATAGAAATATAATCCCTTTGTTCAGAAATCAGAGTTTGTATGTAGAAAGTATTTGAATGATTTGGATATTTTACCAAATAAGGGGAAATAGGAGATTTAATAAGATTTTTTTTCTTATCTGCCTTCCAAATTAGCTGAAGGGCATTAAATTGAGCCAGTGTTAAGGCCCTTCTCAGCTTGGATATGTAATGTGGTTTAAGTTATCTTGCCGGCCTGAATATTGGCTGCTTTGGGCAGTAAAGACCTGTCTTGTTTTCTTTGCACATCCAGGATGTGATATGAACAAGCCAATTTTCTTGGCTTGTTCGTATCCCAAAGGAAGGACAGCCTCTTGTGAAAAGCCGTAAAAGTACAATTTATCAAGGTGTTTATCAAGGAGATACTGCTTCCACCTAGCATTAAAATTATCTGCTAATGTCAAAAGGGGGTGGGGGTGTCATCCTGGTGCAATCATAGCTTTTCAAATCTAAAGCTTTGTTTGATTTTAATGCTGTGTGAAAAGAGACCAATTTTAACTGTCTGCTGTTCCACTGTTCAAAAGTAAATAATCAGCACCGAATAACCTTTCAGTTCTTGGCTCTTCTTTTCCAAGCTAGTGCCCTCTGAACACCTTGGGCGTGGTCCTGAATTTCTAACCACAAAGCTCAATGGCACAAAGATTGGGAGTTTTGAAGTCCAACATATTCTGAGGCTGCCAAGATTTGAAAAGATGCTCTTGTAGATTTTCCCAAATCATTGTAAGAACAGGTCTTGTGGCTACATATCCTCTGTTTTCAGACCCAGGCAATGGAATTTAAGATTTGTGGGTATTGTGCTGTTTTGTTTTGTTTTTTTTGCCATATTTCATGCATATCCTTCCACTTACATTGTCGTTTTAATGTTGACTATAATGACTTCATTAACTGAAAATAATTATTATAAAGAAATGTACCACCACTGGTGACTTACTTAACTAAAATATTATTTGCATGTTTATTAAAGTTCTTTTTTTTAATAAATGAAAGTTTAATTTCACAGTCATTCTTCAAAATACAATTGTGTGTCTTCCAAACAAGTGGTACTAAAAATAATTGGTTACAAACAATGTACTTTTTTAATGTTTACAAATTGTGTATATTTCAGATATTGGTGCCATAGCATATTGCAGCATAAATTTTGCAAAGAGAAACGGGTCATTTAAAAAGCTTCAAATGGAGAAACAGGGAGGTGAAATGAAGGTGGATTTCTATTAATCGGTAGAATCATGTTGATATTTTATTATTATTTTGAAATATTTTATTCTGAAACGCTCAAGTAAGCACTGTAATTATTTACATTAAGTGAATGTGTACTGAAAGAATTAAAGCATCTGGGCATTTAAAATGATCAGACCATTCCTATATTTCATTAGGCCAAAGGGTGTGCTTGGCACCCACTGAACAGACAACAGTAGAACACCCAAACTGGGTAGTGTTTATTTGGTATTCCAAGCTTTATCTGAAGTGAATGCATACCCTGCCTTTATATTCCTTAAACCCATAAATACCCAGCTAATCCAAGAATGGGGCTGGAATGTAAAATTACAGTAAAAAACATGAAATCAAATGCCATGATGCTCAGGGTTGAGGCATCTCCTAATATCAAGTTTCAAGTGGAGAAATGTGCTTTATGTATTTGTATGTATTTTGTAATGTATTTTGGGTCCACCTTGTCTTGTTCCTGAGCAACTGGTCTTCAGAGGCACACTGAAACCAAGACTAGAGGTAATATATAGACCATCAGGCTTGATAGCAAGTGATAGTGTTTTCCCCTCCCCACCAAAGCAGCAATAAAGATAAATATCTTAGTTTTTTTGGCTAAGAGAAAGAAGGAAAATCCATTTCTAATCGAAGTCCTGAGCTTTGCAAAGGAAATAGCACCATCTGCTGATAGCAATAGCACTGTTGAAATAAAGTTATAGACCTCTTTGTTTTAATGTGGAGCTTGCAAGCATGGAGAGGAAGGTGCTATTTAAGAAAAGGAATGTGGATTTTCATGCATTATGTACCTATTTTCATATCTTGAGGAAAAGCAAAGTGTAATACCATAGAATGTGTTTAGATTTAATGTTCTGCAGCTCAATACTTTCTGGACTTTTTTTATCATATGTGAAATGGAGAACAATTAATCAGTGGAACGAGTTGCCTTCAGAAGTTGTGGGTGCACCATCACTGAAGGTTTTTAAGAGGAGATTGGACAACCATTTGTCTGAAATGTTATAGGTGGTTGGATTAGAAGGCCTCCAAGATCCTTCCAACTGTGTTATTCAGTTAAGCCATGACAAATTTCTGAATGGATTCAAAAAATGTTTACATTTATCTACCAACGGCAAAAACTGAGCAGGAAGAAGAGGAGGAGGAAGAAGAGGAGGAGATACTGTATATACTGAGGGTTTCATGTATGGAAAATTAAAATGTAGGCATTTGGGTTTTTAAAAAATAAATGCATGAAAAATTGAAAACCATGTATCTTGGCACACAAACAAGAAAATGGGTTTTAAATAGTTGTATAAAATTTGCCAGATTTCCCCCCCCCCTCCTTTCCAAACTGTTCCAAGCACAAATGAACAGGACCATGGACAGCTCGCTGTGAGAATGCATTCAGAATCAGGCACAATACCAGATTTGCAGACAAATGAAGCAGAGTTGTCTTTCATTCCAGTACCGTTCTGCGAAATACTAGATGTTCCTAATGTTCCTGTTGGGTATAATTGAATAGAATGGATGTCCCTCATTTCTGGAAGACAACACTACAAAATCGATGCCTATGATTTCAGTTTAGAAATAGCTTTTGTATTTGTAGTTTTGCTTCACAACATAAATGAGAAATAACCAGAAAGGGCTTAGAATCCTTACATCCAGACATATACAGTATCCGCTCACCATACAAAACATAGGTGGCTTATTTATGTAGCTACTAAAACTACTGTTAAGTTATAGTGAAGAACTATATACCTGTATTCCATAAGGAAGTTACTGGATTAAATCAGGTGTATATGGCATGGGCAAAGAAATGGAAAAGAAATAATAGACAGTATGGTTAGAAACCTACGTAGTCAAAACCCTAGTGATTTATAGATCGGCAAAGGTTTTTGACTGATGCAGTTAAATAATAGCAGCGATAGAAATACTCCCATTCACTCTGAATGAAGAAAAACAGGAGTAACTATTTCTATAAGACAAGTGTGACCTCATTTCTGGCAATAAAAACAAAAAGACATCCATCCTTTCTAAGTGCATGAGGTCTCCTCTCCTATCTTTCACTTGTCTCCTGTTGCTAGATCTTAAAGTTCAAATAAAACACAATGTGTTTCAGTTGGATACCTGAAACCTTTTCATCTTTATGTTGGGCAGCAACTTATACATCCCATTATCAAAAATAAGTACTGTTTTATAAAATATATGCCTTTTTTCTAACCAAATGCTAATGTTTTATTAGTTAGGTACCATTAAATCAGGCCTAGTTCTTGCTAACTTTTTTGAACAAATGTCCATAATGTTCAAGCTTTTCTTAGTAAGAGCTGAATGCAGGCTTACTTACCTTCTGGTATCTTTCATTAACTGAGGTGTTATTGTTTTTTTACATTAATGAGCATTTTAAGTTTTCTTTTCTTTTACCTAACAAAGTGGCATCAACATAAATATTAGTATTTTGACATGTTTTTTTTTATTCTAGCTGTTATTACTTCCAATTCTGTCATTCAGTACATCACTGAACAATTTAAACAAATATGAGAACAATATGCATCCTTGTGTTACTCCCTTCCCAGTGGTGAAATCCATTTTTTTTACTACCAGTTCTGTGGGCGTGGCTTGGTGGTCGTGGTGTGGCTTGGTGGGCATGGCTTGGCGGGCATGGCAGGGGAAGGATACTGCAAAATCCCCATTCCCACCCCACTCCAGGGGAAGGATACTGCAAAATCTCCATTCCTACTCCACTCTGGGGCCAGCCAGAGGTGGTATTTGCTGGTTCTCTGAACTACTCAAAATTTCTGCTACCGGTTCTCAGAACTACTCAAAATTTCCGCTACCAGTTCTCCAGAACCTGTCTGAACCTGCTGGATTTCACCCCTGTCCCTTCCCTATTCTGAACTAATCTTATTCTCTTTATTCTCAAAAGAATACTCAGATTAGGGTTAAGGTTAGTTTTATAAATTCCACATCCTTGTATGATCTACACAATCAAATAGTTCACTGCAGTCAAGAAAGCAAAAGAAATATCCTCTATAAATTATTTTTCTCTGTCCATTGTCCATCTTATGTTAGCTTTTTGACGGCATTTTCTGAAATCTGCCTGTTCATTTGGCATTTCTGTCATCATGTTTGGCACTTTCCTTCTCTCCTTTCTGACAAGCTGACCCACAGTTACTATTTTTGTAGTATCTGGAATAAAACTTCATGTATATGAGGAATGATTTTCTTGTATCTCTCTTCTATCAGTATATATATCAATCTTTTCCAGTTGTTTGGCCACAGGATCTTGTTCCAAAGACCTTTACTGTCCAAAGACAGTAAAGGTGTGAATTCATCTTGATCTCTCAGTATTATCAACTATATTATTATTTTTTTAAATATTCTGGAATACTTTGCCAGTATAAGGCACTTCTTTACTGTCATTATTTCTGCCTCTCAATTGATGTTGCTTGGAGACAGGTGCCTCTCAAAAAGTGTTTTGCGTGTTGTAATAGTGATATAATACAATGTTCCTCGGAGTCAATTTTGTGTATAAAATGGTTCAATATCTACATAAAACTGCTGTAGGAAATCATCAAGAAACATGAAGGTGAGTTTTATTCCTATGCTGAGGACACTCAAATCTATGTAACATTTTCAGATGTGAGTTCTATATCCTTCAATGGTTCAGTGACAGAATAATATTACATTGAATGTAGACAGAAATAGACTTCATCATGTGGGGTCATAACTGTAGAGAAGTAGCATATTCTTTCTTTTGGATGCAGTTATACTTTTTCAAAGATCTGATACTAAGTTTGGGGGTGCATGATGATATGGGTCTTTCTTTGTTTTCCTAAACTAAGACAGCAGTCAGAAATAATTTTTAGCAGCTTTGGACAATGCACTAATGGTATCTTTACTTACTTGACTTAGAGAATGTGTTGACATCCTCTAAGGTTTAGTAGTGTAATATACTGTTTACAAGAGTTGCTTTGAGTCTATTCTGGAAACCCCAATTAGTGGAAAAATCAGTATCCATTTGATCTTTGGGAGAATTCAAAAAGGTCCTTTTATACCTGTGCTGAAAGCTTTCCCCTGACTGCATTTATTTCCATTTGAGTTAAAGCTTGTACTTTTAAAACTGTACAAAATTAGAATCTGGATGCCAGGAGGGAACCCTTTCTTATATATCACATGTGTTGAGGTCAAATCGGGAGATTTCTTTTTTGTTGCTACTGGCTTATTGTAACCATCTCAGTTAAATTTTTAAAGATGGTGGTGTTAATAATTGCCAACATTAAAAAATCCAACCAACCAATTGATAAATTAAAAAAAAAAAAAAAACATTCTGATGCGCATTTTATTGAACATTTGAAACTAGATATGCACAGAATGTTAAGAAGTGTGAAGGGGAAGGAATAATAGCATTCAAATCTACATGTTAATCCAGGAAGCATGAGTCACCTTGGTTCACTAAAAAAAATGGTAATATTTCCTAACCATTCCTTATTAGCATGCAATAACTCTCGCTTCAAATGATCTCTTCAAGCTCATATTCTGCAGCAGCCCAGATTAGAAAATGATCACCTGCATGATATTCTTGCAGTCAATTATCCCAATTAGAGATAACAAGGATACTTGCTTTTTGTGGCTCATTCAGAATGGTGTTCGGTTTTGGAAGTGGGGAGGGGAACACTGTTCATTCTGACTTGTGCAGAAACCTGTGTGAAAACCACTGTTGAGCCTTGAAATTTCTCTGGCAGAGGAAGGGCTAAGGGCTAAAAATTCAGCAAAGTAAGATGTAAGCCGCCCAGAGTCCTTCGGGAGTTGGGCGGCATATAAATAAATAAATAAAAAAGTACAAGCTTTGCATATTTACAGTAGTAGCGATTCGAGGTTTATGGCAAAATTCTCCCCAATTCTCCCTCTCAGACACAATATTGGGGGGGGGGGGGAAAGGGGCATTTGTGATGCTACGGAGAGATCTCTTTATTGTACACCTGGCTTTGGGGAGGCGAAGTGGTAATTCAAGAGTATGTGTCATATTCAGTTTTTCTCAAGACGTTTCACATTCCCATACATTTGTTCCGCCTTATGTTTGGATGATGATGGTGCCAATTTGGAAAGGCAATCAGTTGATGTGTATGAATGTTGCGCATTCTGAATGACATTGTGTCTATCTGTATTAACGTTCAAATGTTGTACAATCATCTATTTCTGTTCCCACTCCTCATGTGTGGTGTTTTACTTAAAAACATTCTCTACTGTTTTAGAGTCAGGTAAGGGGAGAATGCAAAATAATCTTTCCTGGTTCTTTCTCTTACTTAAAGACTCAAACATATACTGATTAACATTCTGTGTCTTTAAATTAAATACATATTTGAGCTGAATTGCATAAAGCTTCTGTTCTGTCATGGAAGGGTGATCAAACAGGATGTCCAAATCGAAACTGAGCAAAGGTTCAACAGAAATAAATGGCTGCTTTCAAAACAGCGCCAAGAAAGTTACAGAAAGAAGCTAAGTGTAAATGTCCCAAATAATCTGTAAGGAAATCTTAATCCCAAGTAAAAAAAAAGTTCTTCAATAAAAATTAATCCCAATGCATTATGTGTTTCTTTAATTCAGAAGAAAAGAAGAACCTCAAAAGTGATTCTCCTTTACAAACAGTATTCTTCTTCTGAATATTTTATTTTACATCTGTCGCTCAATTGCGGTAAATTCCCCTTGCTATGTAGCAAGTTAATGCTGAAGATTTAGACTACATTCTATACAAGCATATCTGAATAAATTAGATTTCCTTCTGAATAGACATTCATAGGATTGCTTTTACAAGCTTATCCTTGTAAGGGAGAGCTTATTTTGAATCATTTGCTTCTCTGAATGAACAATTGATAGAGTGTTACTTCTTTTTGTTATCCCTGCAATATATATGACTTAGCAAGACCCTCAGTTGACAGTAAAATGTATGTCCTGTTAAATTAGATAACTGAATCCTCCCCCCACCCCCCAAGAAATTTTCTTTAGGCTTATGAAGGATTTGGACTACAAATAGGTTTTTCAAATGTAGCAAGATTACAATCATATATGAAGGGGGGAAGGGAATTCTGGATTGAACTTCTCATTAAACTAGATTATTCTTTCCCACTAGAAAAGTTATTGTTTTGTCAGGATCATTTAAAATTATTGGATGCATCCATAGATATAATGATTTGAAGATCTTTCTCTAAATATTATGGTAAACCTAAGAAGTTGAGAAATAGTTTGTTGGACCTAGTCTATGACCAGCCTTTTCTGCTACATACACCTGAGCAACATGAACACACATGGGCAATATATGCAGCAGTTGGAGCATATGCTTAGTATAGATTGGATGTTTCTCTGTCTGTATCTGTCAGGGAGCACAGAGAAGAATATTAAAGCAGTTCTTTTATTCAGGAAAGATACATCATTCAATTAGAGCGAGGAAACGAGAAATGAAGTCCAACTACAGCTACTCTTTGTAGCTACTGTTTTCACTTCCCATGGTGACCTATGTTAGCACTCTGTTTTATTATCCCCAGATACTAGACATACAATGACTGAGTTAGTCTTACAAGCGTAATGGTAAAATGCTCAACATTTCCTGATATGTGCCATTTTTGTGACATGAGATTATATTTTGCCCATAAGTTCTGGGAGTTGTATGTGCAGAATAATTATCAAAGGGGGTATCTCCATTACCATCAAGGATATTGGAAAGAAAACTGTAAATGCTTGATCTTTGCAGTTATATAACCTGTCTACATGGATTTAAAGCTCCAGTACGATCTTCTTTAAGTCAGACTTGGCTCCCAGTAATTTCATGGATATATCCAAAAAGGTTGGTTTTATTTTTTGGTCCTATCTCTACTTTTTGGTCCTATTCCTACTTAGTTACCAAGATGGCATTTTCAAATATTATCTGGATTGCTTTACACTAATAGTTTATTATTTGAGATGTGGACATTCTTCTATTATGGCATGATAGATAGATGGAGTCAACTATTCTATTTTTGCAACTCCTTTCCATGCATTTTTAGATACAGATCATTAAGTTGTAATTTTGAGCAAACTCCCTTTTCAACATTGCCCACTAGAAATGCATAAAGTTAATCTAATGCAGAAATCAAGAAAGGCTGCATTAAAAATAAAATAAGGGAAAACTAATTTGGATTAGTTATAAATATTTTAATAATTTACATTAAGGGGAAATAAAGGGAGATCATTTTCACCTATGCAAAGAGCTCAGTTTCAGATATACAATTATTTTCAGCCTTGATTATTTTCCTACTTTTTAAAATAAAACCAGAATAAAACAAAGGAAAGTTGCTATAGTTTTTAAACATCCAAGAATAAGCCCTTTTTCCTTCCTTCCTTCCTTCCTTCCTTCCTTCCTTCCTTCCTTCCTTCCTTCCTTCCTTCCTTCCTTCCTTCCTTCCCT
>QLTV01004400.1:3965949-4009873 GCA_003457575.1 Thermophis baileyi
CTCCCTCCCTCTCTCTCTCTCTCTCTCTCTCTCTCTCTCTCTCTCTCACACACACACACACACACACACAGAGAGAGAGAGAGAGAGAGAGAGAGAGAGAGAGAGAGAGAGAGAGAGAGAGAGATCTTCTATTGCATTCCTTCCCATTCCCATATAATAGTACCTAGGAAAAGAAAAATAAAGAAATTAATGATTTGTGATGTAATGGAGCTATTCTAGAGTACTGTGGAGTCCTTGGTACTCTCTGAGCCTGGTTGTTTCCTTAAGATGTTTTGTTATTCGACTGGGTAACATCTTCAATTCTAGAATGGACAAGGATTTGCTCTCTAATTATATACAATAGGTTCTCCTGTCAGAATTAGTGGAAATATGCTTTCAAACTTCTAGGTGGACAGAAGCTGAGGTGAGTGATGGGAGCTCACCTTACCATGTAGTGCTAATACTCGAACCACTGGAGCAGAGACCATCTCCAGTGTTATTAAGCCACTGAGCCACTGTGCCTTGTCTGATGTTAATCCTGGAGTCAATCTCTTCTTATTTCAGTATTGCTTGCTTGCAAAGAGATTTTATTTCCTTCTTCACTTTTGTATTGTCTCTTTTGAATGGTATGTAAATATGATTTATCTGTATTTGCCTGTTGACGACTAATTTATCTGAGTGCCAAGCTTCCAGGAATTTGCTAGCATTTTTGGCTTTAGCTTGGTCTAGGATGCTCACAGTTTCCCAGGCGAAACTATACTTAAGTTTGTCCATGTGGTGTGAAATTAAGTAGTTTTCATCATACTGCTAGTGGATGGATGTTCTCTGCTAGTCTTCTGCCTATCTATCTTGCATAGTGGCTGTTACAGTCTTTACAATGCATGTTGTAGATGACTCCTGGTTTTTCCCCCCCTGCTTAGACTGCTGTGTCTTTTGTTCTATTTAAGAAGTTTTGGAGGGCTTTAGTTGGTTTGTATACCAACTTTAGTTGCAATAGTATGTTGGTTGTTTCTGAGATGTTTTTATGTATGACAGTGTTATCTTTTTCATAGCTTGTGTTGGTTTTGCTGGAATGCATCGAATGATAGGCACTTTTTGATAAAGTTGTGTACATATCCATTTTCTTGGAGCATATTGTATCGGCAATCTATTTCCTTTTTCAGGTGTTCTGGGTTGCTGCAATATGTTTGTGCCTGTCTGAATAACATTCTTACACAGCTTCTCTTGTGAGAGATTGGTTGATACTTTGGTAATAGAATACTTGGTTAGTATGGGTGGTTTTTCAATAGACTTAGGTTTCTAATTTACCTCTATTTCCTCTGATGAGGATATCCAGGAAGGGTAGTGTTTTTTTTTTCCCCTTGTGAATTTTATTTCTTTGAAGATGTTGATCGTTTCATGTGTCTTCTCAGATCGTTCCTTTTTTATGACAAAGGTGTCATCTGCATACTGGATCCATACTTTTGGTTTTATGTATGGTTGTTATAAATGTTATAAATTTGCAAATGCTAGCAAATTTTATTTAAGTGATTACCATGTTCCAGATTCAAATGCAGAGACTATTTCACAGGCCTAAATCCTTCTTAGCTTTCTGAGCATCAATATTCAGGGGGTAGAACTAGCAGTATCAATAGCACTTAGATTTATATACTGCTTTTACAGCCCTCTCTAAGCAGTTGAAAGAGTCAACATATTGCCCCCAACAATCTGGATCCTCATTTTACTGACCTCTGAAGCAGTGGTGAAATCCAATTTTTTTTACTACCGGTTCTGTGGGCGTGGCTTGGTGGGCGTGGTGTGGCTTGGTGGGCGTGGTGTGGCTTGGTGGGCGTGGTGTGGCTTGGTGGGCATGGCAGGGGAAGGATACTGCAAAATCTCCATTCCCACCCCACTACTGGGGGAATGATATTGCAAAATCTCCATTCCCGCTCCACTCTGGGGCCAGCCAGAGGTGGTATTTGCCGGTTCTCCGAAGTACTCAAAATTCCTGCTACCGGTTCTCCGAACTACTCAAAATTTCCACTACCAGTTCTCCAGAACCTGACAGAACCTGCTGGATTTCCCCCCTGTCCCTTCCCTATTCTGAACTAATCTTATTCTCTTTATTCTCAAAAGAATACTCAGATTAGGGTTAAGGTTAGTTTTATAAATTCCACATCCTTGTATGATCTACACAATCAAATAGTTCACTGCAGTCAAGAAAGCAAAAGAAATATCCTTTATAAATTATTTTTCTCTGTCCATTGTCCATCTTATGTTAGCTTTTTGACGGCATTTTCTGTCCATACTTTCTGAAATCTGCCTGTTCATTTGGCATTTCTGTCATCATGTTTGGCACTTTCCTTCTCTCTTTTCTGACAAGCTGACCCACAGTTACTATTTTTGTAGTATCTGAAATAAAACTTCATATATATAAGGAATGATTTTCTTGTATCTCTCTTCTATCAGTATATATACCAATTTTTTCCAGTTGTTTGGCCACAGGATCTTGTTCCAAAGACCTTTACTGTCCAAAGACAGTAACCTGCTGGATTACACCCTTGCTCTGAAGGATGGAAGGCCAAGTCAATCTTAAGTTGGTCAGAATCGAATTCCTGGCAGTGAGCAGTGAGATAGCCTGCGACAGTGGTGGGTTGCTGCCAGTTCAGACTGGTTCTTTAGAACTGGTAGCGGAAATTTACCGCCACTCACAGAACTGGCAGTGATGACCGGCGGTCCACGCTCCCGAACAGATCCTTCGGTCACTGCGGCTTGCAAAAACCCCCTCTGTGCATGCGCAAAGGCTTCTGCGCATGCGCAGAGGGTCATTTCCGGGTCTTTTGTGTGACGTGACGTGGGCGTGCGCTCGAGTGAAGTGTGGGTGCATGCGCAAAACGTGCACTTCCGTTGCGATGCAAACCGGTAAGGAAGGAAGTGGAACCCACCCCTGGCCTGCAATATTGCATGCTAACCACTGTGCCACCACAGCTCCTACGGCATGTTTAAATACTTTAATATGTATCTGAATTATAAGAACCTTCTATGTTAAATTGAAAATATTTTTGTAGGGTAATTGTGTCCCAAGTATAATCCAAAATCTTCTTTCACAGCCTAGTGAATCCTGTCTTAAAATCTAGTTCTGCAGTTTTTGTCCAACACTGATCTATATGAAGTTTGCTTAGTGTTAAATACCCATAAGTAGGATGTTGGGTAGAAATTAAACATTTGTTCTTGGAAACTTTCACTAAATTACATATTTAATAATTAAGAAGCAGAGGAATAAAGTGCTTTATTCAGACCTTTTTGCTCATATTGACAATACCAGAGCTGTACCTAATGAAGTGCAAGGTCACAAGCAATTTTTAAATGCCTTGAAATGCCTCTCAGAAGTTAATACTAGTAATTTTTAATATAGCAAGAGGATGATTATTATATATTTTTGGATTAATCATGCTCATTGCTTCAATAAAATAAAATGCATTGCATATGGTGCAGGATCATTTCTGTCCTTCCTACCTAGTCTTGGTTCTTTATCATACACAATTTTTTCCCTTTTTTGGTTGTACAAACTACTCTGGCCTACTAAAAGGTCATATACAGCGCTCGTCCTGAAAAAAGATTTCAGAAAGACATGCCAATAATTGTATATAGGATAACTTATCTGCAAAATATGTTATTCCACTGAGCAATAGTGTTTTCAACTCTTTTCTGAGTAGTGGGAAACAATTTGGGTATTTTTTAAAGTAAGTTTTATGTACAGAGGAAAGACAGTAGCCAGATCCAAGATTTCTTTCAGTTGTGCTCAGAAAATATATTAGTATCTGATTATAGCAATGGGTGTATCTTTTGGGGAAAAAAAGAATAACAGCATTTGAGAGATCATATAGCATAATCAGTATTTAACATATACAAGAATTCCTGTTAAAAGTAAAAATGTTAAAAACTGCCCATTAGGTCAGGGGTCGGCAACCTGCGGCTCCTGAGCCACATGCAGCTCTTTGGGCCCTCTGCCATGGCTCCCTGTCACCCTGTCGTGGCAGTGGCATGGTTGGAGCCTTAATGCGGGAGCAAAGCACCCCTGCACTTGCCTTTGCACAGCAACAGCATTCTGCCTGGTACATTTTGCTGTTGCCACCAGCAAAGACTGCAGGGAGAGAACGGCGGGGGCGGTTCTTTCAGGGTGGGGGCCATCCCCCAAGCCTGGCCTTCCTCCTCCCTTGTCGGCTGGGCCAAGAAAAAGAAGGGGGCGGCATGGGGAAGCGCTCCCCTGCCCTGCTGAGCACAACAGCCCAGTGGGGCGGGAGATGTCCCGGCAGAAGTGCCCCATTGGCGAGTTGGACGGCGGAGAGGCATGGTCCGGCTCTCGCAGTGGAACGTGCTGCTTTCCATTTCCTGTGCCTTCCCCAATCTCAGCTCTTTCAGCAAGAGCTATATTTCTGTTTGCTTTCATTTCCCTGGGCAGCAATGGCTGGGGCCATGGAGGGGGGAGCAGAGGCATCAGGGCTGCTCCCCCCCTTAGCAATACAGGCCTGGAGGAGCACGGAGAGTTGCAGGCAAGCACCGGAGGGTCAGAAGATGTGCTCCGACATTGCCCCAACACGCATTTCCAGCACGTGCTCCTCTGTCCCGAGGTAGGATTGAGCAGGGAGCAGGGGGAAAGGAGAAGGGAAGGAGAAGCCTGGCTGGCTTTCCTTTGGCGTGGGGCGGGGGGGAAAAGACCCAATACCCCCTCCATGGCCTCCAGCAAAAGCACGCTTCACAATGGGGGAGACTGGGTCCTCTCTTCCTTCTGGAGCCCATTCCCTGCCCCACTCGCCCCTGGCAATTCTCTCTCTCTCTCTCTCTCTCTCTCTCTCTCTCTCTCTCTCTCTCTCTCTTGGAAGTAGCTGCCTGCCGTTTCCTGCCAGTCAGGCAGCGAGAGAGAGAGGGTGGGGCGAGACAGATTCAGTTCAGTTCAGCCCTCATCAAAGATGCTCACCCATCAGCCAGTCTCCCTCACTGTGTGTCTGTGTGTATCTCTCTCTGTCTGTGAGTGTGTTTCTTCCTTTTGGAAAGCTGGGCTGCCGGAGCAATGAGCACAACCTGCGGCAGAGGCTTCCCTCCTCCTCCCCCTCCTCCTCCTTTCGTGCGCACCCTCCCGGCCCCACCACAGCCAGCCAGGGAGTCACGAGAGGAGGAGGGGGAGGAGGAGGGAAGCCTCTGCCGCAGGTTGCACTCATTGCTCTGCCAGCCCGGCTTTCCAAAAGGAAGAAAGAAAAACAGCTGGCGAAAAGCCCCAGAGTATGCAGGGCTGCAGGGCTTTCCGAGAGTGAGAAGAGACACAGAGGCAGGGAACGAGCTAGAGCAACACACGCACACACTCACACTCACACTCACAGACATAGAGAGAGAGAGACAGAGAGAGAGGGGGGAGAGACAGACAGACAGACAAAGAAAGAGAGAGAAACAGACAGACAGAGAGAGGGAGAAATGAGAGAGGGATGAGAGGGAGATAGAGAGAAAAAGAAAGACAGATGATAGAAAGAGAAAGATAAGAGGGAGGGAGGGAGATAGAGAAAAAGAAAGAGAGATGAGAGAGAAAGATACAGAGAGAGGGAGAGAGACAGAGAGGGAGTTACCTATTTCCCATAGAAAACACGGAGCCACAAAACCGGGGTAGGCGTGGCTGGGGGGGATGTCATGTGACTGGGTTGGAGTGAGTGACATTGAGTTGGCTACGCCCACCCAGGTTTTGTGGCTCCCAGTGTTTTGTTTTCTGTGGGAAACGGGCCCAAGTGGCTCTTTGAGTGTTTAAGGTTGCCGACCCCTGCATTAAGTCTACTCAAATTGCAGTCAGTAGTTTGTCTCAAAATATCCTGATGTCTAATAGTAATCTTCAAAATGGTGTTGGATGTTTTGTGCTTCCAAGTATGCATTTCAAGACTAAATGTAAATCAATGCTTCATTCTTTCTTTAACCTCTGTGACTCATGTATACAGCTTTTCATAAAGTATAATCAGAAATGGCTGAGCTGTTCATGTGGAGACTGTTACATCTGGAATAAAAAAGGAGGAGGAAATACATATTCATAGCATTTTGAGGAATCAAAGTAGCAGATGAGAATTGTTCTTTGTTTCTAGCATCTAGAATATTGATAAAGCCAGCAGCTCCTATTTAATATATAGATATATAGGACAACCCTAGTATAAACACTGCAAGTTGAAAAGAAAAAAAGTTAGCCCTAGATCAGATCTTTCTTGTATCATTACTCATGTTAGAATCGACTGCAGGAATATATCTTCACAACATGGTATGAGTATTTTTACCAGCTCTTTATATTGCTGTTCCATATATTTTCACAGTTATAAAGCTTTACTAAATCTTCCAGTGCCTGGTTGCAAAAGCACATCCTGAGCCTCTGAGTTCTTCCTCCTACAAACAGCAATATGGAGACTTTAAAATCTTTTACAGAGTTTCCGTCCCACCAAGAAAAAGATAGATTATATATTTAAGTTTTTCTTTTGGATGTGTAATTATTATATTTCACTTTTGTTATATGTGACCAATGGTACATTTGATGGTTTTGTCCTTCCATCCTCACAACAGTCCTTTGAAATAGGCTGGGAATAAGTGATTTCATTCAAAATAATCCAAAAATCTTCACAGCTGAATGGTGTTTTCAACTTGGATCTTCCCATTTTGTCTGACCACCATACAATCACTGCCCTAAATGATTGATGTAAATCTTCCCATTTGTAAATGCATTTGAAGTAGTTTCAAATCCTCCCTTCATAATAATGCTTATGTGATTTATTTATTTTTTAAAGTGGCTTTAGATTGATTTAGAATTAAGAAAGATTCTTTGTCTCATAGAGCTGCCTGTCTATTTAGGGTAGCAGTTGCTCAAGGCAAAACGAGTCTTAACGTTCCCAAATGACCAAGTGCTCTACTGCTTTAGGAAAGGGGAAAAAAACTCAGCAAATTAGACCAAATCCTATTTGTGTATGTTTTGCCACCTTGAAATTTTGTGGTTACAAAACCCAGAATTTTAGGACATTGTTATAATAAACATATGTTGCATCACAAAAGATATATCCAAGACTGTGCTATTTTTAAAGTGTTGTTTTACTGTTTTATCTGTTTAGCTTTATGTGTTGTTCCTTTCACAGGGGCATATGTGCTGCAGGTCAAAGCAACTGATGCTGATGACCCAACCTATGGAAACAGTGCCAGAGTGGTTTATAGCATTCTTCAGGGACAGCCATATTTCTCCATTGATCCCAAAACAGGTAATTGACATTCAGTCCTTTGGAGTGTTTTCTTCTTTTCTCTTCCATGTTTCAGGCTGATTTGGCACTTACTGTATCTCAGCACTCTTTATCTAATTACAAAGGAAGAAAAGAAATGCCATTAATGCTCACTGAAAAATGCCAACTGCTTTCTTTTGATAATACGACTGTATTCCCACTTCAGAAGCAACTGCTGAACAAAAGGACTAAATAGATGTTAAAGAACTGTACAGGTCCTGTTGCATAAGGAAAATTCTGTGATTGTGTGATATAGCTATTTTCATTTTACTGAGTGTTCTATTATATGAAATGGGAGTAGCATTCAGGACCTCATTGGAGCAGTTTCAACTTCCATGAGCTTGGCAATTTAACCAAAAGCTTTCTTAGCTGAGCTGCATCCATGCCGTTCTATTTCTAACCAAAATTAGGCAGCTGGTTTAGAGTATTAATTTGGGCAGTTGGAAGGAAACTATGGATCTCCAGAACTTAACCATTATCTGGCTTTATCCCCCACTATGGCCACTGTTAGGATTTCTAGTTCAGCACTATCTGGAAATACACAGCTTTACAGTTCTCATTTATAATGTAGTATAACAATAGAGAAGGAAATCATTTTATTCACAGCATTTTTTTCCCCACAGATGTTAGTGCAGTAGTAGTAACTATTAGTTGCCATCAAATGATATAGATTACAGGGGTGTCAAACTGGCGGCCCACGGGCCAGTGGGCATCACGTGCAGGCCACGCCCATCCTCAGCTCCGCGAAGGGGAAAAACATTGTGAAACATCACGTGATGGCAACGTGATGCGGCGAGTTTGACACCCGTGATATAGAACATATAGAACTAGGAATCCCATGAATGCTATTAAATATATTTAGATCGGTTTTTAAAAATGCTGCCTATTTTTGACATTAAAAAGTAGCTTCTCGTGACATCCCTCTCTTAAACCTAATAGTCTTCTTTTACATAAAGAAATGTTTGTCTCTGAGGGAACATTTGTTTAAGAGATGCACCTTCTGGTTCTACCATGCAAGCCCCACTTCCCTTAGAATAGCCGGGATTGTTTTATTTTTTATTTTTTTCCCAATGACTGTCTACTTGATTGACAGATAGAATATTAAAAACCCTTTGCTTCCTGGCTGATCAATTATTCCAATAATACAATCTCCCTATGAAAAAAAAAGCATAGCTATGTATTTTTCTTCCATAAATTTACAGCAATCTTGTGTTAACCACATATAAAATATGTGAGTAGTGGGGACTTTGGAGTATGTGCTATGCTGATAAGCTCTTATAATTATATTTTAATCTGGTATTTTAATGAACGTTGGTGTTCAGTAAAAATCTATCATTTTCCCCCTCAGCAGCCTGCTTTTGGCAGGTGGGAAATGGATGTTAATGTCAGCCTTGTTGTTTGGAGGTCATTGGATGTGGTGGGTAGATGCATAAACAGCCAGAAATGCTCATGGGATTGGAGGACAGTTAATTGCATATCTTGTCCTATATTTTGAAATGTCATTCCTGCTTCTGTATTTAATAATTCAATGACTTAACCAAAATGTTCCACACTAAATGCTGCCAATTGTGTGCCTTGAATGCAAGGCAGACAGGGCTACTGGTCTGCCTCCTTTCTGAAAATGGAATTTGTTTTCCCAATGAGTCCCTACTTGAATGTCAAATGGAGTATTAAAAACCCTTGCTTCCTGGCTAATCAATGCGTGGAGATGGAAGCAGCATAACACAGCACAAGCTCTCCAGAGGTCATGTTCCTTGTCAAATATACTCTGTTTTAACAAAAGAACATATCAGAAAAGTGAATCAGTAGCTTTATTTTATTTTATTTTATTTTATTTTATTTTATTTTTAATTTGGATGAGCTACCTCCCTCTTCCACTTGCTCCAGGAGATAAAAATCACCTCTTTTTAATGTTTTCCCTTAATTAGATCTCACTGGCAATAGAGAAGTTTTAAAATCCAAACTCCTATGTCTTTTACAACATTTCTGGATCAGGTGAATGACAATACAGAGATACCCTTAGGAATATCTGCTGTTCTTTTCTTCTTTATTAATTATAGCTAAAGGAATCATCAAAGCAGGAGCAGGTGAATTTCAGTTTTAAATACTTAGCATTGCAAAGACATTAAGGTTATTCATCATAGGATGAACAAAAGACACAGGCTTCATATTAGGATCAACTATAAAATATAAATATGGGACGCAGTGGCTCAGTGGCTAAGACACAGAGCTTGTCGATCGAAAGGTCGGCAGTTCAGCGGTTCGTATCCCTAGTGCCGCGTAAAGGGGTGAGCTCCCGTTACTTGTCCCAGCTTCTGCTAACCTAGCGGTTTGAAAGCACGTAAAAAATTCAAGTAGAAAAATAGGGACCACCTTTGGTTCCATGCGTCTTTGGTGTTTAGTCATGCCGGCCACATGACCATGGAGACGTCTTCAGACAGCGCTGGGTCTTCAGCTTTGAAACAGAGATGAGCACCGCCCCCTAGAGTCGGGAACGACTAGCACATATGTGCGAGAGGAACCTTTACCTTTACCTTTATAAAATGTAAGCTCTACAGACACTTAACTTGTTATTTAGGACTTGATCTACTGATCAGTAGGCCCTCATATATAACCTGATTTGTCTTTTTAATTGCAGATAAAGGAGTATCTGTACATACCATATATATTCCCCCATAGTACACAAAACATAATCTATATAGCTCTGTGCTCCAGAGTTTAAACTATATACTTTTTAATTCTACCTTTCTGAGTTAATGGATACTTTGCCATTTTCATATGGCCTAGAGATACTTAAATTGTGGTTGACATAACAATGTTCTCCAGCATGGAACTGCTAGTTCCTACCTCACCAGTTTCATTCCTTACAAAAACCATTACAACCCTGTTGAAATAATTCTTATTTGGAGTCAATAACTTTTGCCTTCCTGTATCCTAAGTGTTGTTGTTTTTCTGTATTAGCATACCCTTTGTCATAACACAAGCTTCATGCTGACCCACCAATCAGCCAGTGGCTGCACAGAAATTGTTCTTAGGAAACCTTGTAGTGAGAAATGCAAAATGACCTCTTTAGATGTGTGTAGAAGATTGGGAAGGCAGAAGGTGGGGTTTTATGCCTTTTCTGTTTTCGTAGCCAAAGTAGCATTCTAATAATAGGGTTGACTATCGAAATATTTTTAGATGTGGATTTTGGCTATTGGAACTTCTTTCTTCCATTCCCTGCACTTCTCCAGTCTACAATAGCACATTATTGCCTTCATCGTAGAATAGATCAATCTACAATTTTTTGTTTTCTTAATGTTGGAATTGGGGAGCTATTTCTGTTTTCCTAATAAAACTGGCAAACCTCAACAGTCAGCAGCAAAATGGATGAAATATACCATTTCACAGCTTAAAATGTATTACTTAAAAGGTACAATTATGACTGAACAGCACTAAACACTTAAGGACATAAGTATAATTGCAAATACCCAAGACATCTAAATGATGAGGAACTAGCCTAAAGCTATTTAGAAAAAGGAAACATGTTAATGTACAGAAGAAAAAAATTCACTCCCCTTGAGGCAAATTCAGTGATTTACAGTTATTTTTGAATGGTTAAGCTTTGGCAAAAAACAATCAAGAAAATCATCTTTGTTCTCACTCAGCCCAATTCTATTTCCTTCGGAGGCCTTGAGTTTATTTATTGCTGTAATTATCAATTTACACTTGGGTGATAGGAAGAAAGATTAGCCTTGAAAATTAGTGTTGGGTATATCTATCAGTTGTGCTTTCCCTCAGTTTCTCATTTTTCTGGCCATTAGTTCCTTTCTGCCTTTGATCTTTGTTGTTTTTTCAACATTACAAAACTAAGTGAAAAGAAATCTATGCGTTAGAAACAAATGTTCTGTTCCCACACCAGATATTTAGCTTACATTGCAGTGCTATACAACTGTGTATCTATTTTTAAGTGTGTCCCTGATATCACTAATATCTATGTCTATAACATATATATTTATTCCCCTTCCGGTGAGCTAGTAATTTCAGTTTACAACCTCAAAATGTTATTGTGGTCTAAAACTTTTGTGAATTGACACATGATAGAGTGTCTCTCTGTAGTATGGCAGTACAAAAATAGTTAAAGAATCTTTAACATTTCTCGTCTTGAAAGTTAACTACATACAGTTATTTGTTTTGGCTAAGGGTTTATGTCACAACACAAACATATTTGCTTTTCAAAGGACTGTTTCTATTTTACTGACAATTGGAGCAGAAATCAAGAGAAAGAAGGAAATATTACTTATGAACACTTATAAACATGCCAATTATTTTCGCTTTTTATTTCTAAATAGAAGACATGTCACAATAAACATTTGGCAGGAAAATATATTGTTTTATTAGGTAGCTCTTTGGTGGAATGACAGCCAGTTGCTCTTGCACTGAATTATTAGAAAGACTCAAATTATTTGTTCAATATATGCATAAATATAATTATATTGTTCTTCTCTCAAACAGTGTCCTTCACCACATAAATCCAGTTCCTCTCTTCAATATGTCAGCAAATGCCCATTATACTTTCAGCCTCGGGGTTTATCTGAGTTCAGCCTGGTTCCAAATTCATCAGTCAGGGAAGTTCCCATTGGGACATCTTAACAGGACCTATTGCCTGAGGCTAAAGGAAAACACATTACTTCCATCCTGTTTCCTCTTGCATATGCTTCTGTAGCCAATACCACAACCACCTCAAATGCTCAGGACTCCCTAGAAAGACCATTTATTTGATTTATTTATTTTAGTTAAATAATTCATATGACTGCTCATCTCACAACAGTGACTGTGGGTGATGTACAGAGAATAAAACAAAAACAAAACATGTGGTGCCCAAGGTTAAAATACAAATACATATATTGCCCATATATGCAGAGGAGCAATCAGGTTTTTGGAACCTTTTGAAAGGGTAACAGGATCATATCCAGATTTTGAGGGGGATGAGGGAGGGATTTTGTTCCATAGTGCAGATGCAGTCACTGAGAAGGCAAAACTCCAGGGTCCAACAAGATAGTATGTTTGGTGAAGGACACATGGAGGATGGTCCCTCTGCTGCATCTGGTGGGGTGACCAGAAACAATGGGGGAGAAGCAGTCCCACAAATAGCCTGGCTCTATGCCCTGTAGGGCTTTATAGGAGATAGCCAGCACATTGAATCACATTCAGGAACCTATGGAAATGGATGGACCCATATGGCATGGTATTCTGGAGTCCCTGAAAAACAACAAAGGTGGCTGATTGGGAAGATATCAGATGGAGACTTGGCCACAATATATTCCCTGCTCCAGTCTTCTACTTAAACCTGCTGCTTCATTCTACCTAATGTAGGACTTCCCTTGATACCCATAATTGAAATATCTGCCTTGCTCATTCCTCAGTCCCAAAAGAAGATGATATAGGGATGTCAACAACTTTGTCAAAATCTAATACTGTTCACAGGAAACTATTTTTAAACTGGCAGATGGAAATGATGCAATGCAAAAATTCCGGAGCATCATTTTATTGCCTTGTAATATCATAGTATAGAATTCCTTGTCTCTGGACAGCAATGAATACCAAATGATATATGTGCTAGGAGACACATTTTAAACTATTCTGAATTCTGTTTCATAAATAAATAGTTAACAAAGACAGCATTTTTCCTTCCTAAAGGTGTTATAAGAACAGCCTTGCCAAACATGGACAGAGAAGTTAAGGAACAATATCAAGTTCTCATTCAAGCAAAAGACATGGGAGGTCAACTTGGGGGACTGGCTGGAACCACAACAGTGAATATCACTCTGACTGATGTCAATGACAACCCACCAAGATTTCCCAAGAGTAAGTTTTCTATCATCAAAACTCAGAATGAAAGAGATTTTATGCTAAATGGGACAAGAAACCAAGTGGGTTGATTTGTTTGTTTTTTTTGCAATCTAGAGAGCTTGCTATGAAAGTTGTTAACAGAAAACAGATATTACAGTTTTTGTCTTTTGATAATATATATTATCTGTCAGAATTTGTCCTGTCAGATAATCAGAATATTATTTATCACTGCAAGTGGTCCCCAGTTTAAGAACAAGTTCTGTTCCCGAGATATGTCCTTAAGCTGAATTTGTACAGAAACTGTACAAATATGTTATTCATAATACTGTATATTCAGTGGTGGGCTGCTGCATGGTCACAAGGGTTCGGGTGAACCCTTAGCTCTGATCGCTGTTGGGCCCGCCCACTCACCCCTGTTCTATGCTATCCATTTATAACTTACTTTCTGGCTCATTGGCTGGCCCAGCTGCATTCTGCGCCACCCCTACTGTTCTCACCGGAGCTGCCTGAACTGATTAGGAGCCTATTTGAAGCTCAGTTTCTCTCCCAAAGGGGCGCGAGCGAGCCAAGCGAGTGCGCGTGCGCACGCGCTCACAACCAGCGAACCCTTTGTTAAAGAAAGTGCAGTCCACCTCTCTGTATATTGTATATTGAACTCGAACCATTGTGTATTTAACTTGAATCATTGTACCTTTAACTCAAATTTTGCTACAACAGACTCTGTCTTAACTATGGGCCGTCCTTAACGTAGGGCATTCTTAACCCAGAACTTAATGTATATTATTTGTCATCATTTGAACTGTACATAGACAACTTATAATTTCTCAGAACATTAGGAAAAGAAATGGGAATTTGAGTAAATTGGGATGAAGCATTATGTACAAAAGAATTGTGGGGGGGGGGAATTAAGATTCCCCACCCTCTACCTGTTAGAGATATTATGTGTGTTTGTGAATATGTATAGTCCAACTTCCTACTAGTAGACATTGCTTTTATCTTTTCCCCAACTCTTTGTTACAGTATTAGCAACCATTACACCCTGGTGATGAGGAACATGCTAATTTGGGTTCTCTCCATTTTTCATTTAGCCAGCAGCTTTCATTATGCTGCTGAAGTATTTCATAAGAACTAGTCAAAATTATAGCTTACATAATTAGTGTCTAAGCTTGCTTTGATGGTCTTTCCTTGTGCTATCATATCTTTCAGACTGTAGAACTGAAAGTACCTGACTGCCTTGTTTCTAATCCTTAATCTATTCTGAGAACCTTTTGGGGATAATTAAAATACTTTATGCATTAAGGATGTTAAAAAGACAGAATTCTTATTCCCCCTATACTCAATAACACAGCCCATCCCACACTCATGCCCTCAAGAAGGTATTTTATATGAATCTTACCCTGGATACTTTTAACATTAGTGATGCATTTTGTTTTCTCTATGATGAAACTGATGAGACAAACTGCTTTCAGAGCAGAAGTGGGTTCCTAATGCTACAGCTCAGGAGGAAGCTTTTTAATGTTCTAATGATTCAATTTTGGGGAACCTAATTTTTCAAGTTTTATATTTCCTTGTTCAGCTATGTTTTGTGAATATATTTTTGTAGCATTTAGCTAAGGTGCCCAAAGTTGTTAAAGGAACAAAAGCATATTTGTTTGCTGAATTTTCTGACAGGGGATACATTTAGAGACTTCTATCTATATAAATGTAGCCTCCTCTAATAGAGTTCCTTGCCTATAAAAAGGAGTAGCTAGATTACAAGAATGAGGTTTATGCACACAGGCGTGCAAAATTTGATTTGCACAAAGTCTATGGAAGTGGGTGGCTATAATAAATGTAGTTAAATAATAAAATCAATACCATGGTTGCCCTAATGCAATGAGTGAATCAGATCATATAGTTAGATTAATTAGTTTTAAAAGCCTTATAACTGACATTAAACTTTTTTTCCCTTTGGATGCTAATACAATCAAAATGGACTACATTTCTGATATTTCCTCCATAGCCTAAGCAGTTCTATTGTTTCTCTTAAGTATCACATTGGAAGATAAGTACAACATCTGACTTATCCAGAGAATTCACAAAGAGGTCTGGGACAGAAAGATCACATCATTAAATTAAAAATTAACATAACCTGTAACAATTTTCTAATTCAATGCTTCACCAAAGTGTACTGTGCTTTAGTGGAAAGCTATTGTACAAACCATAGTTTTAGCTGCACCAGTGGTTTATCTGGTCCAGTTCTCTAAATGAGGACAAATTCCATCCATGCCAACAAATATATGTGACTTTGAGATTCAGTTCTAATGACCAAGTTCTTAATATGTAAAAGCATGGAGATATGCATTTATTGCTTTCCTTTATCATAAAATCTGGTATTTGTTTAATGTCCAGTTTGTTTAATATTTTGTTTAGGATAGTTTAGGGCTACATTGACCCCCAAATCCTTCCTATGTATTTATTTACATTCAATCTTTATTATTGTTACAAATAATTCAAGGTGGTGGAACATATGCAACACATATTCCTCCTCCTATTTTCCCCACAACAACCCTGTGAGGTGCATTAGGCTGAGAGAGAGAGAGAGAGTCACCCACCTGGCTTTCATGGCTAGATTTGAACTCACAGTGTTCTGCTTTTTAGCCTGGTGCCTTAAGTGGAGACAGTGATTAGCAATATTATCTCATTCAGCAGTTTGTAACTTTATGGGAGAAATCTGGGAGAAAGACAAATATCTAATTATTATAAACTATTACTAGTATAAAATATTATAAATAATTATAAACTATTATAATTATTATAAATTGTTGGGCACTCACATCATTATAACAACATACACCTTTAAAACATTCCATTAGAAGGAAAGTATTTTTGTAAAGCATTTCCATGTCTTATTCAACATTATTCCTATAAGGCCGACTTTCTAAATGATTGCCATTTCTTTACATGAAAGCAGTGCTTATTCATAAACATTTAAATTATCTTGTTATACATATTGGTTTCATTAAGGAGGAATATTTGTAGGGTTAAAATGTTCACATATCTTTTCTAGAGAATTGCATATTGGTTTTCTAGAAAAAGGAAATATTAAAATCAATGAATGTGAAGCTGAAGTATGCAAGGATTCAGATTCCAAGCTATAAAGGGCATTATTATTATTATTATTATTATTATTATTATTATTATTATTATTATTAGCGGCTCACAACAATATAAAAAACTGTTAAAAGAAAACATAATAAAAACAGTTAAAAACAGTTAAAAAAATCATACACACAGTTTCATGGCCGGACCTCGCCAATTACAGAGATGAGATCAACGGCCCCAAGCCTGCCAGAAGAGCCAGGTCTTCACCGCTTTCTGGAAGGCCAGCAGGGTGGGGGTGGTCCGGATCTCAGGAGGTAACCGGTTCCAGAGGGCCGGAGCAGGGGCCCACCAGCCGGCACTGTTTAGCTGACGGGACCTGGAGGAGCCCAACCCTGTGGGATCTTACCGGTTGCTGGGAGCAATGTGGCAGAAGGCGGTCTCGAAGATAACCTGGTCCTGAGCCATATAGGGCTTTAAAGGTAATAACCAACACCTTGAATTGTGCCCGGAGACCAATAGGAAGCCAATGCAGCTCGCGGAGTATAGGTGTAATATGGGTGTACCTAGGTGCACCCACGACAGCTCGCACAGCCGCATTCTGGACCAATTGTAGTCTCCGAACACTCTTCAAGGGTAGTCCCATGTAGAGCGCATTGCAATAATGTATGTGTCTAGCCCCTTCAATTGTACACAAAGGCATATTAATAAATAATGGAGTTTTTACCTTTGTAATAGTATGTGGCACTGAGGCTCCCATTGACAACAAGTAAGCTGCTGCATTTTGTAGCAATTGCAGCCTCAAAGATAGTGTCAACCCTTCACAGATAGTCCTGTACTGCAGCAATCAGCACAAGAAGCAGTTGAAGGGTCTATGAGTTTAACTGGAATCAGATTTCCAATCATTCATAATTTTTCATCATCTGCCACGTGGCTTCACTAATTCAACTATCTGAATGTCATGATCCGAGAAGACACTAGTGCATTCTTTCTCAACTTGATTGTAACCAGATTATGTTGGGACTGTAGTTGTCAGAATCACTTATTGATATTAACAATGCTTTCTAGAAATATTGAGAGTCATCCCAATACATTTGGGGAAGACTCATTTGTGTTTGGCTATGGACAGAGTTACCAAATCCCCCAAAAATTTGTCACATGGCATAAAATAGGTGTCTTTGATATATAATTCTGAAAATGTCCTCTAAGTTCAAAGCTAAATGATTGCAATATAATAGTGGCAAAATATATTAGGACAGTTCTATGGCAACTCTAGTGGATTTCTGACCATCTTAGTGTATAGATAATCCTCAAGTTACAATGGCAATTGGGATCAGAATTTCCATTGCTAAGTGATGTGGTTGTAAAATGCAATGTCACATGACTGCACTGCTTAGCGACAGCAATCCTGGCAGTCCCAGTTGCCATCATTAACTGAATCCCACCTATTGTTAAATGAGACTCACCTAATCAGTGCCATTATCAGCATGATTCCTGCCAGCCTTGAGACTTGGTAACATAAGGGAGAGTCTCTTCTTCAACTCCCCCCACTTATATCCTTCCCATTTCTGCCCCTTGTATTTTGCTGCTTCTTTCAGTCTTGCTACTTTGAGCAACTAGCCCTGCCACTCGTGGACTGTTGGTCATGCTGCAACTAGTTGTAAGTGGAAACTAGCTACCAAGTGCCCAGGTTGCAATCACATGACCATGGAGGCAGGGGTGAAATCCAGCAGGTTCTGACAGGTTCTGGAGAACCGGTAGCGGAAATTTTGAGTAGTCCGGAGAACCAGTAGCGGAAATTTTGAGTAGTTCGGAGAACCGGCAAATACCACCTCTGGCTGGCCCAAGAGTGGGGTGGGAATGGAGATTTTGCAATATCCTTCCCCTGGAGTGGGGTGTGAATGGAGATTTTGTAGTATCCTTCCCCTGCCACGCCCACCAAGCCACACCATGCCCACCAAGCCATGCCCACAGAACCGGTAGTAAAAAAAAATGGATTTCACCACTGCATGGAGGTGCTGGAATGGATGGAAGTCCAAGGACTGGTCATAACCACCATTCATTCAGCACCATCATAACTTTGAATGGACACAGAACGAATGGTTGTAGGTCAAGAACAAAGGAATCCAATGGAGACTAAGAGACTTTTCCAACATAATTCTGAGAATTATTTTCCCAAACCATTGGGGGTCATCAGGATGCTTAAGCTTGGTGTAAAATCAGAAAATGCAATAAACTGCATAAGGATTGGTAATAACCACCATTTGTTCAATTGTGTCTCAACTTCAAATGGTCAAACTTACCATTGCAAGGGTGCACAAGGGTTTGAGGGAAGGATAGGGAGGGTTGGGGAGGGTGTGCAAGGATATGCAAGTGGTTGGCACAGTGCAAGCATAGAGGGCCTAGGAAAAGGTATGCAAGTGGGGGATATTTAGCCCAGTGACTTGTGGCTTTTTCTGCCAATTTCCCCATTATTATTATTTTTTTGCACTCCACCACCTCTTCCCCCTTGCCACCCAGAGTTCTCAGGTTCTGCCACTCTGCTGGCCTTGCCACCCTGCTACCCTACACTTGCTGCCCTGCTTCTGAGGCTTCCAAAACCTCACAAGAAGTCATATGCAATTTGTACAACAGGTGGGTGCAGCCTTGGGAAGGAGGACTGGTGCAGCCAGCAGCTTCCTTGCAAAGAGCCAGGCCAGGCATGCCTTATCAACCACAGCAAAAAGAAAACTGCAAAAGCCATCATGGGTGGCTGATGTTGTAAGTGTGGGCAGGCTGCTAAGAGGCCAAATTTTGATCATGTGTATGCAGGGGCACTGCAACAGGCAAGACTGGGCATAACTACTATTTGTTCAGTGCTGCTTTCAGTTTGAACAGTTATTGAATGAATAGTTGCAACTTGAGGACTATATCTTCAGGTGGTGGAATTATGATTAAGGTATAGTATAAACCACAGACCAGGAGGTATAATGCTTTTCCTTTGATATTTACAAGAGGTAGTTATATTAAAGTCTTTTCTTCCATAGTTTTTCAGTGTGAAATGGTGTTATTTACTTGTTTCAGCAATAGAAGCTAAATAATTATCTCTGACAAATTTTGCATTATAGAATCAAGCCAATTAAATGGAGTGGATAATTCATATTTTATAGCATTTCAGTCCTTGCTTCTTTATTGCTTCTTATTGGGAGGAAAGAATGCAAAAGCAATTAGATATATAATACATAGCAGTGGGCTCCCATAGGAATACTTTAGTTTGAATATACTCATTATTTTATTTTAATTCTAAACAGTATCTTACTGATACAATGCTCACAAAAGGTAAAGCAATTGCTAACAAAGTTAATTGCACCTAGTTTTCATTTTAATTGTCACACATCAGAAATTTCTAGTCAGATAATTGAAAAATTGCCATGACTTTAAATTTAAAATTGCCATTCACTTAAAAAAAAAAAAAAGTAAGACAGCCAGCTTAATTGTTTGCATAAAAGAAAACTGAATTAAGAATGTGATGATTAGGGTTAGGGTTAAACTCTGCTAAAGGAGGGAAAAGATTTTAAAGCTTTTTCTTCCATGTCTCAAGTGGTTGGATTGACTGATGGCTTACTTTATTCATTAATCTACTCATAGAATAAAACTAGTTGCTGTGGACTGGAACATATAGATAATCCCCCCTCCCCCCCTCTCTCTCCGCGTGCACACTCTTCCATTTCAACCAACCATGTATGGATAACCAATTTATGGATAATGAGACTTTAAAAAAATGTATTTCACACATTTGCAAAACCCCATCCACTATTTTGTGCATACATAAACATATTCCAAATGTTCTCCATTAGGTAGAATAACACAAAAGAACCACACCTGCATGAAAGCTTTATCTGTGACTATCTTCTGACCTGCATTTAGCAACTACCAATGTGCAAAAATTGAGATAATGAAATGAAGAATTATGAGGGCCACATGTATTCAACTTTACAGGCTTATAATCTTTTATGCTTTCAGTAACATAAAATCATAAAGCAGTCATTTATTAACTTCCTTTCTTTAGGGAACCCTTTGCATATTGACTTCCTGAAGATGTTGCTGGAAAGAATAGTAAAAAGTGAGGTTGTGGTGAGATCCACATTCAAAGGGAATACAGTTATTCCACATGTGAAAAACACATCACACCTATGAGTGGCTCCTTAAATAAGCTGCACGTTTTCATGTACTCATGTGACAGTAGCTATGCAGCCCCAGGAAAATGCATATTTGATTGAGGGATGTGCCAGAGCAGTGATGTGTGTATCCATCTGTCTTTCAAATTGCCTTCTCCACTTTGAATCAGGAACTCTGCACAGTCCTAGTAGAAAGAAAGACAGCCAGTAAGAAATATCAAGTAAAAATTAGATACCCACTTAAACCCAAATAGCTGTCTAGGGAACAAAGCTTCCTTAATGATTTCCATGGACAGGGCAGCTTCATGTTCTAATCAGTCTTCAGTGCCTTGAATTTAAGAGGTTATATTAAGAATTTAAGATAAGATGCTTATCCTATCTGTTGGAATATTTCAAGCAAGGAAGGAAAAAGGTATTTAAATTGAGAAATCACAGGGAAACAAAGGTGCTGATGATATGATTGCTCAGAACTTGTCACAGTCCATAACTAGTTCAGAGGAAAAGTACAATCAGCAATAATTTTAGGACATGTAGTGCAGGGGTGGGTTCCAACTTACCTCACTGCTGGTTCGCTCCCTCCGGTGCCGCGTAGGCACGCCTCGTGGGGGTGCATGCGCAGTAACGAAAAATCCCCCCCCCCAAAAAAGCCAAAAACAAGATGGCGACCACATGCACAGTGCCAGAACTCGGCTTCTGCGCATGCTCAGAAGAAAAAAAAATTCAAAAAAATTAAAAAAAAAATCCCAAATTTTTTTAAAAAAAAGATGGCAGTGCCCACGGACCGGCACCGACCAAACCGGATCCGTGACATCATCGTGATGTCACCAGTGGGTTGCTACCGGTTCAGGCGAACTGGTCCGAACTGGGAGGAACCCACCCCTGATGTAGTGGCCATTTCTTTATTTAATACCCTTCCCAGCTTTATATGAATTTGGAACGAGCCATAATTTGTTATGCAACCCTGAATGATGAACTTATATTTATATTTATTTATAGAAGCTCAGCAGAGCATCACAAGGCAGCTTTAACAATTCATAACATATTAGAAAAACACAACTCCAATTAAGAATTTAGTAAATAATGCCAGCAAACAATAAGCCTAAACCGAAATGCAAACAGTGAGATCAAATTACATACCAGTGTAATTTCAATGAACACTTGGTTGTGTGAATCGGCTCTGATATATCAAGTCAGGGGACAGTTGTGGGGGGCAGTGTTGTGCACAGAGCTCACATAATATCTGTGAATTCAATTATATTGTAAACATTAAATGTTTCACAGGGGAAGTAAGAAGTAAAGCAGTGAACTTAATACAATGTGACATTTTCCGATAGTCACTGTTGCCATTTGGGTAACTTCAGCTGAGCAAAGGCAATTTGTTCATGTGTAAATTACAGTGTGTTGCCTTTAAATAAATCAAGATTGTGTGGCATTTGGAATCAGCTTGCCCTTTGCAGGAGTCTCGCGCTGACTCCTACCTATGTGACCATTCTTTTGAATCTAAAATTTACAGGATTATTCTATTTCCATTATTGTCCCTTTAGCAATAATATCAAGTAGAAAAGGGTTTTTTTCCCCATAGTTTTTCTTCCCGTGCTTCTGTATATCTCCCTCCTATTTCATACAACTAACCAACACAGCACAAAACTCGATAAAATGTGAAAGTCCAGCCCAGGAACATATTTTGTACTGTCAAGTTTCAAAAATTTTACAGCAGACTTGGACAAATTACATCCTGCCATGTTAAACATATTATGATGGATTATTTGGGAGCTTGGGGGGGGGGGGGAACAGTATCCAGAAAAGTTATTTTCTGACTCCTGCAGGCACCATCAGCTTGCCATCACCAGCTACCTCTTTGTATGAACCATCTAAGTTGAGTTTCTATTGGCCACTGTTCTTTTCCAGCTTTCTCTTTCAGGCTAGATCTCAGATCCCCTTTCTTGACTTTGTTGTTCTCATCCACCAGAGTTCTATTGTTCCTCTCCGTTTGTCTTTTTTCCTCTCTTTTCTCTTTCCAGCCCAATATTTCCTCATATCAGAAACATACATTCCTCATATTTAACACCTGCAACCCAACCTGACAAAACACCATTTTCTCTCTCTTTTCTTTCCTCCAGCTCACTTTTTTTTTTAACCACCCAAAATTCAGTATCTCCACTCTTGGAACAAACTATCAATTTAGGAAATCAACTTCCTTCCTTCCTTCCTTCCTTCCTTCCTTCCTTCCTTCCTTCCTTCCTTCCTTCCTTCCTTCCTTCCTTCCTTCCTTCCTTCCTTCCTTCCTTCCTTCCTTCCTTCCTTCTTATTATTTTATTGTGTTTTGAAACTATTATTTGTCCATATCAGAACTGAAGTCACTGGTAGACCGTATGTAGGCCTGCAAAAACAAGATAGGCTGTAAGATCCTTGATACATAATAGTGTATGGCTGATGTGTAGTGTTCAGCTTGGTAGGTCACCAGTATGGATGAATGAATCCATCAAGTTCAAGCTTCAGCTCTCATTTTTAACCTTACATTTATTCTGTCTCATTTCTGAATCCATTTGCGCATTTTATTAAACCCACTGTGAAAATTGTGGATATTTTTCTCAGTCTGCATATTTTAATTCATTTTCTGTTATGCACACAAATGTGCGTTTTCTGCCCATTTTTTTTCCCTAATATATGTGCTACCTTTTAATCATTTTTTAAATACAATATATGGCTCTCTTATAAAACTAAGTATTCCCTCATTTGGACACGTACAATATGGAAAGATAATTCAGTGATTCACTGGAATCAATGGGACCCTGCTGATTTCAGTGCATTTACTTTGTGCATGGCTCCATTTAAATACAGGCCAATAACTCTGAACAGAAAAAGAGAAATAGCCGCACAAGGCTGTCAGGCAAACTGCATGCTTCTTAATTCTTTCTTCTTATACAGTTTCTCTTCCCTGTAATTAGTCAAAGGAAATGGCAAAGTGAATCTAACATTTTATCCCTCAGTTGTTTGTTTTCATTATTTCCCCTAACAGTATGCTGCCAAGGTAAGAGCCATTAAGATGTTCCATATGCTACTAAGGTACTATTACTGGTGGATGATGGCAGTATAATTACACAGTAAGTCATCAGAAATATGAGTTTGGCAGGAGTTGAGGAATCCATCAGAATTTCAGATTAATTTGAATGACCTCAGTTTTCACTGTTGTTGAATTTCTGGAAAATGCTAGAATGTCAGATTGTTGCAAATAGACTCTTGCAGCCCAAACAGTTTGAAATAAGCAGTGTGCAACTTCTTTGATGTGAGTCATGAGAGTGAGCCAATCATGCTTTTTTTTTTTTTAAAGACAGGAACCTCTTTCTTAATGGACTGTAATGCTCTGTAGTTCTCTAAAAGAAAATGGAGAGGAAAAAAGTAGAAATCCCCCAGTTGGTTATCCTCCTTTGAAAATTGGAGGCATATGTGTACTCATTAATGAAGAATAGAAAAGTAATCTATCTGTATGACCCATTTGCCAGGGGTCCTGAGAGGGGGTTGGCTCCATTTTCAACATCAACTCTATTGTACTTTCTCTATTAAAGGCTACATATATTTGCAGAATGTTGGAAGGGAAGTATAATTGTGATCCTTATTCATATGACAATTTACACCCTGGTATAATCCTAGTTCAAAATTGCACATAAATCACCCCCTTCTCCTGCTGAAGTCATGGCCATATAGGATTATTAATATAATACTTTATTTAATACTAGCTTATTGCTAGTCAGGTTTTTAACTGTTTGAATTATGGCAAGAGAAGTGTGGATTGTAAAATGACAGCACATTCAGTTAAAACATATTGATTTTGCAGTTTGCTCCAGAGCATTAGCTGTATCTAAAACTCCCGAATTATCACTACCATAATGTGTCTGGAATGATTCTGTCTGCAGTATTTTCTGTTTAATTGTAATGTATGAGTCATGATTTTATTACCTTAAGGAAGTGGAAACTCTCGCCCACATCTTCCAATGGTGTTCCTTACAGATAGTCCTCAACTAACTGCTCTTTGGGATTGGTAACTCTGCCATTAAACCTTGTGGTTGCTAAGTGGGAAACCACATGACCATGACTATGCTTTCCTGTGGAAAGAGACAAGACTGGTCAGTTTCATACCTTTGACTTTTGTTTGCCTCCTAAGTACTCCCTCACCCTTTGTAATGTTTAAATCCCTGCTTACTGTCTTGTACACACTGAATGCAAGTGATTTTGTAGGCAATCTTTCCTTTGCTTGACTGTTTCCTGATTGTATTTGCTTTCAATGTGTAAAAGAACAAAGAGCTTACTCTTTTGAAATCTCTTTCTCTCCAATCTCTCTACTCTGTGCGGGATGGGGGAAAGCAAACAGTTTCTGTAAGCAATCACTGATCATTCCCCTCTCCACTCCACCCCCCCCCCCGCTCCCAGGAGCAGAGAGATTGGAGAGTAAACTACTTACTGTACTTTTCTACACATCAAGAACAATGTGATTATACTGACATCGATAAAAGGTCAGGCAAAGGGAGGATTGTGTGCAAAAATTGCTTGCTTTTTTTGTCCCTCTCCCAATCCCCAAAGTAGAGAGATTGGAGAGAACAAAATTTCAGGAGAGTACTTTAAGATGTTTGTGTAGTGTGCCTGCAGTTCCCAGTCTCAGGCTCCCAGCACAATCATATTCTTTTTTGATTTGTAGAAGAGCAGACATCTTATTTTCTTGCAATATATATATATGTGAGGGCAGGGAAAAAGAGGGGGGAAACTACCATAGTTCAGGCACATGACAACACATACTGATTCTAATGGTGATAACATGGTTGAAGAATATTGTGAAGGTTTTGAATGTTTGTAAATGGATTGTAAAGCTGTTTTTCCAGTACCATCATAAATCTGAATGGTTGTGGAATAAGCAAGGACTACCTATGTATGATAACTTGAGATATATGTTGCTCTTGCCAGTTATTTCCAAATTTGGGGCTCATATCAGTAGTGGGTTCTAAAACCCTTTACTACCGGTTCGCGCGTGCGCTCATGTGCAACACTTCTGTGCATGCGCAGAAGCATCCCAGGTGGGTAGGCAGAGCATCCCGGGTGGGTGGGTGGAGTATCCCGGGTGGGTGGGTGGAGCCTCCTGCCGCCGCCGCTACCGGCTCTAAGAACCGGGTCGAACTGGGAGCAACCCAGCGCTGGCTCATATGATACAGGTAAAAATTTTTATCATTATTTTTTAAGGAATGTTAACACTTAACTTTTTGGGTGGTCAAATATCAATACTAAGCAGCTACATAAAACTTACCCTTAGATGTGTTGTTCTATTGTTTTATGATATTTTGAGAGATAATAGATTTGCTATAGAAAGTTGTTTTCTTTTTTTCTTTTATTTGTAATACTGGTCAAAGATCATAACAAAGAAAATTTCAGTTTCAGTATATAACACTGGATTTTACTTATGCAATTCAGCAACAATAAGAAAATGAGCTTTAACTGTAGACTCCAAAGAATATTCGCCCGCTCCCCCAGTTGGCAGGAATCACTTACTTGCCTGCAGCTGGGGACTTGCAACTTCCTGCCAACATCCCCACTGACTTTGGTTGTGGGGAACCAGTAAGAAAGTGTCCTACCTAATGACAGTGGATTCAATTAACATTGGCAACCACAACCACAGGGATTGCCATTGGTAGCAATGCAGTTGTGCTTTATGGCTATTGGGAGAAAATTGGAAGAGGAAGGACTATTATGTATGTTCACTGCCTTGACTTACTCATAAAGTAATAAAGGCAGAATAAAAGTCTAATAAATAAATAATCCTGCTTTTGAATCACTGAAGCAACTATGTCTTTTTAAGGCTTATGTGGCCACTTCATAAGTTGTCTTTTCTCTGCATACAAGTCTCTTGGTCTATTTTTTTTAGCAGACTGGAATCCTCTTGAAGGGTTTGCACAGCTTTATTCCATATTTTACAAAGTATTGAAAACACAGTGGTACTGATGTACAATAGTTGAAAAGAAATGATATTTCATCAACTAATATTATATATTCTCAAAAAAAAATAATAATCCATCAGTTTTATGTGCCTGGAACTTGATTTCTATTTCCACATATGCCCATAGTCATTCTACACTTAAATAACTAAAATAACAACACAACAAAACAAAACAAATATGTGTGTTAGGGGCTGAAATTCATAGCCAGACTTTAAAATCTTTTCTGTCCTGAGACTTTGGTACTTTTTACTAAGCGCAGATGACCTCAGTCATATTTACTTAGAAGTAAATCCTTCTATATCTAACAGAATTATTTTACAGGTTCAGCATGCATGGAATTGCAATTTTAGGAACTTGTGTCTAGCAATTCTTAGATGAATTGTTAAAAATGTTAAGCACAAATAGTAGAGATTTTCTTTGAACCCGATGGCACACTTAGGAATTGACATGCGCCAAATCACAGTCAGTTTAAATGATAGATTAACTAAATAAAGCTTTTGCTCAGAAGTGGAACATATATGCCTCCTAGCTCCTCTTTTTTTTCAGCCTCTGAATTTTAGTATCATGCTGTTCTGCCCAGCATTATGATTCCTTGATGTATTTCTGGGAAAAGAGAAATGATATAACCTCCATTTAAGTTTACACATCCATACAAACAGAATACCATATCCAAGTCCTCATAAAACTTACCCCATGTGAAACTGATGACGCCATATCAACCATCAGCACAAAAGCCCAGACTTTTAGTTTTGATGGAAATAATTATCAAATAATCAAATAATTAACAAAGTGTTAATTCTTCCTTTTTGGAATAGGAGCATTTTGTAACAGTGGAGACATTCTGTCAAAAAAGTTTGAACTATTAAAAGTTCTTCCTACTGACAAGTGGAACACTTCAAGCAATGAAAAGGATTTTTCAGACCATCTGTTTTAACTCTGTCCGACAGAGATGTTATGTCAAAACAACCATTGCTGTGGTATCATCAGAACTTAATCTATGAATGCATAACTTGAAACTCCAAGATTATACATGGTCTCAACATTTTTGGTGTCATCTTCAGCCCACCAGTTATTTGTTTTTGTGAGAGAAGACCACCCTCCGACCACTTTTGTTGAAACTATAGCAGACGACATCATGCTTCATTGCAGCACTTTTTCCCAAGAGTTTAGAAATCATATTCATACAATTCTACAGGAATATCAGCAGTAGATTGCCAGAATTCCCAGCAGCCACTGGAAAAAGAGAAGGGTTGTTTTCCAATCTGAATTAAAATAACTATAAATGTTTTTGCTCTTGGCCTGGTGCTGATTCATTTTGGAAATGTAAGATGGACATTTTTTCCCTTCCATTAAAAGGCCATTCACCAAGAGAAGTTCTACTCATCCAAGCTTTGATTTTGAATAAAGTTATTTGTCATCCTGCACACATCCAGAGTTGCTATTGGCAGCTCATTTTCCCATGGGCTCCTGATTGGGAGGGAAAAGGACAGTAGGGATTTTGCCAGTGCTGCCTAGAAACCACCCCATGTTATAGTACAGTGATGGCGAACCTTTTCAGCACCGAGTGCCGAAACTGGAACGTGCATGCATGTACGTGCACGTGCGTGTGCCGGAGCACCGGAAACCCAAAGACCAGCTGGCCGGGGCGTGCATGCCTGTTTTCCGGGCCGTTTCCGGGCCTTTTTCAGGCCATTTTTAGAGCCGTTTTCAGGCCATTTTTAGAGCCATTTTCAGGCTGCTTTTTAGGCCCTTTTTCAGGATGTTTTCTGGGCCCTTTTCAGGCCATTTTCCAGGTCATTTCCAGGTCATTTTTGGGCCGTTTGAGGCTGGTTTTGGGGCTGTTTCCAGGCTGTTTCCAGGCTGTTTTTGGGTTGAAAACACCCTGAAAACGCCCCTGAAAATGCCCCTGAAAACGCCCCTGAAAACGCCCTGGAAAATGGCCAAAAAACAGGCCATTTTTCGGGCCGTTTCCAGGCCTTTCTTCAGGCCATTTTCCAGGCCATTTTTGGGCCGTTTTCAGGCCGTTTTTCAGGCTGTTTTCCAGGCCGTTTTCTGGCCGTTTTGGGGTTGAAAATGGCCTGAAAAATGGCCTGAAAAATGGCCCGGGAAATGGCCCAGGAAACAGCCCGGAAAATGGCCATGGACTGAAAACAGCCCAAAAAATGGCCTGGAAAATGGCCCAGAAATGGCCTGGGTTTTGGCTGTTTTCAGGCCATTTTCCGGTGCTCCGGCACCCGTGAAAACCAGCTGGCCGGCATGCATGTGTGTGCCAGAAACCAGAGCAGCTGGCAATGGCGCACGTGCCCACAGAGAGGGCTCTGCATGCCACCTCTGGCATGCGTGCCATAGGTTCGCCATCACTGTTATAGTATGTGCAACACTTTGATCATACATTTTTTAAAAAACCTGGTATTTTTTCCTTTCAACTCAAAGATAGGAGGAAAATACATTTACTGTATATGCATGTGAGAGAGTGGCCTTAATGTACTTAAGGAGAGTGCTGACCAACTGGCCACTCTTCTCTCAGACATCTTCAATCTCTCGTTGCATCAGGCCATGGTTTCATCATGTTTTAAGACTGCAATCATTGTACCAGTGCCCCCCAAAACTATAATCACATGCCTTAATGATTATCGACCAGTTGCACTCACTTCCATTATGATGAAGTGTTTTGAGAGATTGGTAGAGGACTATATGGTCTCATGCTTTCCCCCTACATTTGACTCATTACAGTTTGCCTATCAGAAGAACCGCTCTATAGATGATGCACTTTCCTGTGTGCTTCATCTTAGCTTGGTGCACCTGGAGAAGAAGAATACTCATGTGCAAATGCTGTTTGTTGATTTTAGTTCAGCGTTCAACACAATCATTCCTCAGCATATGGTGAACAAATTGGGCCTATTAGGTTTTAATACTCCTTTATGTAATTGAATACTGGATTTCCTTATTGATAGGCCCCAGTTTGCGCGAGTTGGAAAAAAAGTTTCCAACTCCATCTCCTTGAGTCCACTACTGTTCACCTTGATGACCCATGACTGGTCTGCCAAATCTGCTACGAATCATATTGTGAAGTATGCGGATGACACAGCAGTGGTGGGTCTTATCCGGAATGACAATGAAGATGCTTTTAGGAAAGAGGTGAAGGCTCTGGTGGACTGGTGCAATAACCTGGTTCTAAATGTTAATAAAACAATGGAGATCATTGTAGATTTTAGAAAGAGCCGGCATAGTCATACTCTACTCAGTATAAAGGATGGAGCTTTAGAGGTGGTCACCAGTATTAATTATCTGGGGTGCTGATAACTAACAATCTGAACTGGTCTCTCCACACATCATCCTTAGTGAAGCGTGCAAACCAGCATCTGCATTTCCTGCGTCTTTCTCCTTCTGTCCTAGCCACTTTTTACAGAGGTACGATTGAGAGTGTTTTAACAAACTGCATCACTGTTTGGTTGGTGGCAGCAGTGCCTCAGATAGAAAGTCCATTCAGAGGGTGCTAAGGACAGCCGAGAAGATTATAGGAAGCTCGCTTCCTGTTATTCAGGATACTGCTTATAAGCGCTATGTGCTTAGAGCTCAAAGCATTGTTAGAGATCCCACACATCCACTTTACGGTCTGTTTCTGTTGCTGCCCTCTGGGAACAGGTTTCGAAGTATTTCTAGCAGGACTACCAGATTCTGTAACAGCTTTGTTCCCTGTGCCATCCATCTGGTAAACTCGCAAGATTCACTTTTCTCACCATATACATGTATACATCCGAACTAGACTGTGTTGTTTTTCTGTCTCATATAATATATGTGGGTATGTGGGTATATGCATAATTTTGCATTTATTTATTTATTTAGTCAGTCATGTTTATGTAGTGTACATTGGAAGTGGTGACCCTTGGAGAATATGCAGCAAAATTTTATTTACATTTTTGCCAATTAGTGTACATTCAAAGTGACAATAAAGTTATTCTAAGTTCTAAGTCTATCTCTACTCATTGCTAATTAAAGAAGATTTGTGTTCTCAGAATGTGTGATATCTGCATGTGGTAGCGTGGTAATGTTTTATGTAAGAATTTGAGATTTGCTAGCTCTCATACATAGAGGACGATTTCTATCTGTATTAAAATAAGGGTTATATAGTCCATGTGGTGTGCTGTGTTAATAATGATAATGTAGGATATATTTGTTCTCTGATAAATTCTTTATAACTGGTCAAGGGATGATCCAATTAATTGTCACTTCATCTTAGGTATCTTCCATCTAAAAGTACCAGAGTCATCTCTTGTTGGTTCAGCTGTTGGAAGAATCAGAGCAGTGGATCCTGACTTTGGGAAAAATGCTGAAATTGAATATACCATTGTTCCAGGAGATGGGGGGAACTTATTTGACATTAGCACAGATGAGAACACACAAGAAGGAATCATCAAACTGAAAAAGGTATTTAGCAAAGATACAGGATAACTGTCTACCTCAATTTAATCTACTCAGATAAACTGATAAGATACCAGACTTACTGGCATATATGACTGGATTGGAAACGTATGATTTACATGTTCATATTTAGGTAATTATGACTTTTGTCCAAGTGCAAACTTTTTAAAATTTTGGCATGAGAATAAAACTGATTCATGGTACTTCGTAATTTCATTCAAGATGGGTAAGTATGCTTGTACGCTTCTGAAAAGGATACTAAACGATACTTCAAATCATGGTTTAAAATCCTGGCTTCTTCTTTAAATAGAGATTGACCCAGTTCAAATGAAATGGAAGACCATAACTAAGGCTTGTTATACAACATAAATTTAGTCAGCAAATGTTTTGTTTGGGGATTTTTGCTCTTTTTCTTTGTTTCCTTCATTTCACAAAGAGTTTTTATATTTTTAAAGATTTGCTGATTATGTTGAAGCCCTGGATGGTGTGACACGATCTAGCATCATGTCACAAACCTTTTCTGTTAGAGTTTGCAGCAATCCAACCAGCACACAAGTAAATAATTCAGCAGGATTCATGTATAAAAGAAACTTCTTTATATACAGTAATATAAATCATGATGCATGTATACAATATCTACACAACAGAAGCCAGAACCAGAACTCAGAAGACAGAAACACAGAAGCTATATAATACAGAGGCAATAATGCAAGGACAAACCAACTCTTTTATACATAACAGTCAAGCTAATCCACGCCCAGGCTCCAAGCCATCTGAGTCACCAAACAATCCCCATTGGCTGACCTGTTACCATGTCTATTCCAATTCATGAACTCTCACACACTGACACTCCTACCTTCATGACTGGAATAGACATAAAACCGAATAACTTAATATTCTTCCCATGGTGCACTCCACCTTTTAACTTTCCAGTATATATGCAACCATCAGCCTTGGAACTCTTGAACCCAAGACTCTTCAATGCCATATCTAAACAGATATTCCAATTCCTGGCTGACTGCTTCAGCCCATAAATGGCCTTGTTCAATTTATATACTGTACAGTGTTAGGCTTTTTGCTTTCATACCCTGGTGCTTGAACCATGTAAATTTCTTCCTCTAATTCTGCATTGAGGAATACTGTGGTTATATCAAAATGCCAAATTTTTTGTCCATGTGCCGCTGCCAACGCTAGTGCTAACCTTATGCTTTCACTCTTCACCGTTGACACGAATACTTCATCATAGTGCACATTTTTCCTTTGTGAAAAACCTTGTGCCACTAATTTTGCCTTATATTGTACCTCATTGTTGGGTAGTACTTTCTTTTTGTATACCCATTTACATCCTACGGCTTTGCAACCTTGTGGCAAAGTCATAGATGTGAACACTTTATGCTCACCCATGGATTTCATTTCTTTGTCCATGGCTTCTTTCCACTTTACTTGTTCAATTTTGGGTAATGTCAATATTTTCTGATAGTTTCTTGGCTCATACCACACATTACACACCTTAACTTCATCAGCGGAATACCTGTCAGGTGGAATCCCCTTGTTCCATCGCTCTGACCTGCGTGACATTGACTGCTCTTTTGTTTCAACCCTTTCTTGTTTCATATCTGAGTCATCATCTTCTCCTGACTCCTTTTCTTGCTCTTTTTCAGTTTCTCCTCCCTGAACACTGACACTGTCACTAAGTGAGTTACCGTCACTAAGTGAGTCACTGTCACTAAGTGGATCATTCCAAAAATTGGCATCAATTCTGTTCCAATTTTGCTCTGCAAAGCTAGCAGACCTGGAAATCACTATTCTTTTGCTCCCATTGCTAAAATGATAGCTCTTTGAGCCAGGCTCATAGCCAGTAAACATGAGCTTTCTAGCCTTTGATTGACCTTTTCTCCTGATTGCTTTTGGAATATGCACCCATGCATTGCTTCCAAACACCCTTAAATGTACCAGAGATGGCTTCCTCCCATATAGCACAGCATATGGAGTATCATTAATTGAGGAACTCCATAGCCTATTGATTAAATAATTAGCAGTCAACATGGCTTCACCCCAATATGACCTGCTCAGACCAGAATCCTCCAGCAGTGAGTCCTTCATTGTTTGTAAGACACCATTCCGTCTCTCAACCATGCCATTCTCAGCTGCTGTGTACAGATTTATGCGTCTGTGTTTTATACCTAATTGTCCCAACCATTGTTGAAAACTTGCTGACATAAATTCTGAATCTCTGTCAGTTTGCAGCTGACATACCTGTTGTTTATAACTTCTTTCTACGAAGCTTACCCATTGCTTAAATTTCTGTAGCAGCTCTATTTTACTCTTTAGTAAATAGCAGAAACCAAATCTGTTGTAGTAATCTACAATGACCAACGCATACTTTGCTCCTCCCAAACTGGCTTGCATTGGCCCAACCAAATCTGCATGTACCAGCTCTAGAGCTCTTGTTGTCTGCCTTGTGCTACTCTTGCTTACAGAAAATATCTTGGACTTTGATGATTTACATACTGCACAGTCCAAGTATGCCTTACACCCTTTTAAATTTAACCCTTCCCCAACTGTTGCATCTTTTGCAACACTCTGAAGCTGGCATGGCCAAGCTTTCTGTGCAAGAGATGAATGCATGAATCATGTTGTGCCACATTTCCAAATGTTTGGGCACATTGAACCTTTTGTCCCTGCAACACATAAAGAGTATCCTGTTTTGTGCAAGAGATGAACACATGAATCATGTTGTGCCACATTTCCAAATGTTTGGGCACATTGAACCTTTTGTCCCTGCAACACTAAAGATTATCCTGTTTTATGCTCTGTGCACATACACTCCCATTTCGTTTTATGAGACACTTCCCATTTACAAATGTGGTCTCAAAACCTTGTTTGTCTAGACTAGAGACACTCAGTAAATTATACTCCATTTCAGGCACACATAATATGTTACTAAACTTTTCCTCCAGACATGGAATCAGCACACTGCCTTTTCCAGTGACTTTAGCCTCCTGGCCATTTGCTAAGGCTACTGCATCTCCTCCAGCTGGATCCATTCTGAAAAACAATTTTGAATTATTAGCAATTGTTTGACTTGACCATTTGGTCTATTAACCATTTGTCTCTGCTATTACAATAGCTAACTTTTGCAATAGCAGCTTGTCCATCTGTTGTCTTTCTTCCTTGCAAACAGTCTTTCTTTAAATGAGTCTTATCACCACAAATGAAACACCTCCAGTGTTGCTGTCCTGTTTCTTTTTTTGTAGAAAAACTTTGTTGGGCTGTAATCTGATCTCTTCTGATACTCTGGTCTTTGCAGACATCCTGTCTGTTGCTTTTCTCTCTCTGCTACTTGGGCCCCCACCTTAGGAATTTCTTCTCGTGGCTTTTTCTAAAATGGCATTTGTTCTCTTCTGAAATCAAACAGGCTTTAAGGCAGTGGTTCTCAACCTTTCTAATGCCGCGACCCCCCCGCGACCCCCCCGCACTACCACCGCGACCCCCTCCCTACCCTCTCCCCACGCAGGATGAGGTGATAAAGGGGGCGTGGCACCAGGGTTGGGCTCTTCTACCCTCTGCACATGCGCAAAGCATTCTGCGCATGCGCAGAGGGTAGAAGAACCCAAATGGCAGCTTCTGGGCTACCAGCTGTCCGGCGACCCGCAGGCACGGCCGAACCGGGACCTTTTCACTCCTGCAGTGACGGTGGCACCAAAATGGCGGGCTAACGCGCGCGGCGACCCCTGTGAAATGGTTGTTCGACCCCCAAAGGGGTCGCGACCCACAGGTTGAGAACCGCTGCTTTAAGGGCTTCCATTCTTAACTCCTGTTCTGGTTTGCACTCAAAAACAGCTGAAACCATGTCCCACGTTTCATCAAGACTATTTAACACCAACAGTATCTTCTGAGACTCAGGAATCTGCATTCCACACTGTTCCAATTCAATAAATAAAGTTTGCATTCGCAGCAAATGTTTCCCCACATTCTCTTGTGGTAACAGTCTGGCTCTGTACAATTGTCTCGATAATTGCACAATATTGCATGCTGACGCACTCACATGCACACTTCTTAATTTCAGCCAAACCTCCTTTGCAGTTTTTAAATCAGCTACATTCAAGAATTGTTCATCTTCTAAACTTAAGATGATGTAGGCCAGTGCCTTATCATGCTGCCTTTGATCTGCAGTTGCTAATGGTGCCTGGGGTGGATTAATATCAATATCCCAGAGCTCCTTAGCCTTCAGGAAGCATTCCATTTTTGCAGCCCAAATAATATAATTCTTCTGTCCCAATCAAGGCAGAGAGCTCTCCTTGAATTCAACTGCCATCTTGCAAGCCTTCTCTGCTTTGTTCCTTTTACTTTTTTAACACAGGCAGTCCCTCAGCTTGATTACAATTCAGTCTTACTGTGTCTGGTGTGCTCTGGGCCCATAACCTGTTAGAGTTTGCAGCAATCCAACAAGCACACAAGTAAATAATTCAGCAGGATTCATGTATAAAAGAAACTTCTTTATATACAGTAATATAAATCATGATGCATGTATACAATATCCACACAGCAGAAGCCAGAACCAGAACTCAGAAGACAGAAACACAGAAGCTATATAATACAGAGGCAATAATGCAAGGACAAACCAACTCTTTTATACATAACAGTCAAGCTAAGCCATGCCCAGGCTCCGAGCCGTCTGAGTCACCAAACAATCCCCATTGGCTGACCTGTTACCATGTCTATTCCAATTCATGAACTCTCACACACTGACATTTTCCTTGTGCAATCAAAACATTTTGAAGCTGCAAACTCAAGCTTATCGGGGCAAGAAAATGAAATAGGGAAAAAACACATTATTATGTATATGTTTGTATAGGTCTGGAACCTTCAGAAGCAGATTTTCTAATTGCAGTTTGTTGTAGCATAAGCTCGGGCATCTGAAGCTGCTGAACCCATGCATAACCAAAATCTAAGGCTAATCTGAATTATTGCTACATAGTTGGCTTAATTGTACAACAACTTAAATAAACTTTCCATTCTCTGTAAAACTGTGAAAAGTAATTGCACCCTGGGGCTTGTTTGGAGATAGTTTATGTAAAAGTAAATGTGAGGGGTTTTAGAAAGACACTGATATTAAAAAGCTTTCCTGTGCTGCCCCACATAGCTGTAACATCCACTGGGGAAGAAAAGATTGAAAACAATGTAAACATTATCTTTTCTACTGAGAATATTTCATCAGATATGCTTCATCCACTCCTGCTTATGTTTGCACATTAGTCAGCCATTATGTTTCCATGTGCATGAGCAAGTCCTTAGTCTGCTTCTAGTTTTCCATAAAATCCGCTTGGAATTCCTCTTCTGATCTCAATGTTGTTTTTTATCTTCATCTAATCATTAGCTATTAGCAATTTAGTATTTGTCATCAGCAAAATTTATTTGAATTGTATCCCACTGAGCCAGATTCACAAAACCAAGTAGCAATTGAATTCAGATCATCAGTACTGTCACTATATTGAAGTATAATCTTAAAGAGAATTTTTATAAAATGATGCATACTATCATGTGACACTGGATAAATGTAAAAGAAATGTAGAAGGGAATTTCAAATATTTGTTGGAAATCTAACAAAAGGTACATTTTTTTTCATCTCTGGTGGACATACAAGAAAGCTAGAAAATACTGAGAGCAGATATGTATTTTGATCCAGGAAATTTTAAAAGTGAATGTACAATTTAAACCAATGACTTTTCTTTTGGATTTAATAGATAAACAAATGGAAACACCTTATGGAACTTTGTTTATATATGTGATAACAGCAGCGAGATTTTTATATGCACAAAGATAGAAGGATGTTCAAATGCCTACAATGGAAAAATGGATGGTGAAGCTAATGGAATTGGCAGAGATGGTGAAATAGACAGCTTTGTTTAAAGAAAACACCTTGAAAAATTTTGTTTCTACTTGGAAATCACTTTCAAATTATTTTGAGAGAACAGCAGTAATAATAGCACTTAAGTTTATATACTGCTTCATAGTGCTTTACAGACGTCTCTAAGCAGTTTACAGAGTCAGCATATTGCCCCCAACAATCTGGGTCCTCGTTTTACTGACTTTGTAAGGGTGAAGCAGTGAGAATCGAACTGCTGGCAGTCGGCAGAATTATTCTGCAATACTGCATTCTAACCACTGCACCACCACTGGCGATCTGAAAATAGTGAAATGTTGATTTGGGGATTTGATGATTAGAAGTATATGGGATTACAGAAATAATGTAGACTTATGTTAGCCTTAGAGTAACAGTTTGATTTGTTTTTTAATTCATATCTGTAACATAGAAAGTTGAAAATCATTTTTCTTTTTCCTTTACTTTTTCTTTCCTATATATCCCACATACACACAAACACATACCCACAAACACACACTGTATATGTGTGTGCATGTATGTATGCAAGTGTGTGTGTGTGTGTGTATTTGTGTTTGTGTTTGTGTTCATGTATATTTCTGTAGTACTTGTATTTTATACTGCTATTCTAAGTTTATATTATCCAGATTGCTAATTTTAATTTCTTCTTGTTGTATATGTGTAGGTTGAATAAGCTTTTTAGTATATTTGGTTTCAGATTGTCTTTTAACCATTTTCTTTTTGTGGGGGAGGGTCTGTATGTACTTTCCTTAACTATCTTGGCATTGTGAATTTAGTTTTGGATATTTTGAATATTTGAATACCAATTCTCTTGTGCTGGTTAATGACTGCAGTAAAGTTAAATAAGATATATTCCAGTACCTGTTATTAATGTATGCTTGAATGCATGTCAAAACCTTTTGTATTGCCTAAGGGGAAAATGATAACAAATTTGTTGGGCTGGAAGAATATATATTAGATTCTATTTCTAATTATTTTCAATTACTTTTGTAACACAGAATTTATGGGGAAAGGGCAGAGTAGATATGTGTAGTTCATCTTATATCTCAAAACTGCAGTTGGTAACCCTTTGACTTTAACAGACTACAACTCTGCTATTTCCCAAGAATGTCTAGTTAGTACCTTGCTGATAATCTTATGTCTTCTGACGCCACATAGTGGTTTGTGTAAAAAATAGCAGCCAAATAAAACTAAGCAAGTTTAATGCATTGTTAGCATTATAGCCAAAAAGTATTTGTATGGTCTCTAGCAGAGCAATTTTATTATTTATTTAGGGAATTCTAATTTGGAGTAATTCAAAATACTTGATGTTCTGTCAGCTGCAGCTTGCAAAATAGGAATAGGAATGGAGAAACGTTTGGTGGATGCCTTTTGTTATTTCTATTTTTCTACCCTTCTATTGGAAAAACAAATAAATAAATAAACCAGCTGAATGTAACAGGAATGCTAGCTGCTCAGGAAGGGAGTGAATAGTTTTCAGAGCCTCAGATTCTCCCATCGTAACATCAAAAGGAATAAGCCTCAGAGGCTGATAAGTATTGAAGAGAATCACAGAGATGACCTTGAAGATCATGTGTAAAACACAAATTTTTTAGGGGTGTGGGGCAGGGAAGACTTTAGAAAGAAACTTAAAGTGGTCCACTTTGATAGTTTTTGGAGGGAAGGGCAAAAATCAAATTTCTGTTACTGTAGCCCAGTGTTTCTCAACCTTGACAACTTTAAAATCTGATTATGCTGGACAGCATCACATGGAGTATCTCAAGCTACTGAGTCATGTGGCGCAGTGGTTAGAATGCAGTACTGCAGGCTACTTCTGCTGACTGCCGGCTGCCTGCAGATCGAATCTCACCAGGCTCAAGGTTGACTCAGCTTTCCAAGGTGGGTAAAATGAAGACCCAGATTGTTGGGGGCAATATGCTGACTTTGTAAACCACTTAGAGATGGCTGTAAAAGCACTGTGAAGCGGTATATAAGTCTATTGCTATTGCTACTCCGGCTTGTACAAAGGCAATTATATATTGAAGAAAGAAATGCCAATGGAAACACTCAACTGGAAAACAACAATTTAAAAATAACAGGCAGGAATTTTATTGATGGTGGATTCATTCAAGTAGCCAAATCATAGATAGATAGCCGAGAGCAGGAGTCTCCAACCTCTGCAACTTTAAGACTTGTGGACATCAACTCCCAGAATTTCTTAGCCAGCCATGCGGGCTGGGGAATTCTGGGAGTTGAAGTCCACAAGTCTCAAAATTGCCAAGGTTGGAGACCCCTGGCCTGGAGTGTTCACTGAATCAGTTGCAAGAAAGAACAGGGGAATGTTTCAATAGAGGATTTTACTCTGAGACAGGCTTCTGTATACACAGTGATCCACACTAATCCACAAGCAGAGTTATTTAGAATATTCTTCATTGTTATCCATTCTGTAATATAGCAATAGCAATAGCAATAGCAATAGCACTTAGACTTATATACCGCTTCATAGTGCTTTACAGCCCTCTCTAAGCGGTTCACAGAGTCAGCATATTGCCCCCAACAATCTGGGTCCTCATTTTACCCACCTCGGAAGGATGGAAGGCTGAGTCAACCTTGAGCCGGTGAGATTTGAACCGCCGAACTGCAGCTAGCAGTCAGCTGAAGTAGCCTGCAGTGCTGCACTCTAACCACTGCACCACCTCGGCTCCTATACTAGGAAAGATGTAGCATTTTGTTCAAACTAACTAATAGGAATGCTGTGGAAAACTGAAGTCAAGAAATTAACATTATTTAGTTTTAAAATCGTGGCACTGTACATAGTAGAGATAAATTATTTATTGTCTCCCATTATGATCTTCCAGATGACTTGAAAAAGAGCACATTTCATGAGGTTCCCTATTATACTTCTAGGGAGTGTACTATATTGGTTCTTCTCTTTCTCACTATAACATTATTTCAGACACGTGGAAATTGGACAGCAAAATAATGTTTATAATTTGAAAAGCAATTGAAAACAAAGCTGTCTGTTTATTTATAGTATTTCTGCACCACTTCAACATGGGATGAGGCAGTCAACATATAGAATTCTGGTTGAAAGAGAACCTGACTCGCTTTCATTTCATATCCCATGTTGCCCGTAGTCTATCTATATTTATCAAGTTTGTGCAGCAAGAAAATGTAGCAGAGTTAGATGATTGCCCCACAACTGAGAAACAGGCTTTCCTAGATATTCATAAAGGATTGTCCTGATTTCCTTTGGGGCCTCTGTGAGTTTGGCATGCTGTTAATACTTTCAATAGCTCACTCTGTGCCAGCAATCATTAGAAGAGCTGTGGCAGAGAGCTGATAAGTAAGAAAAAGAAACACAAGATTTTTGCAAATGAACTATTAAATTTATGGAACGGATCATATGCATTTAAAAAGGTTTGACTAAGTAGAAGGTTTTGTTTTGTTTTGTTTTGTTTTGTTTTGTTTTGCTTTGCTTTGCTTTGCTTTGCTTTGCTTTGCTTTGCTTTGCTTTGCTTTGCTTTGCTTTGCTTTGCTTTGCTTTGCTTTGCTTTGCATGAGCACACCATTAGAGGGGATTTCAGATTCATCTGATTCATTGATCAAGAGATTACGTAATAGGTGAATCAGACTCCTCAGTTAACAACTCAGCCAGAGTTTGGGGGAAAAGGAAGGTAGTTGAGATAGTTAGTGCCACTGTGTGGCAGCTATGAAAACAGATCCCACAGTAAGAATAATTTTAAAAGCAATTGAAAACAAAGCAGTCTATTTATTTCTATTATTTCTGCATTATTTCAACAAGATGTAGTGATAGCCATTAACATGGATGCTTTCAAAAGAAGATAAATTCATCAAGGAAATGTTGAACAAGAGCTATATAGTTGAAGACTCTTCTAGGTTGAAAGTAGCATACTTTTAATTACTAACTAAATTGAAAGGAACACAGTGGTGAAGACCAGTTCACTCTCTCCTGCTTGCGAGCACCTAGAAACATCCAATTTGCCACTGTAAGAAACAAAATGTTGATCTAAGATGGTGCTAGTCAGCAGAGTTTATCTTACGTTCTTATGGGCAACCAGGTATAAAGCAATTATGAACATTTGTTTTTAATGTTTCCCATTTCAGTTTGGTGAATATGTATTTTACAGCTATCATTTCCCAGACAAAACCTTAGGGATGGAACAGGAGAAGAACCGAAATAATACAAGGAGCTGTCCATAAGTTTGCCAGCCCGTGATGGTTTATATAATGTAAATTTTCAGGTTGTTGCATTTATCTGTAGAGATTCTCGGTCATCCAGGTCATGGTTGTCCCAAAGGTGCTTTTTCAGGAGGCAATTGGACTTTCTTGTTTTTTCTTTTGAAGACGTTTCGCTTCTCATCCAAGAAGCTTCTTCAGCTCTGACAGGATAGTGGGGAATGGAAGGATTTATGTTCCTTGCAGACAGGTGGTCATTTGCATCCTTTTGGAGGGTCATTGAAGCACTTAGAGGTTTATCTGTGTCCTCAAGGTCACCTGAGTAGTGCACTACTCAATAGGACCCTCTAAAAGGATACAAATTTACCAGCTGTCTGCAAGGAATATAAATCCTTCCATTCCCTACTATCCTGTCAGAGCTGAAGAAGTTTCTTGGATGAGAAGCGAAATGTCTTCAAAAGAAAAAAACAAGAAAGTCCAGTTGCCTCCTCAAAAAGCACCTTTGGCAGAGGTGGGTTCCTCCCGGTTTGGACTGGTTCACCCGAACCGGTAGCAACCCGCTGGTGATGTCACGGAGCCGGTTCGGTCAGTGCCGGTCCATGGACGCCGCCATCTTTTTTTTGGATATCTATATATATATATATATTTTGGAAATTTTTGGGGGGGGAATTATTTTTTGGATTTTTTCTTCTTCTCCGCATGCACAGAAGCCGAGTTGCCGGCACTGTGCATGTGCTGCCATCTTGTTTTCAGCTTTTTTTGGGGGGGGGGATTTTTTTTTTTTGGAATTTTTGGCACTGCGCATGCGCAGTGAGGCACGGCCACGTGGCGTGGGAGGAAGTGAACCGGCGGCAAGGTAAGTTAGAACCCACCCCTGACCTTTGGGATTGTTGCATTTATGTTTTCCTTACTGAAAGCAGATTGAATGGGAATCCCAAATACCGAACTTTATAGTCTTTGACTGGTGGGTCACTAATTGCATGCTTAAATTAAAGAGAGCTTACAAGAGCCTGTTTTCTTAAACTAAGACTGAACAGCATTTCTAATTCTGTGTAAGGATTCTTCCCTAATTCTGTTCACGCAATGCCAGTCAGTGGATAAATATAGAATCTGTTTAGCTGTGCTAGTCTTTACAGATGGTAGACAGCACTGTTTTGTTTCCTGTTACTGTGCAAAGACTATGAATGAACATAAATATGTCCCTTTATTTTTGTGTTTCTGCTTTCTTTATAGCAACTGCCTAGTCAATCATTTTGCTTATGTTGTATTCTTCACTATTATTAAAAGAAATAAAGAAGCATTCTGTTAGCCCTTTCTTCGAATCCTGAATTGTTATGAAAGCTGAGCTGTGATTTTAGGGTTTGGGTTGTTGTTGGGTTTTTTTTGCTCCAAAGTGGAACAATTCACATTCCACTTGAGGTTTAAATGGAAAGGAAATAAATTGGGAAGTGGCAGAGTTAATTACAGTAAATATTTGTCCTTGGATCCATTCATGTTTGTGTGTGTGTGTGTGTGTGTGTGTGTGTGTGTGTGTGTGTGTGAGAGAGAGAGAGAGAGAGAGAGAGAGAGAGAGAGAGAGAGAGAGAGAGAGAGAGAGAGAGAGAGAGAGAGAGAGAGAGAGAGAGAGAGAGAGAGAGAGAGAGAGAGAGAATATTTTTCCCCCTGGTGTTTTTTAATGCCTGCATATGTGTTTGTATATTTAGTTCTGTCTCACCATAATTAGAGCTACTTTATTGACATTAGAATATTAATAGATGTTTAAGTTTTGAATATAGATCATTTTTACTTTTGCATCCAATAGTTTGGCAAATAAATGTGCCTTTACTGACAAGAAAATTGGTTATTCTACATGAACATTCACATCATAGCAATGATCCAGATCAGGATTCTGATACCCTGCTTTATGCCCTACTAAATAATAGCAATTTAGGAATATGCAGGTTCGTAGTTTTAATTCTGGTTTGTGTGTCAGTTTATGATGCAAAATCGTGAATATTTTGTAATCTACCATAATCTTGAAAAGTTGACTCTTCTTGACTCTCAATGGCTCCCTATTTGAGGCAAATGAATCATCTTGCTTCTAGAGCAGGCTGAAGATATAGTAATCGCTATATGGTTTAACTCATGCTTTGCAAATGAAATTGACACAGCAGTCATTGCTCCTGGCAAGAAGTCTCCATTGACAATAAAAAACAATAACCCACATGAAGAATGGGGTCATGGAAAGTTGGTCTTCAGTATTTGGAATCTAAACTTATTATCAGATTTAGTCTACAGAACACAATGAAGGAGATTCTGATAGAAAGATATGGAGAAAGCTCTATGAAATGTTGTAGAAAGGCATTTCATAATTAGTATACCCATACTATTTTCATTGTCTTTTCTATGCCAGACAATAGCACTTTATTTCACCCAGAGCTTTTAGTGATTTGTTATTTGTGATAGATTTAAACATTTATTACCATTTTTACTCTTTGTTATTGTTTTTACAGAATATGTTATTGTTTATTGTGTCTTGCATATTTTATACAATGTAATGATATCAGTTTTTATCAATGATTTTAACCTTCCATTGGAATTTTAGAATTTATTGCAAATTGTTTTGAAATAAAAATACTTTATATTATATTTTAATTGAAAAAAATCCAGACTGAGAGATTTTCTGATATCCTTTCTGATACTTTCATTTTTGCATTTTAAGATAATAAAATGTGGTTGTTATAATACTGACCACAAGATGTCAGTGTTTGCCAGGAATCCACCAAAAATAGCCAATAAATTCCAAATACCTAATCCACTTAAATTCTTTTAAGGATAGGAACAGCTTTTGTTTCTTTTGAGAAGGCATCAATAAGTGACACCAAGAAGCCAACTGTGCAATCTTTAAAGACATAATAACAAAGATGTTTCCTGATTTCTTTTACAAAATCTCTGTAGCTGGACCCTGTATTTTGTACCAGGGTTTGTTACATGTTGCAAAATGTGCTTTGAGTCTTCACTTCAGCTCCATCAAAATTGTGTTTGTATAATAAACAGTAACAAAAGTTAATATTCTAATTCAGTTAAATGAAGATATGCACAGAGGCAACATTTTCATTCTGTAAAAAATATCTGATATATATA
>QLTV01004400.1:4010103-4020641 GCA_003457575.1 Thermophis baileyi
AATTAATCTGAATTATTTGTCTACATTGCAGCCACTGGATTTTGAAACAAAAAAGGCATACACTTTCAAAGTAGAGGCTTCAAATGTCCATCTTGACCATCGCTTTCATTCTGTGGGCCCATTCAAGGATACAGCAACTGTGAAGATCAATGTCCTAGATGTGGATGAGCCTCCAGTTTTCAGCAAACCGTTTTACACCATGGAGGTATATGAAGACACTCCAATTGGGACCATTATAGGAGCAGTGACTGCCCAGGACTTGGACATTGGAAGCAGTGCTGTCAGGTAAGGAAATGTTCCACAACTCATGAACTCAAACTCATGAATGAATCTGGAGCAGTAAAAATAATCACGGAAGGTATAAAGATGTGCAAAGCTGGCAAGTTTATGAAACAATCCCTTGGATTTCTGGAAAAATCTTTATTCCTAGTAGGACAGTGTAACCAAATTTTGAAATAATTCTCCTGAAAAACTTTCACCTTGTATAATTTAGGCAGAATTATTCTATGTCTCTTGTTCACTCTTTCCCTGGATCCAAGAATTTCATCTATAATGACCCCAGGATCAATTTATCTGTTAGGCACAAGAGGCGCACTTTTAATCAGAAACAATGCAGTAGAAGTTCCTTTTAATAAAAACAGGCAAGAAATGCACATTTGAACATCAAACTGATGGTCTTAGAAATGTATGGCATAGCATAAATACTAAAATTTAGTGACTTGATTATAAGCAACAGACATATAATTACCGGTAGCAGCAACTGGTTTTACACATACACACACAGAGACGTGTATGAATGTATATGTTTGAGTGTGAAGTACAAGCTATATATAATTACTATTCCTTAGTTCTCTGTAAAAATGCAAATACAATGTTGAAAATCATATTACATATCATTTCAATACTATTATTTTAAGGGAGGGAGGTTCCCCCAAAAAGACAAAGATATGTAGGGTCCACAAAAGTGACAACACAGCCCTGAATTGCCATTTCCTTCCTTAACTTTCTTGCTGCCTCTTCTGTGTTCTCAAGGTCAGCTTGGCATTCCAATCCAGAAGGTGAAGTTCAAGACAATAAAGCCCTTTATTCTGTGTTCAAAACCTGGGATCAATAAGTAGGTTGGTGAAACCATATCATTTTCAGTCAGGCAGCATCTTCTGGGTCCCTTTTATATATTCTGAATTTCATTCCATATCCTACATCACTCCTGCGTATACTTTGTAACCCCTGAGCTTACAAATTCAGCTTATTTCTGTAACCTGCATCCTGCATAGCCATAGTCATGCCCTTAGTCTCACCCACTAAAAAATAGAAAGCCACCATCTGTAAGCAATATATTGTTTTCCAGATATTTAGGTTATATACTTGTTGGGGCTCAATACAGGTACAATACAAAAACATCCTAAGTCCACCAGGGTTGTTCTCCCTGCTCAATTGATTGATTGATTGATTGATTGATTGATTGATTGATTTAAATATTCTGCATGATGACCTGCCCCTATAGCGGTCCTTCAGATCTTCCAACTGCATCAAACTGAATCAATCCAGCTTGTGGCTGTTTTCCCTCTTTTGATCTTTCCTTCTACCTTTCCCAGCATCAGAGTCTTCTTCAGAGAGCTAGGTTTTCACATAATGTCAGGGGTTGCCACAAAGAAGAGGGAGTCAAACTATTCTCAAAAGCACCTGAGGGTAGAACAAGAAGCAATGGGTGGAAACTAATCAAGGAGAGAAGCAACTTAGAACTAAGGAGAAATTTCCTGACAGAACAATTAATCAGTGGAACAGCTTGCCTCCAGAAGTTGTGAATGCTCCAACACTGGAAGTTTTTAAGAAGATGTTGGATAACCATTTGTCTGGAGTGGTGTAGGGTTTCCTGCCTAAGCAGGGGGTTGGACTAGAAGACCTCCAAGGTCCCTTCCAACTCTGTTATTCTATTCTATTCTATTCTATTCTATTCTATTCTATTCTATTCTATTCTATTCTATTCTATGGTGTCTGAAATATAATAATTTGAATCTGGTCATTTGTGTCTTGAGGGAAGCATGCTAATTGTTAATTCTGCCGTATCTATTGTCATCAGATGGTCTTCTTGGATTCTTCTACCGTATTTCCATGAATATTCCATTAGTGCTTACCTAGCATTTGAGATTCTTGTAAGCAAGGAATGTCTTGTAGGGTATCTTATATTTTGATTCTTCTTTGAATTTGTTTCTATCGGTCCATTAGTATCTTTTAGCATATCAGTTCAAGATTGGAACTTCGTTTTAAGTTTACAGATCTTTACAAAAATTTTCCTTTCTTTTGCATGTCTGTATGCCTCTTCATATGTCATTTGTTCATGTCATTAAATCCAATTCTTGTCATTTTTAACAGCTATGTTGGGAAGGAACTGAACTCTTTATTAAATTCCTCCCCAAGATTTTTTTTTGGCTTTGGCTTCTCTTTTTGTGAATTTCCCTGGTTTATTCAGACATTGTTTCTTCATTTTTTCACATTCATTCATTCATAGCATCTTAAAGTTCATTCCCCATTTCCTCTGGCTCTTTTTCAATGAGGTTCAGGACTTCAAAGAAATTCCTGATGTTCTCCTTTAGACAGTTGTATATGCCCAAGATGGCCTTTTCTTCTTCTTCTTTAGCTTAACTTGGAACTTGTACATAAATAGTTTGTGATCTATTTCACAGTCAACACCTGAGGCATGTCTTTGATGCTATAACTGAACTCATCCACCTCAATGTAGCAATAGCATAGTCAATTTGATTTCCATGTACTCCATCTGTACTGTACATCATTTCCATGTTCAGAGGCATTGTTTTGGTTGTTTCAAGATAGTGTTAGCAATGAAGAAATAATTGAATTGGCAGAGTTTGATAAGTTGTTGTCCTGCTTCATTTTGGTTTGTTAAACCATAGAATACAACTACATTTTCTTCAATATTTCCAACTTTGGCATTCCATAAGCAAACCTTATTTCAATGTTTTGACAAACATTCTCTTCTTCTGCATCAGTGATTGGATTATAAATGTGGATAATTGTCATTGTAAAGAACTGTCCACAAATTGATATTATTCAATCACTATTGCATTGTATCCAAATTCTGTTCTGCTATACTCTTCCTAACTACAAAAGTAACATAGCTGCTTCTTTGTTTTCAATGTCCTGCATAGTGAACAGCTGATCTTCTGACAGAAAATGCGAATTCCCATTGGACCTCAATTCACTGATGCTTAAGATGTCAATGTGAAGTTGTTTCATCTTCACTGTGTTGAGCATTCCTATTTTCATGCTTTTACGTTAGCTATTCCCACTATAATTCAGTCTTTGCAGCTTTGGATTTTCTCTTCTGGTGTAGTAACATCAGCAGTTACATACCCCAGAGGCCTTTTAATGTAGTAACATCATAAACATCATTGTATTCTAAAAGTTCCTCAGCTCTTCTTGGTAGCATATTGAGTGCCATCTGATCTGAGTGTCTCATAATGTAGTACAATATTTTCAATAATTTTTTTGTATTCTATCCATGTCATTTTCTTGTTTAAAAAGAACCCAGTTTATTTGCCATTACTTGCTCCTAAACAGTACGAATGGATGTCTTTGCCAATGACACTAAAGGATCATCCACCTCCTTCATCTTTCTGTATTACTACTGCCTGATGTAGGTGCCTGCATCCTTTAGCTAGTGTAGCCTGCTCTATTAACAATGTTGCCTACCTGGTTGGGGCCTTGCCCCCGGAATGGGGCCTTGCCCCCGGAATGGAGACAGGAAGAGACCCTGAGGGACATTTTTCCCCCTCCTGGGCAAGATAGTCCCCAGCAGGAGGAGTAAGAGGACAGCTCCAGGGAACTGAGGTTAAAAAAAAGGACAGCTTGAAGGAGCTGGGATAAAACAGAACTTAGGGGAAGCTGAGGAAAAAGAGGAGAGAGAGGGAGCAGAAAGAACAAAGCTGCTACAAGGGAAAGAGGCTGCACTTCTTCAGAAAGAAAGAGAGATTATGAGATTGCCACTCCAGGGAAGAGAGGACGGCTACTATTGGCCTAGAGATTGCATCCTGGCTGCCACAAGAGAAAGACTCGATAGACTGACCTCTCACTGAGTTTTAGAGGACATGTTGATGAGGCAACAGGATTGGTGAGATGGTGGAATAGGCCCCAAGGCCTGGACCAGGATAGGTCAGGCTGATCACATGGGGAAGAGTTAGGCCAGATTGCCAGTGGCTCTTTTGGAGGAAGAGCTACACCAGACAGGTGGAATGATCCTGGGTGATCCTGCTGGGAGTATGTATGTATGTATGTATGTATGTATGTATGTATGTATGTATGTATGTATGTATGTATGCATGCTTAGAATGTCCTCCCACCATTCTTCACTCATCCTTCCCTGGAAAGCCTCTCTCTTCCTTTTCTCTCCCTAATGAGGCAGCACAGCCAGTCTTCAGAAGTCTAGTCATTAGCATAAGCTTATTTGACTGATCTGATGAGCCTTGCATGTTGAGGTGGCACGGGGAGGACTTTTGGAAAGAACAGGAAAGAAAAAGATTACATTTATCTCATTTTCGCAAAAAAATATATATCATAAATTAGGATGGATGGTGAGTCCATCATACATCACATGTCAGACTTTGATGGGAGCAATGCATATTTACATTATCTCTATAAACAATATAAGGGTTTTTCTGATGTCCCAATAGTAATATTGCAAGCTCTATTTAGTAGTGTAGGTACTAGTGGTATCTGCAGTGGGAATCAGATGGGACAATGCAAGATATATGTGTACCAGTACCTTTTTTATGTACCATGATTTTACATGCAAATCCAAAAGTGTCTGAGCTAGTGGTATAATTACTAGATCCTTATTTCCAGGTTGAATGTCCCTGCACCCATTGCTTCTTGTCCTGTCGTCAGGTGCTATGAAGAATAAATCAATACTTTCTTCCCTGTGACAGCCCTTCAAGTATTGAAAAACTGCTATTGTGTCTCCTCTGAGCCTTCTTTTCATTAGGCTAAACATGTCTAGTTCCCTTAGCTGTTTATTGTATGATTTAGCCTCCAGACCCCTTACCATCTTTGTTGCTCTTCTCTGCACTTTCTCTACATTCTTTTTTTCAAAACATAAAATATTGTAGAGACGGATTAATAAAACATTTGACACAATTATTAAGAATGTTATTAATTATTAAGAATTACAGGAATTTATTCCTGAATATTTACTCCCAGAAAAAGGAAATTTGCAGCTTTAGAGAAGCACCATTTATTCATTTCAGTCTGCCTGTTTTTGATATTGAGAAATACGACAAATTCTGAAAATCCTAAACTCTTATGAATATGATTAACAGTAACAGCAAAGACAAAGATGAATGCATATAAGGTAAATAGATGTAATTTATCAAGTAGTCATATAAAAAAATGGGCAGGGGTGAAAGACCATGTACTCATTCTTAAGCTTCTGAAGAAAGATGGCATATAAATCTAATAAAATTTCCAGATGATAGCTAGAGAGCTAGAGAGCTAGACAGACAGACAGACAGACAGACAGACAGACAGGCAGACAGACAGACAGGCAGACAGACAGACAGACAGGAGAAAGGGATAGAGATAGATGGAAATCCTATACAGAACTATCATATTGTCTGTTGACTTTTCTGCGTAGGATTTCCAAAGGTTTGCTTAATTTTTTTCTCCCTGTCAGAATTACCAATGAAGCACATAATAGCCTACAGGGGCTTTTGAAGCAACTGCACTGAGCTTTCAAGTGGACATGCTTCAGGTTTGGGAGCCATGGGTTCAGAGGAGCAATTCTGACACTGAGCTAAGTGCAACAAATCCTCGTATTTATAACTGCTGCAACATTCTCAGAGTCATATAATTGATATTCAGACATTTCCTAACTGGAAGTGTTTACAAGTGTTGCAGTGTTCCATAGTCATGTAATTGGCATTTGTGTGCTTTAGACCACTTTCTGATAAGCAGAATAAATAGAGAAGCTGACAATAAAAGGACAAGTTGCAGTTGTGTGATGTCTCACATAATAACCATAATGATTTGCTTAATCATGGAAGCAGAAGTGATGTTGTCAGTCTGGAATAGTCATATGATATTTTGCTTAGTGATATGGTGCTCAGTATTGAAATTGCTGGTCCCAGTTGTGGTCAGTGAATGAGGACTACCTATTTTCACATAAATAAAAATAGATGGTTCTATTTATGTGAATAAAAATGCTTTAGTTAATACCCTCACATTTTACACTTATGTCCAGTACAATATGTACTGGCACTTAAATGATATTTTTTAAAAACAAAAGGATTGTAATTTTCAAGATTTTTAAGTAATAGCCAGTTTATTAAACTGGTTTTGCTTATTTATTCCCTGGTGTAACTGAGGGGCAGAAAATATATGCAGGTCTTAGTTAATTATGTGTTAGACTTCACTACTACATAAGGTTTATGTCCCTAATTTCAATTGAAAGTCAATAAATAGATGTTAATAAAATAATAAATTACCTTCAGACAATTTTGTGTGATTACAACTTCTGAGTGTGTCTTACAACCATTATGCTGTGTTAGCTTTTAAAGATCGAGTTTGCCTTGTCAGGGTAAATAATCTGTTCTGTCAGTTTTGAAATATTTTAAAAGAAAAACTTGCAAAGTAGAATAGGAGAAAGAGGTAGAAAAGAAATAGGTCTTTAGGAAGATAATATGCTTTTCTCTATGCAATCACCAATATAATGTGCTGTGCAATTTCATTGCAAATTAATTCATCTTCTCTCAGATACTTCCCAGACACAGCTTTAGCCTTCCCAATGACTATTACACTGATCTATAATCTGCAAAACAAAGGAGAGAGAAACAAGACAATAGATCTGTGATTTGTACAACAGATGGCATAACTCCAGAATGCAAAACAATCCAAAACAGTTCATGTTAGCAGGAGAAACACTAAATCCTTATAGTTTATCATATTCTATAAGGGACATCCAAATCTGTTAGCTTTGACATATGGGAATCAGAAGATAATAGCTAAATGACAGTGGAAAGGAAATCCGCTTATTTAAAAAATAGGAAAAAATGAGAATATTTTCAAAAGATGATTGATAATGCTGAGTTTATTTTTCTTGTTTGGACAAAACAAAAACAGTTTTAAAAAAAAGCAAGTGTTAACTAGGTGAAGAACAAAACCATCAGGATTGTGGAAAAAGAAAAAATCAAACACTGGAAGAAGAGTAAATTAGATAGATGTAATTTCAAAATGAATGGAACAAGATAGTTACATATTTTTAGACTTTAGGGTAGTGATCTCCACTATGTCAGGTTTAGGATCCATATGCCATGAAAACCAATTTTTAATTTCTTTTTTCATCTTAAAGTCTCCTTTGGGTTGAATCTGACTTTTGGTATACTCATAATTGTATAGGGAAGTAAAACAATTTGTATTATTTTAAAAATAGAGTGTAAAAGTGTAATAGAGCTTCAGATATACTCAGAATTTTGTATATAGGGCAATATATATGATACATTTTCCATATATTTATCCTGTATTGACACTGGAAAACATTTTGGATCAATACAGTGTAATGACAAATTCTCTCCTGCATTCTCTCATTGGTATACATTCTAATATTTTTTTTCTCTTGTTGACATTCATTCTAATTATTTTTCTGTCCTAAAATGGTTCCACATATTCAATCTTTGACCAAAGCGTCTGCTGAGAAATCTCTGTGACATTGAGGTGGAGGACTGACTTTCTCCCTTCTGTCTTTTGTTCCCTTATCACAGCCTGAGAATCATCACAATCTAATATGCTTTAAAAAGAAGAGAAGGAAGGGAGGGAGGGAGGGAGGGAAGGAAGGAAACATATCTTGATGCATTATTGAATTCATTATGAGAAATAAAGAGATGACAACAAATTTGGCAAGACAATTTATTTAATAAATGCACAATTCATCTAAGAAAAACAGGGTGGTGAGTGATGAAATGTTTAGACAGCAATTAGGATGTGTTGATGACTGCAATGTAGTCACTTTTTCACCTCTCTTGTGCACAGACAAATTTGTTTGAAAAGAGACGTGACATGTCTTCTTCTCTGGGAAACATTAGCAACTGTTTTCCCCTCACTCTGCTTCATTTGACTCTTTGAACCTCTAGGGTTATCTGTGTAAATTAGTTTTTGCATCCTGTCAAATCAAATGAACACTTTGCATCTTGGGCATTTGCAGCAAAACTGTGCTTGCTCAGGTCAGAATAACTCACATCATATCTGCTGTCACACAAGTAGCCACAGGAAAAACAAATAAACAAAAGAGAAATAATTGAGTTCAAACTTTAAGGATTTCAGTATTCACAGATTCTATGTCGGCATGCATTTTAAAATGCCTTTTTAGGCACAAACACAGACCTTTGTGTACACAGACTATTTAGCAATTTAATACCAAAATATATTGAACCCACAGTTTTCATAATCAAATATTAGATAAAATTAGCTAATCAAATTATTTTCAGGGGAAGGGCTCCCTTGCTATACAAGGGAGCTTGCCCTTGTGGTATTGAGTATGGTGCCTTCCTACATGGACTACATGAAAAATGGATACCTGAGGTTGTACTTGGAATAGAATTAGCTATATTAAATGTACAGTATTTCCTTTTTAAATAGGGACATTTATAGCTCACAGGAAGAAGATTAAGGTATCCCTGCAAGTACCAGAATGTGGCCAATATCAGAGCCAAGCATTAGCTACTGCTACTGCAGGTGAAAAAAATTCTTGAAAGCTCTAACTAACTGCATAAAAGATTTCCAGGGTTTCTTAGTATATTAAATTGACTATATCCTAATAATAGCCATTGCAATTTCTTTTTCTGCATTTCCTTATATCTCAACCATGTACATAAGCTTACTTGACTCTGTGCTTGGAATATTGCCCAAGGAAACATTGCTAAATGTGTTCCTTGTGTGGTTGCCCAAACTCTGCAAACTCTTAATACGGGTCCTGGAGACTTCACAAATTGTATCCTGACTAAGCAGAGGGACAGACCTGGACCTCATCACTTAGGTGACTGAGAAGAGACAAGAGTGCTGAGAGAACTGAGATAATTTTCTCCAACTTTTTCCAGAAATTCGTTACAATCCAGTTATTTCAGAAAGCCTCCAAAGACAAATAATTTTCTTGTCCTAAGTGAAATGCAGCACCTTGAACATTGAATCTTGTATGTTATATTGTAGGATGCTGCATTTACTATGGAAGAATGTATATATCATTTTGCTTTGTATTCTTTGATTAATACTATAATTATTTACTGGCTTGTAACCCACATGTAGCAGTATAAAAATATAATGCAATATAATATAAATGAGAACTCACTTAGGAGGAAAGTGGCCTGTAAGCTGTTTGTAGCTAACAAAAAGTGAGAACAGCGTAGATTTCATGAGGGCTCTTAATGCTAGTCAGGAAAAGAACTTGATCTTGAAAACTAATAGTAAGTTCCCAGGTAGATTTATGGTAAGCCAATTAAGACTGAGTCTCTTTGAATCATTTTGTTCTATTGCCTTTTCTTTGTCCTCTGCCTGGTTCCCACGGGTTTTTATGCCTCAACGCAAGTTGGACCCTCTAGTCTTGAACTTGCTAAATCCTATGAGTGAGCTGGCTGCATGGAAACTTAGTATTATTCCTCTCCCATTTTCATTATGTCTGTAGTAGAATATGCTAGAGAGAAAAGGATGTCAATTCTTCCTTCATATATTTATTTTGTGATTCAATAATTTATGCTTTCTATTTGGCCAATTTATTTTCATGTATTTGTTCCATGCTGATAAGTCACTCTTGTATTCAATCTACATTAATTCAGGGCTTATCCATTCTTCGGGTTATTTCTTTTTATTTTACCATATACAATTCTGAACTGTTACATTCCCACTGAATTCCACTTAATTTTATGTTTCGCTTGCCATCCCCAATTCTCATTTCCATTTATCAAATCAAACATAAAGCAATTGTCCCTTCCTTTAACATTTGTCCTTCCTTTTTGTACATAAAAAGACAATATGCTATTCACTACATTTCTGCCAAAACTTACAGATCATTTCTCCATCCATTTCTCCACCTTTAGTCAAAATTCTATGAAAGTACATTAAATTATCTGCTTTTCTTTTTTTGCCAGTTAAGTATAACTTAAAACCATTAATTCTATTTTTCCTGTCAAATGCTATTGCCTTGGTCTTTGGTGTATTAATTTTTAAATCCATGGCTTAATGACCATTTGAAGCTACAATGGATTTCCCTGGGGATAATTACAATCAAGATTCAAAGTTGCAAAAGTTGCTCACCCATGATCATACTTTAGGCACTTGTCAAGTAAACTGCATTTACATTGTTTGCATTTATTTCCAGTTTTCAGCAAAACCATGCCCATAATGAGGGTATTTTTGATGGTACACCTTTTGACAGCTTAAGTTAATTGACTTGAAGTCAATGGGCTCTTGTAATTGGATCATAGAATAGAATAGAATAGAATAGAATAGAATAGAATAGAATAGAATAGAATAGAATAGAA
>QLTV01004400.1:4021433-4068460 GCA_003457575.1 Thermophis baileyi
TTTCCGGTCGCACCACAAGGTTAGTTGTTCAACCTCCCATCTGTATGCTGATTCATCATTGTCTTGAATGAGACCAATCACTGTTGTGTCATCTGCGAACTTCAGTAGTTTAACAGATGGATCGTTAGAGATGCAGTCATTGGTATATATCTTAAAAGAATACTAGGTTTTATACAAATACAGTTCAGAAATTATGCTAAGCTGTTGTATGGTTGGTTTGCTTTCAATTAGCATGTGGCACAGTCCTAACTGTTGTGATATCGTGGCTTACGTCTTAATGCAGGGGTCCCCAACTCCTGGGCAGTGGTCTGGTACCAGGCCCCAGTCTGTTTAGAACTGGGCCACGTGAGCAGTGGGTGAGCAGTTGAGCATGCCCAGCTCCACTTGCATGGAACCATCCCCTCTCCCCACCATACTCCCGCCACCACCACCAGTCCACAAAGTTGGAAAGGTTGGGGACCGCTGTCTTAATGTATCATGTGAACCCAACCAAATTTGGTTTGTTCTTGAAATTAACTAAATCAACACATTGTGTGAACCCAATTAGATGCATTACTGTTTGCTTTCAGCCAGAACAATGTAAAAAAAAAAAAAGGTGAGGTGTCAGTTATGCAATCACAAGTGATGTCTTTACATTGTTGACCTTCTTTCCTATAAGCACTCCTGCTCTCAGCTCACAGGTTAACAGAATTCTAATTTTTTTTCAAGGAATTGTTTCATTGAATCTTAGTACCTTGTCTGCAAATATTTGGTTCTTTAAATAGGGCACTGCATAACATCACTGCAGCACCAGCACTTCATAACCTATGACTTTGTATTGTCACACGTCTATTTACTTGCTTGTTGGCACTGATATTAGCTTTACTCCTATGAACATTTATTTAGGATTACATTTCAATGGATTCAGAAGAGACATTTGAATTTTCATGATTAATAGTAAATCACCCAACTGTGTTCAACAAAAACAGAATTCACACGACATACATTGAACTATAAAACCTCTATATTTATTTTATTATTATTATTATTATTTAAGAGAAGGTTTGTAAACAATAGGCCGTCGTTTCCTATGCACGCAAATTTAATGACTTGCTCCAGCACAAATAGTGATTCTTTAATAAAAATGGTTAATAAATTCTGATTCTATTCCTGAATTATCCCTCACTAATCCTGGACCTGATTTAAACAGTATTATGTTAAATAATGGTAATGTAATATGTTGCAATTCTCTGCATGTTTGCCTTTCACCCCTGTTATCCTTAGTTGTTGCTGTTTTTCCTTGTATTACATTTAAATGCCATTAGAAGCAGTACTTTGCTAAAGTCAGCCATTAATCTTTCAGTAACTTCTATACCTGTTTTTTTTTTATAGTAACACTATTCTTATCAGGTTTTCCCAGTGCACAGATCCCCTGCCTTTTCGGACAGCCTTTATTATGACTCATTTAAAATACTTCCTCAAAATAGTGAATGTGTGACTATTTCTTTTTCACTTCACAAATAAAAAATCTTAGGTATTCATGGTGCTTTTGATTAGACTGACTTATTTGTTGCTTCAAGTGTTTACTCAGTAATTCATTTCCAAAGAAACAGTCCATGAGATTTCTGAATAATTTTCCCTCAGATTTCTGAATAATTAATAATATGAAAACTCAATTTAGGTGCAAGACTAGTCAATATGATTTTTGTTTATATTCCATTAAAATCACTTCCAATCGATAAAACAAACAAAGTAGATGGAAACCTACAAAATAATAACAAAAACAACAACCAGTGGAAGCATACTGGAAAATGACACATTCCTGCTAAATTAGGAAAAAGACATGAGCAAAGGCAGCCAGTAAAAGTGTTTAAATTGGATTTAGAAGCAGCAGTAACCAAATTACTGAGAGAGAGAAAAAATGTTCTAAAATTTGATGATCTCTCTGGGGAAGAGAAAGGCTGTGGAACTACACTCAAGAACACAATTCTGAATGCTTTTATTGGAAATACAATTAAAATGTTTACATATTCCCTGTTAATTTTTTTTCCTTAAGTCTATCTTTCATTATTTTCCATTTAGCCTTCTGACATGGTGTTAAAGCAATCATTGCTTCTTTATTACAAAGCAGAGAAATAACTCCTGAGAGTAGAATAAGAAAACCATTTAGATGCACCAAATGCTATTATTATAAATGAATAGAGGCTGTCAACTTCTATTGTTTCTTCTATTTCCTTCCCTCTCAACCTTCTGCATCTGCAGGTACTTCATAGACTGGAAGAATGATATGGATAGCTACTTTACTATAGATGGAATGGAAGGAACTATTGCCACAAATGAGTTACTTGATAGAGAGAATACTGCGCAGTACAATTTTTCAATAATTGCAAGTAAAGTTAGTAAGTACAATAGAAAACGGGATAGATGTCATTTTGGGAATTGTCATTGTTATATTGTTTGTCCATTTTGATGAAATCATTTGGCAAAATGTCTTTGTTTTGTTTTGTTTTTTTGTCTTATGAAATAGAGCACGTTGTAACACTTCATTCAGCAGATTTCCTATATTTTTTGGCAGATTCCTAGGGATCTTTTAGGGATCAGCTTCAAATAATCTATATCTTTTGTCAGTAATTAGCCTCATTCACTATACAGCATGATTCCATTCCTAGAGTTCTCAGCCCTGAGGGGGGGAAATATTGAATAAGCAGCTAAAATTACAGACATGATTCCTCTTTCTCTTTTTGTGGGGCATAAAAAGATAGGGTTAGTTTTAGTGGAAGTCTGAACTTTCATTCAGTTGCCTCATATCCAGTGCCCTGTAGTGTGTCTATAATTTGGATTGATGTGTGCCTCATATTTACCATCTGACTCCATGTATATAGGTTATTCATTCTCTGAGAATAGTCAAGACCTCTGGTTTTCAGTGTAAAGTAACATATGAAGTTCAAATTGCAGGTAATGAGTGGACAGGGGTAGTTTGGTATACTTGTTAGTTACAAATCTAGTCCAAGAATAATTGTAGAAGCAACTCATTAAGCATCAAGTGTTTTATCCTACTGCTCACTAGAGGCATTAGAAATAGCGAAGCAAACATAGACCACCTCTTTATCTATGTCTTTATCTCTGCTCTGTTTTCCTCTAATTGGAAGTCTCTTAGACTCTGTCTTTCAATCTGCTTCTTACAGGAAGACATGATCTCTCTTTTTTTTTCTTTTGCTCAACCTTGGAAGCTTGGAAAAGTAAAGTAGGCTTTGTATCAGGGCATGCAACTTCATTAATACATTTTACTTGTTCTTTTTGACCTTTAATATATGTGTCTAGAGATACATAAAAGGGTTTAATTTTACTCAGACACATAAGATGTGATCGGCTTAACAGAAACCCTAGAGAATGAATGGAAGGATTGTTCCTCCAAGGATTGCAAAAATCGTATTGCATCACAAGGGAATCCACTCCCATGTGGACAATTATATGAACAGAGAGATGGAGGTTTTATGATGAACAGAGAATGTGTTCTACAGTTAGGTGAACTGCTTTCCTTTCAGACTAATAGTTTAATCCACTGTTTTCCACTCTGCATAAAGAAATCTCCCTTAATTGCAGCGTTATGAGTCACCAGCTGTTTGTTTCCAGTCATATTTTAATAACTTTAAAGGCCTCTTTTTTCTTCCTTGATTATTCTGTTTAATTAAGTTTCAATAGTCTTGTTGAAGGTGGGGGGGGGCGAACTAGTATGTGACTCTACAGTATAATGATGACTCAGAAACAAGCAGGCTTCCAAGAACAATTTTCGAAGCTATTTCAGTGCCCTTGTAAGCTTGTATAATTACTGATTAAACATTCTAAGTATGGCATGCAAAAATTAATCATAACTAAATACGCTGGAAATGTATCATGGTTATGATTAATAAAACCCATTGGTTTCAGTAGAATTTGTTCTGAATATGTTTTGCCTGAGTCTTCCTATTATTGTTTTTAAGTATTAAAAATATAGTTAAGTAAACAAAAATCTAGTTCAAAACACCTTGATGGAGACTCTGGTTTCATTTTTATTTGAATCTCATTGATAATAAACATTAATAGAAAATCTATATCTCATGCATATTTTCCCTTCTATTTATCAAATAATCAATTCTATATCATATATCATGAGGTATATGCACTCATAACTTAGGGATGTGTACTACTTTGCCTTCCTTGTTTATGTTCCTTTTTTGATATTTTAAATTTGACCATTCAATTTAAGAACATTTAAATCTTAGAAATGTTAAACGAGTCTACCATTGACTGATAACTGCCAACAAGCATCCCTATACAAGGCTTAACAAAAAATCAATCTTTTTTTCTTTCTCAAAATCTTTTTTTTTATTATTTTCCATCTAGTTCCAAAATGTCTGGAGGTGTTATAGTTCAATGTAAAACTTTGAGTAGTTTCTGCTTCCAGCATTTTAATATATATATTTAATATATATATATATATAGAATATATATATATTGTAAATTCTTTTATACAAGATTTGTATAAATCAAAATTGCATGCCCTTTGATAATGGAAAAATTATTAAATAAGGAATCATATGAATTTATTTAAATCAAATTAATTAAATATATGTATATAAAATTTCATTTCATTTTTGACCTGATCCAATTTACTCATCACAGTACAGTGTACTGTAGTAGTCAACCCAAAATATGTTCTGCATCCCTGACAGAATTTATTTTACCTTAACAGCATATTACACCTAATTGTAACCCCTGTACAAGCACCTGAGGACACTGAACTTGTAGCCAGACAATTCTGCTGTAGTAAAATCTGAAATAGATATTCACCCCTGATGTTTGTAGACATATACAAACTCCATCCAACCCATCTAAGTTTGTTTTTCTCCATCAAAACCTTAATAGCCTCCAGACTCTGATTTAAACATCTACAACATCTTTAGTTTCATTTCTAAAGCTGACTTGGGTGAAAGGATGATGCTCCCACATTCTTAATATGTATCACTTCCTGAAGACCAGAACCACAGACCTGCCAGGAGCCAGGATGGGTTTATCTCATTCATGGAAGACCTCATGCTTCTGAGTATATTGTTTATAGTACTACCTCAGTACTCATCATTATTTGGTTCTGGGAGGCCCGATGAGTACCAAAAACAATGAGTATCAAACAAATTTTTTCCATAAGTAATAATGTAGTCAGTCAAAAGGCAACACAACAAGTTCTAGCTTGTGCATCAAGTACCCAAAATGATGAGTACTGGGACAAAATTTTCATATCAAAATGCATTGAGTATCAAATTTTATGAATTTCAAAGCAGTTGAGTACCAAGGTACCACTGTACTTCCTCAGGTTTCACAAGCTCAAAATAATCCTGGTTGAAATGCAACCAGGTTGCTTCATTCACCTCACTTGTCTCTGTTCAACAGAATAGTTGTGTAGAAGAAATGCACTTATTTTCTTGCTTAGTTTGATGTTCTCTGAGTTTGGTCATGTCATCAGGATTGGTACAATCTCTTTAAAAACTAAAGCAAAATCATATAAACATTATAGTTATATATTCCAGGTATTCACTTTAAAACTGATGTGTAACTGAATGGCCTTCGGAATATATGATCTGCATATGATGAGTTTTCTCTTTGTGGAAAATTGTTTACCATGCATATGTATATTTTCTACAAAGTGTGATGATAGTTTGCTTAGGTGCTGTATGTATATGGTTGCTTAATCCTAGATCCTTGGTTATTTATTGTACTCTATACAAGGAAAAATACAATTCCTACATGAATTATACACTGTAAATGTTTACTCAGTTCCTGCAGAACAAAAACATGATAAGTGCTTTCTAATAAATATGACAAATTATATAGCTAAGTTTTCTGTGCAGTCATTATATCATTACCAGGCACAGTCCATTTTGTATGAGAGATTTACCAAATCAGTCTAAAAGGACATGTCAAAAAAGATGAGCACTTCCATTTTTCATTGCTGTGTGCAATGTAATATTGCCTAGGATAGTACCAATATTTCATGGCCCATTTTAAAATTATTTTCCTAATAGGCAATCCACTCTTGACCAGCAAAGTTAATGTCATCATAAATGTCTTGGATGTCAATGAATTTCCTCCAGAAATTACAGTACCTTACGAATCTTATGTGTGTGAAAACGCACGGCTGGGACAGGTATATTATTCTTTTTTAATATTAGATGTGCTGTCTATTATGTGTGGATATAATCATATATAGTATAATGGTTAACAAACTATAAAAACTGACTTTAAAAAGCCTACTTGAAATTCTATAATTTACTGTTTTATTTATATGCTTATTAATCATTGGTTCTTACAGCCAAGTAATTTGGAAGTATATTGTCCAGTGATAAAAAAAAATGAATTTGTATATTGACTGACTAGTTTCTCTTGGCAAATGGATAGTTTGCCCATGTGCAAAAGATATTATGCCATTTCATGTGAAAATTTAGAATGTGCTCTCAAGATTCGTCCACCAATCTAAAAAAGTTGCCTAATACTGATTTGACACAACTCTAAAAAACAGGTTAGTTTAACTAATCCTATATTGCATACTGACAGCGGAGGGTAGTTGTATAATTGTTTATCTATGTTCACATAATAATTTCCCAGTAGAACTGGGAGCAAAAAAAGCAATGCAAAAATCCATTGAAGGCCAGTGAAACAATGCTTCAATTTTTATTTTGATTCAGTTTTATGTTTAGTTTCTCATGCTCCTTGCAGGGAAATCCATAATCCAGAAGCTAGTGCAGAATAAGTTGTCTTTTGTGTATATAGCTAATTAGGTTCTCTTAATGGAGATGGCTAAAGATAATATCCTTGATGAAGACTGCAAATTATGGGCAGTCTAGAGCAATATATATATATTGAATAATATCTGGGGCCTTGTGGATAAAATAATAGGATATTACATTGAGTTCAGAAACAAATATAACTATTTCAAAACTGATGTCTATAAACCACATGCAAGTGTCATTCTAACCACTATGATATGCAGTAGCTGATAAATCTATATAGAAATGTTAAAGTGCTCTAAAAAAGCTAATTAAGACCCAGCAGATCTGTGAATATATCTCTCTTGCCAAGAGGAGGTTTAAATCCCTAACCAGCTGTGGTTATAGTAGACAATTAGTTATGTAAAAGTAATATTTTGTCAAAGAGCACTCCCATCTTTATCATTCAGAAACAGTAAAATCTGAACCAGGTTAGGCTACTGTATATCTAAGATCACCAACTGGCCTAACTCCAGATGAAACTAACTTTATTTGACTTTGGAGCCTTTGGAGCCTTTGGATTATTTATTCAGAACTAATCCATTATTACATCCATACTTCTGTAGACAACAGGCTTTCACAGAAAAGGTGAGTTAGGGCTGAATATCATAAGTGATGAAAGTCAACCCAAGAATTTCAAGTTGTAGTTTAATATAATAGGACAGTGATGGCGAACCTTTTTTTCCTCAGGTGCCGAAAGCACGTGCACGTGTACAATAGCGTGCGCGCATGTGCCCACACCCATAATTCAATGCCTCCCACATGCCCCACCCCACTGCACATGCGCGTGCGACCCCCCATGCTGCCCTGCCCCACGCACATGTATGCACAACCCCCCCACCCCATTTTGGGCCTAGCAGGCCTCCCTGAAGCCTCCGGAGGCTGGAAATGGCTCATTTCCAGACTTCTGGTAGGCACGTTTTTCACCCTCCCCAGGCTCCAGAGGCTTTCTTGGAGCCTGGGGAGGGCGAACAGCCTCCCCCGCCCCCCGGAGGCCCTCCGGAGGCCAAAAATGCCCTCCCAGAGCCTCCACACGAGCCCTGTACTTACCTGGCATCCAAAACAGGCTGCGTGGAGACTCCTGGGAGGGGAGGGGAGGCATGGGCGGGGCCAGCTGAAAATCAGCTGGCCGGCATGCACATGCGCACTGGAGCTGAGCTAGAGCAACGGCTCGCGTGCCCGCACATATGGCTCTGCGTGCCACCTGTGGCACATGTGCCATAGGTTCACCATCATGGTAATAGGACCTCAAAATTCAGCAAAGAAAGACTGAAGCTCTCATAAAAGATACCTCAGGTCCCACAACAGACCAAAAATGCAATGAGTGATAATACAGACAATCTGAAAGTTCTAAATGTTTATGGAGATTCTCAGTCATCCAGGTCATGATTTATATTTTTCATCAGGTGTGCAGTGCATACATGTTTGACCTACCAAGTCAAAGATACCTCCTATCATGTATGATAGCTCATCAAAGAATACATTAGAAAAAAATAGGTTGTGTCAATTACCTTTACACGATAATATAAATTACTTTTTTGCATGGGGATCAAAGTCCTTCCAAGTCATATCAGGTTATTTTTTGAACTTTAATGGAAAATGCATTCATTGTTCAGCAAATGAACAGTGGTCTTCAAAAGATATATTCAGCTACTATACAATGAGTCTTCAGACAACCCCTGAACCTAGTTTCTGTGAGTATAAACTGTTTACCTTAGAACCAAACCTATAAAAACTATAGTTGCCTTGTCAGGTTAGGAAAAATGATAGGCTGAAATATACTCATGGTGATAAAGACAACACATTTTAGCCTGTTATAGTCCATAATTCAGTCCTGTTTTACAAGCTGTGCAGAATCAAATGTAGTGTTCCAAATCCCATAGGCTCTAATAGTTTTTTCTTGTACAAAACTGTTGCCCAAAGGACACAAGATACTCTCCCCTGTATAAACCATACATTATTTTTAAAGATCTGTTTCTGGAAACCGCTTGTATGGGATTTGTCCCTTTTATGGCATTTGTTCTTGTGAAATGCTTAGCACATACAGTAGATGTGCAACAACAAATGTCCAAAACAATAAAAAGATTGGCATCAGAATGGAACATTGCCAGGCCTGGATGAAGAAGGCTGACATTCTTGCCATCCCCTCTCTCTGAGAATTGAAGGGATAGGATAATCTTTTATCACATCACTAATGACTTGGAAGCCTACACGTTTTACTACAAAAGCATTCACAAATGTTATAAGAGATGACGGACGTTCAACCTCAGAAGATGAGTGTAATGCCATCTAACCATGCTCCAGCCAAGTGTTAACATCTTCAGGAATCCTTTCTCCTAAGTGATATCTCTATATAAAGGAAGAATAATAGAATAATAGAATAACAGAATAACAGAGTTAGAAGGGACCGTGGAGGTCTTCTACTCCAACCCCTTGCTCAGGCAGGAAACCCTACACCATTTCAGACAAATGGTTGCCCAATTTCTTCTTAAAAGCTTCCAGGGTTGGAGCACCCACAACTTCTGGAGGCAAGATGTTCCACTGATTAATTGTTCTAACTGTCAGGAAATTTCTCCTTAGTTCTAGGGAATGGTCACATGCAACTTATTGCTAGAGATGGATCATATTGCAGAGTAATGTTCTTTGAGATGGACAGCTATGCATGTATATCTGCTAACTAAATATTATAATGTTAGACTACATCGGCTGGTCTTGCCCAGCTTATTAAGATAACCACATTTCAGCTTAAGGTTAATATCTCACTCTCTACTTCTATTGCATTATCTAACTATCAAATTAAGATCTTGTTTTATTTTCATACATTTTTTTTTATTCCATTGTGGGTTTAGGTAATTCAGGTTATTGGTGCGGCAGACAAGGATTTGTCTCCTGCTGGGCAAAAATTCTCTTTTCGACTGTCTCCTGAAGTTACTACAAAGCCAAATTTCACAGTCCACGATTTCACAAGTAAGATGGTTTATACTTCAAACAATTATAGGACCAGTTTGTTCTGTCAGTCCTTGCCTACTGTTTTTCATTTATACATGTGAAGGTGAATTATTTCAAAGTGTAATTGTTTCTTAGATGCTGAGCAAAAAAGAAGAGTTGTTTTATATAAATGAAATGCTTTGTAGGATGACTTCAGTTCTAGTCAACATTTATAAAGTTAGCAGTTGGTTTATAGTAATGATTTGCCCTATAGTATGAGAAACTGCAGGCTGATATAATATGTATGATACACTGTTGGGTATGAGAAGGGTCTTTTTCAGGAAGAGGGATAATTTTGGCAATTGCCCTGAATGTGCCACAGTGGATTAGGCTGCAGGAATAAACTTGAGGAGCAGGTGGAAGAGCTGTAACCAAGACAATGGTTAGATAAGCAAAATTTGGGTCTGAGGCAGAAATATAATTTGAGGAAAATCTTAGGCATTACTCTCCCATAGTTCCCTTAAAGATGGAGGGATGGGAGAGGCACACTCAGACTGGAAAAATTCTGTTATGGTAACCTTATAATAAAATTAGTATTATCATTCATAACTTTGGTTTCTAGTCTGGTTTACCTCAAAGGTTTACCTCAAAGGGCTGACCTATCTGGTTTACCTCAAAGGCCCCAACCACAGTACTGTCAAAGAATCAGACAGATCATTTTTTTTCTCTTCTAGTCATTCGAGGCAATAAAACTAGTAAGTTTAAACATAATACCAATATTTATTTTAGAATGGTGAGTTTTCTGAATACTCTTGTTTCTTGAACCTTTGGTTTCAATTGACATAACATCAAAAATGGGCATAGGACACAGTGAGAACAAAGTTGGGAAGAGAATTCACCTGGGTTTTATCCCTTGCCTTCTCAGAATCTTCAAAAAGACAATAGCATTTATATTGATCAAGAAACTGTGATAGTGACAATGGCAGAAATTGCCCACAGAGCATGGGTGTCTATAGAAGCTTCCTGCTTTCATCAAAATGATGCAAATAGCATTACATCACCTCTTTGGGGTGTGTATGCATTATCACAATGAACATACAAAAGAAATGGGTCTTGTATCCAGAATCAGAAAAAGGAAACACAGACAATGTTTATTATCCATTGGATTAGAGCACTGTTTCTCAACCTGTTGGTTGCGGAACTCTGGGAGTTGACCCATATATCTTAAAAGTGCTTAGGTTGAGAAACACTGGATTAGAAGATAGATAGGATCCTGACATCGCAAGCTGGGTCCTAAAGAGAAGATACTGTACAGAGGAAACAGTCTTGGCACAGTAGTTACAGGGAGGAACAATTGCTGTTTACCTAACCCTTTCACTATTAATTCTGTGAAAAAGCAAACAGGCTTTGCTAGAAGCCTGTATCAGTTCTAGCTTCCCTGGGTTCTGAGTATAGCTTAAGTGAAAGAAAACAATTTGATTTAGGATGAAGAATTTGCTGGAAAAAGCCATGGAAAATTAGGAAGGGAATTTAATAGAAATTAATATATTTTCAACCTGCTTTTTTTTCCCCCTCAACCCTCAACCACCATTTTTTTTTTTTTGTGGTGAATGCTAAAAAAATTGAATTTGCTTCCCTGTGATTCTTTTATTATTTTTTATTACCAACAAAGTTATTTTATTTTTTTAATGGTTTTAATTACACCACTGTTATCCCTAAGCCCACTACAATGCAACCCCAAGCATTCTGTGTTTCTGTTCCCTAGAGAAGAAATGGTAGCAAGGAATATGAGGACACATCTGAGGAGATAGATGAATTACTTACAAACCTGACCTTGAATTCTAAAATAGCTTTCTTAATTCAAACCAGATTTGTGATATTTAATGTGTATTGATAAATTATTGATCCTTTCGTATGTGCTACTGACTTTACACTTCCTCAATTAATGAAGAATCTTTTCATTTCTATATTTCTCATTTGAAACAATTCATTTACTAAAAGTATATACATTACTCATTGAAAAAAATAGATACAATATGTATGTAGTGAAAAATGCTATATGGAAATCACAATGCACTAATGGCGTATAGTATGTCAAGCCAAGTCTCTTGTGGGAGTTTTCTTAAATATCTTTACATGAGTGGGAAAATCTTATACCTTTTGAAAAATGTGCCTCCAGTGGAAATTAACCCAATAAAGAAAAAGCCATTGTTTTTTATTCCCTATAAAGCACTAAATGGAAATCATTTGAAAAGCAGATGATTGGTAGAGGTGAGAGGACAAGAAACAGGGAAAAGGTGGCATTCTTCCTTCTTGTGGTAGTTCGGCTTTTCTTATTTTTACTATTCTCTGTCAAGCTTGCTGTCAAACTGAGATGGATTGTATAGCAAGAGTTACAATAATTGTTATTTGCCTGGGGAAGAAGTGGAGGGTTGCATTATTTTCTGTCTTATTTCAATGTGACACTTTGGGTAATGATACAATGGAGGACTCCTGTTAAAGCACAGATGAGATTGACATCAGCTCTGAATCTCCTCCTCTTCTTTCCCTCCCCTTTAATGTTTAATAATGTATGACATGAATGCCTCCCAGGGCAAATTTCCACCTTATTTAGTTGTTGCTCATAGAGAAAGAAACTTGCAACCTGTTAACATGACATCTAATTCTAGGCCAAAAATGTATTTGTTATTTTTTTGTTAACCATTCTCCTTCATTTTACTGGAAAAGAAATGTATTTATTTAAAGAGAAAGAGAGAGAAGGCAAAGGAAGACTTTAGAGCAGTGACCTAAGCACCAGGGACCGATTCCACAGAGAAAGGTTTTTCCATGGACCGGAGGGGCATAGTTTTGCATGCTACCTGCATCCCGTGGCCGAGTTGCTGGCATACTGTGGACCAGTGCTGGTTCATGGACTGGGGGTTGGGGACACCTGCTTTAGATTATTCTGTACCCTCCATGGTTTCCCACACTTCACTTATATTCCTAGGGAAATGTCATGTGGAAAATCTTCATGGTGAGCCTTTCAAATTGGGATGCTGAGGAAGGCAACAAAATAATGAGAAGATGAATATTAGAAAAATGACATGAGTTGTACCTTTCAGCACTTTACAATAAAATAATAATAATTAAAAAAAAAATCCCTATTAAAGTGTTCTGGGAAGGGGGAACCATTCAACTAACCCCCCCTTTTTTTTAGCAGAAGGCCAGAAGAATAATTTGGCCCATGATAAATCACCTTATTCGTTGTGGGATGCTGGAGGTTAGTAAAATAGAGAAAAAGCAAGGCTACTGCATTGCTGACAATTACACGTGAGCCATAATGTTTTAGGCCATTCTCCAGAACTTTTGTTCATTTATTTCCTGCATTTTCACAAGAAATTGTGCTCAGTGCCATTTCTGAGCCATGATGATAATGAGAACAGTAACTCAATCCTGTTTTTCAGACAACACAGCAGGGATTGTAGCTGGCAGAAGTGGTTACAGCCGTCGACAGCAAGAGTTCTATCTCCTTCCAATTGTCATTGAAGATAGTAGCTACCCCAAACAAAGCAGTACAAACACAATGACAATCCGAGTTTGCAGATGTGATTCTGATGGCTCCGTCCTCTCATGTAATGCTGAAGCAATATTCTTGCCTGTTGGACTCAGCACGGGAGCATTGATTGCAATCCTGTTGTGCATTATTATACTCCTAGGTTAGTACTCACCTATTTGCATAAAGTAAATTGTGTTACCATAGATATTTGGAGACTTTCCCCCTCTCCAAAATGGAATAACTGTCAGATGGGCCAAATGAAAAGGTTAGCTGGATACAAACTACTGCTTTCCACCCATTTCCAATTGTATTCAGAAATTTCATCAAGCAAAGCACTGACCAGTGGTTTGAATGTAGCCCTACTTTGAAATTTGGGAACATTGCAATAGGAAATTTAATAAGCATTCTCAAATCTTATTGAAACATTGTAAAGGTGAATCCTATGCATATGATAACCACATGGAATGATGAAGTCTCATCTTGAAAGTTCTTGCTTGACTAAATTTTAATTTAAATAAACATTCATCATCAAGGAAACATCCATCATCAAGAAAAGACATAAATTTACCCTGAACAACTTTCCCCCCTTTTATTATAATATATAAGATTGTATAAAATATAAGATAACATTGAAATAGGGCTCCAATAGTGGGCTAAAATAGTGCTGGGCAACCTTAAGTAGTTGGGCTAGCATTTTTTTCTTTTGTTAGAGTTTTTCTTCTGAGTTCTGCACTAATTTCTTTTTAAGTCTATACTCAAATGTAAATATTTTATTTAATTTCTAAAAATGGCATTAGTTAAATGTGGTCAATAATCACATAAACACTGATGAGTAGTATTTTGGATGCACTCACTAGGCCCATCTGATGATGATCCTTCTGACCTTCACCCATAGAGAAGAGTCAAGGAGAAGTATTTAATTATAAAAATGGAGGTGAAATGTTAGCAAGGAAGGACAGGGAAATTTCAGAGAAGCTGAGGGAGATCCATTTCCATTAATTATCTTCACGCAGAAGATAATGCAAACACTCACCTTCCATTCATTGCTTTTGTGCAGATGGTCTGAAGCTTTGTGCAGGATGCAGGAAAAAAAGCTGGATATTTTAGAACTGATGATGGAAAATTTGGTAATATCGTTGGCAATGTCATTGCTTGCTCATGTATATGACAGCTGATATATTAGCCAGTGCTTTAGTTCTTGCCTGAAAACAAGCCTCTTTGAAATCCATGGCACTTGCCCTCTAATAGACCATAAGTCATAGGGATCATCTCTGCCATGAATTTGTAAGATGATATGGTCTAGTAAGCCTCCTCATTTTTCCAACCTCTCATCCAATCTTTTATATATAGGTAATGCAAATGTTTAAAGAAAGTTTAAAAGATTCTGCAATGGCCATTGAAAACAAGAAAGCATTGGTCTGTACAAGAGACTGACACTAAATTAGCCAATGGTCTGTTAGTCTCCTTCAGTGCTTGATGGAGAAATCTCCAGCATTATTTCTCTGATAGTGAAGACAAAGCATCAAAGAAATATCCCATATCATCTCCTTTTAATGACCCCATAATCCCTTGCGGGGTATAGTCAGGGCAACTGAATGGAGCTGAGTGTTTACTAGCTGGATGCCCTTCCTGTCGCCAATGCGGAGTTTTGTTTAGCAGATATATTCTCATTGTGCCCAGAGAGAGAAATATCTGCCTCTACCTAGGATCGAGCTCTCAGCCTCCTGATTGTGAGGCAAGAGCTCCACCTCTAGGCTACCGCACCACTCAAAGAAATATCCCATATGTATGTCAGAAATACAGCAAAGCTAAAAGGTTCTATACCTACTCCACATATTCCCACCACATGTTCCGGAAAAGAACCAAGAACACTTCTTGTTTTGAAGTGGCATAATTAATTGGGCCTCAGTTGGCATGAATGGGAAAAAAGAAAAAAGCTTCCCTCAAAATTTAAATATTCCTTCAACATTTCACTCTGGAGAGGGAATCCACTGGATTGAGTTCATGGTGGTTCCTCCATTGTGGATTCTGCTCTTTCTCTAATGGGTTTGCTCAAAGTAGCAGAGCAAGCATCTGATTAATTTATTCCATTTTATTGGCTAAGCATAAACCTATTCCCTTTGGGCTTCTGCCCATGAGAAAATGTCTCTTGGCTGCTAATGTTTATTGCAAAATTTCTGAGACCCAAAATAGCAGTAAAGCTTTTTGTCACCTAAAGAAAAGTGACCTTCTACTACAATAATTCAGATCCTTATGAGAATTTCTTCTGATGCATTAAAAACAGCAGGAGTACCACCCTAACACACTTTGTGTGGTGTGTGTGTGTGTGCGCGCGCGCTGTGTGTGTGTGTGTATAAGGTGCAAAATAGACGTACATTTTTCAGCATAGCATTAGCAGTGAGATTGTTCCCCATCCTGGTACCGTAGATTGAAAAATATTTGGAACTGCAGCAGTCAGATCTTAGATCATAGAAGGTAACGTGAAGTTGACAGACAAAAGTCACTCCTTTCCCTAATTGATTTCTGGTTTTCTCTCTTGTCTTAGTTATTGTGGTTCTTTATGTGGCCTTGAGACGGCAGAAGAAAAAAGACACCCTAATGACCTCCAAGGAAGATGTTCGAGACAATGTCATTCATTATGATGATGAAGGAGGGGGTGAAGAAGACACTCAGGCCTTTGACATTGGGGCTTTAAGGAATCCCAAAGGAATCGAGGATAACAAAATACGCAGGGATATCAAGCCAGATGCTCTCCGCTTGCCTCGCTCAAAACCACCCACAGAGGACAACACAAATATTAGAGATTTCATAAATCAAAGGCTGAGAGAAAATGATGGAGATCCATCAGCTCCCCCTTATGATTCACTAGCAACTTATGCTTATGAAGGAAATGGATCTGTAGCTGAATCTCTCAGCTCTATAGATTCTGTTGCAACAGAAGCAGATCAGGATTATGACTATTTGAGTGACTGGGGACCACGCTTTAAAGTCTTAGCAGAGATGTTTGGAGAAGAAGAAAGCTATAATCCAGATAAAGTCACTTAGCTGGAGGTGGAGGAGGACCATGAAGGAAAAGTAAACCCACTAGTTTTACACACACAAAAACAAGCTTTATAGAACAAGTTTCATTGATTATAAGAGACAACAGCTGTTTCCAGCAAGTTCCTTTATTTATCATACCACGGATCTTGGTTTACTGTTTTTCAGGGGAAGGATGTTCTTTGACTTATCTTTTTTGTTGTTGTTGTTTTGATGGTGGTGGCTGGGTTTAATTTAATTTAATTTTTTTAACTTTATTACTTTGAAGTCACACTGAGACTGTCTTGGGCCTATTAGCTACAATTTATCGATACAACAAACAGGAAGTATAGCTTTCCGGCATTGGGGTGGAAGAGTGGTAGATTTTTCTTAATTCCACTGAAGTGCCTATTGAAACTCTTACCAGTAAAGTGGAAATAACCGCAGCAACAGAATTAAGGAAAAACAGGATAAAAGAAAGGACATTAACTTTTATCTGGAGACACAAAAGATACCTGCTGACTTCTGATTCTTTTAAAACATACAGTGTAGAACAGAGAGTAGAATCTGTCAGTGGCTGAAACTTGTTGAGGAAAATGTCAGGTTTGTTTTGGGAGGGGTTGTTTTATTTCATTTTTTTAAAAAACAACAACAAGAAAACAAATTGTCTGATAGGACAACGTCTTTCTTATGCTTACATTTCAGAGAGAAAATTTTTTGAAAAAGCTAGTATTCCAATTCAAGTTGTAAGATCCAGTCTTAAACTGAAATAATGAATATTTAAAATGTTTATCAAATGTTATTCTTTTTTTTTTCAAGAATTAAAAAATGAGATACAGAAGTATGCATAGACATATGTGTTGCCTAATTAGTTGGTGCGCTTATTGTACAAGGTTCCTCTTATTCAGAGGAAAGCTGTTGTGTGGCATTTGATAGAGGGGGATTATTTGACCATCTCAAGTGATATGCTGGTTGTATTTTTGTTCTTCCTTTTGTTTGTTTGTTTTTTGTTTTTTTTTATCAATCTAGTAAGGTGGTGAAATTGTACGTATAAAATAATGTATTTCACATTTGTTTTCTACAGCAGAAAAAAAAAACCACCTTCTTCATTTCTTCCCGTTTATTATTCTGATGCTCATTAATAGTTCTGGTCATAAAAAACAATGAAATAATATAGTTAGGGACACAATATCCCTAAACAGGTTTTAGTCATGGCCTGAAAGCACTTTTCGGAACTATGAATTAAACCAGTGGTGAAATCCATTTTTTTTTACTATTGGTTCTGTGGGCGTGGCTTGGTGGGCGTGGCAGGGGAAGGATACTGCAAAATCTCCATTCCCACCCCACTCCAGGGGAAGGATACTGCAAAATCCCCATTCCCACCCTACTCCAGGGGAAGGATACTGCAAAATCCCCATTCCCACCCCACTCTGAGGCCAGCCAGAGGTGGTATTTGCCAGTTCTCCAAACTACTCAAAATTTCCGCTACCGGTTCTCCAAACTACTCAAAATTTCCGCTACTGGTTCTCCAGAACCTGTCAGAACCTGCTGGATCTCACCCCTGAATTAAACCCTAGAAATATCTGCATAAGAATAGCATGAATCATAATATGAGTATTACTTATTTTTTTTTAATTCTTGGCTTAACAGAACTTGAGATCATTAGATGACCTTATTGGTCTTAATTATATTCTTGAGGTTATCCTTGTTTGACACACTAGCACAAAAAATGGATAGATTGTCTATTATTTGCTATTATCATTCAAGCCTTTATTATAAAATAGGTAAACAACATGATTCAAAATTTTATATTAAATAATAAGTACATAGGGGAAAGTTACAAAAATGTCAGCATGGGATAACTGCACATTCATAGAGAAATGTATAAGGGTTTTTTCTTTCCGCAGCCTTAAAAAAAAATAAAAATTCATGAACTGATTCAGATACCAGACAGGATGAACCAAAAAAGTTATACAAATGAACATTTCAGCAAAAATAAATAAATCCTGCCATCCTTAACACTAGTAGAGAATGGATAACAGATATGTGTAGTAATGGCAAGATGCTCACACGTTGCTTCAGTCTTAAATCAGAGTCTGCCTCATTACATGCCTAAAGCAATCCAAAGTACATTCTGGCTTCTTTTGCAGCAGCATGAGAAAAATCTATAGATGAGAACAAAGTAAAGTATCTTTAAAATTTGGGAATTAAATAAAATCATAAATCAAATTGCAGGGATAAAATACAGAGAAGGAAATGGCTTAGGCTTTCCACACCATTTCCAAAGACTCTAGATTCTGTAGAAGTAAATCCCCTGGTTCCAGGAAATCAAGAATATGGTAGCAAAATTGTTGGTTATGTGGGGGAGCTTCATTATGCAGTTATTTCCTACAGTGGAATTTGGAATGAAACACTGCATTAGAATTGGCGATCAGTCTTCTCCTTTTTAGACTCTCCCCATTGATAATAAGCAAAAGACTCCTATAAAGTCTTGATTGGAAAGTCCCTGATAACTAAATTCCATCTATTAAAGTGTGGCAAATGTAGGAGTTGAGGGCATAAAAGAGGATTGTGATTATGTGAAGGAATTGATAAAAATTCCTTCATTTATAGTACATTTATTGTTTGCCTCTTCCAAACACCTCACTGAGATACATATGCCTCCTGCTTCCTTTGTGTTCTACCTAGTCTAGAGATTAAATAAGTCCAGCTGTGATTTTGCAGTCCATAGATTTGAGGAAGGTGCAGGAATTCAGGATCTTAAGTAGTAATGAAGTACACAAAGGTACCCCCAGCACACAGAGAAACTCTTGGTTAACCTACAAAAGCTGTATTGTTTATAATACCACATGTGAAAATGCACATACTCATACACCCTACTATACTCTGGCCAAGCACAGAGAGTGGGCAGGACCAGAGGTTTATAGATAGCCATTACACGTACAAATTGAGAGTCTACCAAAAGAGGCTCACAGTATATAACTTCTCCTTTTATTCTTCTTTACCAGTGTCCATCACATTCCTTTGTTCCTATTTCATCACTCTTTTGTTGACCTGTTAAGTTGCTAAATCAAAGGTGATTTGCAGCCTAGCATTTAAGTTTGATTGTATCCTTCTCTGATCTTATTTCCCTGTGACCTGCTCCATAATAATTCATACATCTAGTAGTTGGTAACCAGAATCTGGTCTGGTGTCTTCCTTTATTCTGCACCCTCCTCTGCACATTTTTTAAATTCAATTAATCTATTTGTCCTAATATTTTATTCTTTTTTACTTCTGGTTTATTAAAATATTTAAAAAATAGAATAAATAACCACAAAAAGAATTCCTTACACAAGAGTAATATGTAGACAAACTGCTGTCTCTGTGCCTCTACAGTTGCAAGAAGAACACCAGACTCCTTTGCTAATCTTATTTCTCCAATTTCTCATGCTTCTTCTTCCTGATACTGTGGTCACTTGGCACAGCTACATCTATCACAACAACTGTCTTCTGCTCTTTGTCTACTATCATGATGTCTGGTTGATTGGCCAGTACCTGCCTGTCTGACTGGATCTGGAAATCCCATAGGATCTTAATCCCCTTATTTTCCACAACCTTCTGTGGGATCTTCCATCTACACTTAGGAGACTCTAGCCCATATTCTCTACAGATATTCCTGTACACAGTGCCAGCTACTTGGTTGTGCTGTTCAGTGTATGCTGTTCCTGTTTGAATCTTACACACTGCCACTATGTGTTGGACTGTCTCTGAGGACTCTTTGGATAGTCTGCATCTTGGGTCCTATCTAGTGTGGTCAACCCCAGCTTCTATGGATCTGGTGCTTAGTGCCTGTTTGTGTGTTGCTATGATCAGTACCTCAGTGCTATCTTTCAATCCAGCCCTTTCCATCCACTGATAGGATTTCACAATACCTGCCACTTCAGCTATTTGTCAATGATACATCCCATGGAGGATGTTGTCTTGCCATGCCACTTTCTCTGTTTGATCTTTCTTCCACATCTGTTGCTACCTCAGGCATTCTCTCCAGGGATGGTTTTCACTTACTTTCCCTACCGGTTCGCAAATGTGAGCGCACGCGCCACCTCCACACATGCGCACGGCCATCCACGCATGCGCTTTACTCACACGTGAGCCTTCCGCGCATGCGCCCGGCCTCAAAAACGTGCACAAATAGGATAGCATAGAGCCGGGGTGGGTGGGCGGGGCCACCCGCGATTTCCACTACCGGTTCGGGCAAACCGGACAGAACCGGCTGAATACTACCTCTGATTCTCTCAGTAGCACAACTTTGGGTGCCATCTATGTCCAAAGCACTGAAGGCAGAAGAAGAAGCAACAGATGGAAACTAATCAAGGAAAGAACCAACCTAGAAATCAGGATAAATTTCCTGAACAATTAGAACCATTAATCAGTGGAATGGCTTGCCTTCAGAAGTTATGGGTGCTCCATTCCTGGAGGTTTTTAAGAAGAGATTGAACAACCCTTTGTCTGAAATGGTATAGGACTAGAAGTTCTTCTCTTCCAACTCTATTATTCTCTTTCTGCCATATGTCCTTCCAGTACTGTTAAGTTTCTTCTATTACTGTGATATTCCACTGCAATGGGGAATACACTTTGGATAGTTCTTTGGAGAACAGGACATTTATAGGTGGACAGGACAAGTTATATATATTTGTGTGTCTGTCTCTGTCTGTATTTGTGTGTCTGCGTTATTAATTTTTTTTCACTTAAATAAAAGATAAAAGATGAAATTATATAGAATTAGAAAGAGAAATAAAAGAAAAAGCAGAAGGACATTGCAGGCAGAAAAAGAAAAGATATACAAAAAAGCAACTTCCAAACTTCTTTACAGCAGTTACAAACAAACTCACTATCTCTTCTCCCTCTTTAATGTTACAACGTGGTTCTCTTCTTTCCATGTTGTTGTTGTTAGTTGCGAAGTCATGTCCGACCCATCGCGACCCCATGGACAACGTTCCTCCAGGCCTTCCTGTCCTCTACCATCCTCTGGAGGTATTCTTTCCATATTCATTTCATATTCATTTCATATTCATTTCATATTCATTCTTTCCATATTCAGCCTATTTTAATCAGTAAATCCATAAATCGCCAATTCATTTGTCCCCCTTTCAGGAAAAAAATCTGAAAGAGGTTTCCAGGGTTTTATAAAAGTATTTGCTGTTGTATCCCAGATCAGACAGGTCAACTTTGCCATTTTGTCAAGTTCCGCCACCTTCAGATCCATTCCTCCACTGTGGATGTTTCAGTATTTTTCTATCTTTGTGCATTTAATAGTCTTGTTGATTCAGCTTAATTTAATAACCAAGGTATAGTCAGATGTTATGTACATCCCTTCTAAATAGTGAAATGGAAAGATGCAGAAACATGGGACAGGATTTTCATTGTTATAATGAAAGGTGAAAAGTACAGGTGAATAGATTGCTATAACCTGTAGCTGAAACAATTTTAATTGCTTCAAATTAAACCCAATTATACAAGTGTATTTTCCACTCTTCTACTGCAGAGATCTGAAGAGACTTGTACGATTTGATAGCTCTCTGGAGACAGTGTGATTGGGATTGTGCTGCTTTGACCTCATTAGGCACATGCTGCTTTGTACTAGTTGTTGTGTAATGCTTTGCAACAGCTCTTGGAACATGGCTATCTTTTGTAGTTTTTCTGATTAATTTTGGCTCAATTTTTCTTGGTTAGACAAGAATAAGTGATACTGCCTTGAGCTATTTGAAGAAAGGCCACAATAAAAAATGTAATAATGAAGGAGAAAAAGAAAAGATAAACCTGTAATAAATATTATTAGATAAGTTTGAGATCCAGATAAAGTCTAGATTTCAAATGGTTGCATATCCTTTAGGTACTGTATTTTCTCAATCAAGCTTTCTTATATCATCGCATTCATCACTTCAAAAATCTACAATTAAATAAGTCACTGGTGGGTAAACCTAAGATTTTATATGAAGAATACCTCAGGGTGTTTCTGCATATATTTTCATCATTGTTTTGTTAAATATTTTCTGTACTGTGAAATATGTACAGTATTCAGCACAGTGCAGAGATTATAAATATGTACAGCATTCGGCATAAAAGGGTTACATAGAAGGGTTGCATATGTATCAAGCCCAAGCCAGGATTGTTTTATGAAGAACATAAGGACATCCTTTTGTGGTGCTAAAAACAGAGCACGGAAGTGCCTTTCTTGAAAACTGTGCTCTTCCCAATAGAGCACTGTAGCTATATGACAAAACTATATGGCAATATCAAGGAAATAATAACAGTTTGGAAATCCCCATGCTTTTTATAAGCTTACTATGGAAGGAGCATCATTTAAATCATTTATCTTTTCTTTGTGGGATGACTTTTCTGATTGGGTCGTAAAGAGGCACTGGAGAAGGCAGGAAATTAATTCTATAATTCTTAATAATATTTCAAACCCTGGTATCTTTATTGGTTTATTGGATTCTCACTGGATAGGTGCTACTTCTTTCAATATATAATTTATGATCATGGTGACTGCTTAGATCAGCAAAGCATTTCATTTTTTTTTCTTTTAAATATAGATAAATGAATGCAGAAAATGAGCATTTAGAAAGGCATATATTTCAGACCTGCCACATGCAATATCTTGGAATTTGTAATAACTTCTTAGAAAGCCTCCACCATTTCTAGTCTTATTTTTTTTTTAAATATAAAAACTGTTTTGAATTTGAAGAGTTGGCTCCTTCAAAGATCTCTCAAGGGAAATCCCTCTATTTTTTTCCCCCACCTCACTTTAAAGCAGGGGTGTCCAACCTTGTCAACTTTAAGACCTGTGGACTTCAATTCCCAGAATCATTCAGACAGCATAGCTGGTTGGGGAATTCTGGGAGTTGAAGTCCACCAGTCTTAAAATTGCCAAGTTTGAACGCCCCTGCTTTAAACAAAACCTCAGCCAAACCTCTGACCATTGGAGAGAGGGAGACTCGAAAGGACAATTTCCTCTGAGATATCAACCAGAAAAATATCCAGATTTCTAGTTCTGAACAAAAAAAGCACAACTACTTGCATTAGAAAATTGGCAACCACACTTATATACAGGCACTTAGGCACAAAAAATAAACACTACAAATTTAGTGAACTCATGATGATATCCTTGTGTCCTACACAGAGGCTTTGTCAGACCTAACAGCTCACCAAGCAGTCTCCTTAGAATACATATTTAAATAAATCAACTTTCTTCCTGCATTAAAAAAGGCCAACAGCAACAGTTATTTCTGTGCAAGTGGCATGAAAACTTTCACACTTTTTTTTTTGGCTGTTTTATCCTTTCTCCTAGACTGGCCAGGCCCTCTGCCTCCTCATTGGCTGAACTGCCAATCAATATTCCTGGATTCTTTCCACACACATCCAAAAGAAACCCTTCTCCCATTGTTATTTATAGGAAGTGGAACTCCATTTGGACAAACTCCTGCTTACTTATGAATAAGTTTTGCTGTCTTATTCCCTGTTTTTTCCCCTAGTCATTGCTTGGCAGACTGAACTATTACTGCTTTTCTCAAGGTACTAACACACTCCCCATACATGTGTTGTATCCTGCACCCACAACTCTACAACTTCTTTTACATGTTTGAGTTTGGCTCAATGCTTATTGGTCCCTAGCGGTCCCTAGCCCGAGGTCTCCTAATTCTAATTTCCTTCAATGTCTTCAAGTTGTCTATCAAGACTTTTATTATTTTTTCTCAGCTTCTGTTTACCTTAAAATCTCTTAGGAATCTATTTCCCCTTTTTTTTGACTTCTTCCAGTTTCAGATCTGGTTCCATAGGCCAACGTTTTCAGCTAAATTTTGCCAGTTTGCACCAACTGTAATTGGTGCATTTTTAACTCTTCTGCATCTGAGTTAATTAAAACTTTGGGAGTTTAATATACACTAGTCCTTTGTCCAGAGATGACTGGTTTTAATTTCTTGGAGTATTCTGTTTTTGTCAGAATTCTACATACCTGCAGTCTTGACCTTCTGCCAGTTTAAACTCAAAGTCAGTCTGTATGATTTTAAAATATATAGAGCTATTTTTTATGTTTGGGTGCTTTTCTAAGACTTAGGTAGCCACGTGCAATGTAAGTCAGCACTGCAAAACAGGTCACAAGTGGCCAGATTTGAATGTTAGAACTATTCCAATGTATTTGGTCCCTAACATTACATTATAGGTTTTCTCCTGTAAGGAGGCCGGACAACTTTTTGTGGTGTGGAATGATTCAGTTATGGGGTGATGATTCAAACAGGGAATTCTCACACATATGGTTGGGTTGGATTTTTTTTCCCCTGGATTTGGTGGGAGATTATTTATTTTAGAATGTATCTATTTTCATGACAAAACATTGTGACTGATTTTACCTAGATGTGTTATGAAAACCTGTCAGGCAAATTACAAATCCCATCTGATTATTGGTAGAATAATTGTTTTACTATTAGAAGAGATAGATGATAGATAGATAGATAGATAGATAGATAGATAGATAGATAGATAGATAGATAGATAGATAGATAGACAGACAGACAGACAGACAGACAGACAGATGAGAAATGATAGAGAGATGGCACCTTTAAATGATTAGAAGTTGGAATGAATGACATTATGATTATGTCACTGCTCAAAAAGTCCTTGAAAAGCAAGGACAACAACCTTCTGAAACCAAAGTTTCCATGGGCAAACCAGGAAGATAGGGTCATGCTTTCACCTGAAGATATATGTCAGGTGAATTATTCTAAATATATTTCCTCAGAAGTAAATCCTGTGCTACTAAAAAATAACTGTTCTTTTAAAAGAAATTATTATTTCTTATTACCGTGGTTTTCATTTTAGATTTACTAAAACTAAATGTCAATATTTGTAATTCTTCCTTTGATCTAAAATAATGGTTGATTTATGGTACTATGCATTCATAATGTACCCTAAAACCCTTATCATTTGAAGTTTGAAGCATACTGAACTGCTTTGGTTTTTAAAAATTTAACATCAAAAGGATCAATCAATTCTATGTCATCTATATGGGGCATTAAATCTAAGTAGACTATTATACATTCCAGAAAACTATGAGTGCTTATACCTTCCTCAAAAGACCATGTATGTATCCAGTGCATTTCTAGAAGAATTATTCCCAAGTACATTTGCAATGCAGCACTTTTTCACTATGGGATTTGTTCTAAGCAAATATGTTCAAAATGTATTTACCAATCCAAGAAGAAGAAAACAGCTGACCACTTTCCTTATTTTGTCATTACCGTATATTTTGCAGCTGTATCTAACCTAAAATATTTATTCTTAAGGTTGAATGTTCACCATTTAGGTTAGGCTTTAACACAAATGTCAGGAATGATGTGATATTTCTCAGATTACTTTCAGCAGATTTCATGGATAACTTTCTGTTCATGCAATGAGATGTCCCTTCATTCTTCTCCTTTTTGCTTCATACTGCATTAAAAATGTAAAAAAATAAAATATCCGGGAGCATTTTGGAGAGGGGGAGGTGTGTGTCAAAAATTCAAGATGGCTGCCATAACTGCACAATAAAAATTCACCCCCTTTTTTTAACCTAAGTGGTTCATATGAGAGCATCCCTCAAGTTGAGCTCAATTTCCAGCAATACATAGCCATGTCCAAGTAATTGTATTAGCAATTATACAAAATAAAATTGCTTTTATCCTTATCCATACAATTTACAACCCTGGTAGTTCCTGACACTAATCAGCATATGACTCAAATATTCTTTAGAAGGTTCCATCCTTCTAGATTGGACAAAGGTAAAATGAGTGGTCCTTGGTGCTCTCTGAGCTTGGTTGTTTTCTTGCAAACGTTTCATTACCCAAATGTCTGCAAGAAAACAAGCAAGCTCAGAGAGCACCAAGGATCCTTCATTTCAACCCTAAGCTACAAATATTCCCTTTTATTGGTAAAAGGTAAAATGTGCTTGTGCTAGTGTCAGATTTATTTAGTCCACGAAATGCCATGATTGGCTACAGCCCAATATACAGTTGGCCAGGCAAAAAAGATAAAATGCCCAACTTTTCTTTACAATTTCAATTTGTTTTCATTGTGATTAAGACTCATGTTCAAATAAATATGAATTTTTTGAAATAAATCATTGGATCTATTTAGCTTTCCAAAATGTTGTCTATTTCTAATATTCTACCTTCTATTGTATTCTGCCTATCTGCATAAGAAGCTAATTAATTGTAGAGAAGGAAAGTGGGACAGGGTATCTTGGAAGATGTCACTGAAGAGGAATTCCTTCATGCTCCAACATTTCTTACAGGTTCTCCTTGGGCTTTCTAGAAGATTTTCCATGTGCTTCATTTCGTGACCATGCAATGTATTGTGTGAGACATTTGATCAGCTGTCTGTAGTTTCACTCATTTTCTGGAATTATTTGTACTGCATGATCCTTTCTTCTCATAGATTTAAGTAGCAATAGCACTTAGAGTTATAAACTACTCCATAGTGCTTTGCAGCACACTCTGAGCAGTTTACAAATGTTAGCATAGTGCCCCCAACAGTCTGGGTCTTTATTTTACCAACCTCAGAAGGATAGAAGGCTGAATCAACATTGAGCTGGTCAGAATCAAACTCCTGGCAATGGGCAGAGTTAGCCTGCAATACTGAATTTTAGCCACTGTGACACCGCTGCTTCTCCTGGTGTGAATTGGCTTCATTTACAAAAATGCTTAACTGGGTTATAGAATTAGCTCATTCTTTGAATTTGGACAATACACTGAAACATAAACAGAACCAATGGTCTAGGTTTGACCAACACACTAAACCACAAAGCTAATCAAGGTTAGCTCTCACTAAGTTTAGCATGTATTTTGAGATGATGATGATACAAACTTTGCCTTTTCATTGTTGCATTGCAATGTTGCACACAAGGACACAAGGAACTGGAGTTCACACTGTGATGTTACAATATACAGTACATTTCAGCACTTGCTTCCCTTCACTCCCCACCCCCTCAATGTTTATATCGCCAATTATAGAAGGAATCATGTTTTCTAGATTTTCTTCTTGAATCACGATTAAATAATGTATGTTTGGTTTCATTTATTTAGTTCATGGATGCATAAGCAACATGTTTTATGAATGTTCTTTGTATATACATGCTTAAAGCCAGTTCTTGCTGAATCTGGCAATTTGTTCAAAACCTGAATGATAACTGTGTGTGAGGCATGGTAATGGTTGAACTGCATCAACAGAAATTGAATATGCAGAATTGTTGACATGCTGCATCTGTTTTTGTTGTTGTTGTTGCAAATGTTTACATTAAGCTGAGATGAAAGAATATATATCAACAGCTAATCTTACAACTTCTGATGAGTAAAGTTAAAGTCTTCTTGCTATCCAATATGACATTGTGCCCATCAGCCAGTCTCAGTTCAAAGCAATATAGATTCAGCAACCTTCCTAACAGATCATAGTAGTCGTTTATGAGCTGGCTCGCTTCCACACCAACCGCAGCTGAGATAGTTGAATGAGATGGTTGTATAATGAAATTGAAATATCTCATTCTGTCAGCATTACAGGTATGTTAGGAAAGCCAATAACTTCCAGAACTGTGTTACTTTAAGAGGAGCTATTCTTGGTAAGGCATTACATTTGAACAATTACTTGAAAATGATATTTAAAGTTTGTTCTGCTTCAAAAAAACCCTGCTTCTTAAAGTTACAAAGGCTTGGCTGAGGATGGCAGCATTGATTCAAGGATGGGATCATATTCAAATGCTGTCTCTCTGGTTTTCATAACAATACACACATATTCATTTTCTTTATTCTATCATTTCCTTTTGAACATGACTATGCAAGGGGGAAAGCTATTGATTTGCTTGGTAAGTTCCATAAAATGGAAGAGGAGACTGTAAAAAAAGGGCCCACAAATTGAAAACTATTATTAATAGCAATAGCTTCCCCAATAAAACAGAATGATTCCCACAGATGAGGAATTTTATGTCCTATTAACTTGTGCCTTAAGGTTCATTGTTTATGTAAACTAATTCACTAGAGCAATGTACCAGCCTTTTTTTTTTTAATGTGCTATCTGTCTGTGATTTTTCCCCCCTTTCCCTCTTCAACAGCTTTTGGAGCAATATTTTAATGATTTTGCAGGTAAGGAAATAATTGGTTTCAATATGGAAAAATATTGAGGGGGTTTTTTTCTGGGTGAAGAATAGTTTTCAACCATATCCTTTTCCAGCTGATGCCTGAGGAAAGTCAATCTTTTGGAGGGAGAATGTATTATGATAAAGTATAATAATTAGAGCTTCTGCAGAAACTGATATGTGATTAATAATGTGATAGAGATTATTCTTTCCTCAAGTCTGCTGTGCTGCCTCTCTCTCTCTCTTTTTTTTTTTTTAGCAGTGATGGGCGTGTCCAGTTAAGTACTTTGGTATCCAGCTGGGATTTCCAAGCTGTGAAAGTCATCCCAGCTGCCCAGCTAAAGCAAGCAGACACCTATATTGGGCAGTAGCCACCATAGGTAGTTGCTAGAAGCACAAGATTATTTTAATGACAACAACAAAACTATAGTTTCATCCTGCTCAGGAGATTGCAGTGGTAAATCAACCTTATATTCCAGGAAACCCACATGGCTAGGAAAGATAAAATGACTGTCCATGTTAGTTTTTCTACTGGGATTTATCTTTGTAAGCCTCCTGGAGTCATTGAGAGTGAGTTGGGTGGCCATATAAACTCTTTTAATAAATAAGATACAGTGCCAAATGATGGACCCTTCAGGTCAGATGGCTTTCAACATGCTACTGAGGAACAGCTGAGAATCTTTCTGATTACTAATTGTGTTTATAACATGAGTAGATTGAAGCCTTCATGATGTATAATAATGGATGCTGCCATGTAAAAAAAGAAAATCTGAGATTGCAACGAAAGAATTCCAATGGGTGCATGGAATATAAGAAGCATGAAGACAGGAATGCTCAACACAGTGCAAGATTAAATGAATCAACTACACATTGACATTTTAGACATCAGCAAATACAGATTGACTGGAATTTCATATTTTCAGTCCGAAAATCACACCATTTACTACTGGTAGTGAGGATTACTTAGGAAAACTGAAGAAATGGTATTGCTTTTGTAGTCAAGAATGATATAGTAAGGACAGTACTTGGATAAATTTCAATGAACAAATAATATTAATTTTAAAAAATCCTGTCATAACAGAAAAGACATGGCCAATGATTTACTTATGTGCAAGTTCTAAGTTAAGATAAATCAGAAGAAAACCAACACATTTCTACAATATATTAAGCATATACCCCCATTTTTTCGAGAAGAATATCAGAAATCACTTTGAACTCCTGAATGTCATTGATCAGGAAGCAGAAAAACTATGGAATGGACTGAAAGAAGTCATGAAGGATGAATGTGAAAAGATCAAGAGACAGATGAAAGCAAATTGATTGTCAGAGCAAACTTTGGAAATTACCAAGAAGAAAAGCCAAAGTCAAGAAAAACAAAAATATTAGGAAGGAACTGAAGAAAGAATTTCAGAGAGTTTTTAGAAGAAAGCAGTGTTACAACATTAAACATGAAAACATACTGAAAAGCAAGGAAAGTCTTCCAAACGATCAGGAGATTCCATCCTTGGATTAGTACAGTATGTAAAAGGATTCCTGTGGTCAAATAATATCTAATTCAAAGAAGATCAAAGAAAGAGGGAAGCCGTGTACTAAAATTTGGTGTGTAGTAGAAATATCAACATCCAAGATTACTTAAAAGATATTCCTACTTACAAAAATGTCTAGCATTAGAAGATGAAGTTAAATCAACAGTCTGGCCATCAACATCAATAATCTGTGCTTATGCTGATAACATACTCTAATAGCATAGAGATAAGGATTATGACCTTGATGGAGCTATGGAAAAAAGGGGTGAAACATTTTTTTAAAGTCCACAGTGAGATAATACTTGGAAGCCACTGAACTATAAGAAGGAGGAGGAGATACAGTACATCACAATCAGGCTTCCAAAACTTTACTGTCCCCAATTTCAATAAAAGTAGGTTGTTTTTCCCCCCTTCCTGTTCATTAATTTTGTCATCTGGTTTACCCAGCGGAATTGTCGGATAGCCAAAAAATGAAAACGGTCCGCAATTTCTAGTAGTGAAAAGCAACATGACCAGGTTCAAATTATGATACTTTGGACACATTATGCAATGATCTAACTCTCTGGGAAATGCTCCAGGGAATAGATCAGAGGTGGGATCCTCCTGGTTCAAACCGGTTCGCCTGAACCGGTAGCAAACCGCTGGTGACGTCATGGAGCCGGTTCGGTCGGTGCTTTTTTTTGGATTATTTTTTTTTTGAAAAAAAATTGGGGGGGGTTTCTTCTGCACATGCGCAGAAGCCAAGTTTCCAGCACTGCGCATGCATCGCCATCTTGTTTTTGGCTTTTTTGGGGGGGAATTTTTTTGGATTTTTCAGCACTGCACATGCATGCGCGTGCGAAGCGCGCACGCGCGTACCCACGAGGCACGGCCACGTGGCGCAGGAGGAAGCGAACCAGCAGCGAGGTAAGTTAGAACCCACCCCTGGAATAGATCAACAGCAAAGTGGATTGACTCAATTAGAGCAGTGATGGGTGCATTTTTGAAAGACCTGAGGAACCAAGTTGAGGACAGATCCGTCTCAAGAAAAATCTATATGGTTACTAAGAGATAACACCAACTGGATAGAAGTCAGTCAATCAACCAAATGTATTGTAAACATGTATCCCCCCCCAAAAAAAGGGGGGGGAATCATTGTGTAGTCTCATTCATATGTGACTGCTCCTGTTTTGAGTTCCAACCAAATGAAGATCTATCAATTAAGAACTGTATTTTTTCAAAGGCAACTCTTTCCTCTGTTTTTGGGGTGTTTTCACTCATGGTAATGAACAAACATAGGAAGCTGAACTTTAACACAGTGGCTTATATTTTCAGGTTTTAGTCAGAAATTAGAAATTCATCAGCTCTAGCCATACTTCAGCCAGATGCTACTTTGCAGTCTATATGGCTATCAATGCATATTGGATGTATACAAGTATTCCTTGCTAACCAGCTGCTTATTTAGTAACTGTCTGAAGTTATGATGCTGCTGAAAAGGGAGATTTGTGGCTAGTCCTCAAACTGCAGCCATTGCAGTGTCCCACAGTTCATAATCACCATTATCATCTTTATAGCTGACTTTTGATAAGCAAAGTCATTGGGGAAGCTGGCAGGAAGTTGCAAGTCATGGTTCTGTAACATTATGCTTAGCAACCACTGGTGATTCACTTCACAACTGCAGCAGGAATTGGTGTCTTAAGTCAGGTGCAGTCATGTGATGTTTCACTTTACAACTGTGTTGCTTAACAATGAAGTTGTTGATCCCAGTTATGACCATTAAGTGAGAACTACCTATACTGCCAATTCAGAGCAATACACCATTGAAAAAAGAAATGTTTATCAGGATCTATTGTCCTCCAGGATATATTCTGGATGAGAATTCCAGGAGTTATATTTCTAATATATCTGGAATAACAAGTGTCAAGGATTGCAGACACTATATGATTTCTTTTTATCAAACCAGCAGAGAGACATCCATAGTAATTGTTCAGGTGCACAGATCTCTGATTGGGTGGGATGAATTCAATAAATCAATTGAATTGAATTAAATCAATGCATTTATATCAATTACAGAGGCTTGTTTCTTGGTGAATGATAGGCCAGTTGATCTAGTGGTGTCTATCACTTCAAAACTTCAAAGACTTCCTTTCCTTGCTGCAATCTTTTCCCTTGCCTTTCATTCCCAGGTGAGCAACTTTCTTGAGCAAAGAATAATATTGTGGCATTATAGACAGCAGCAAATGAACTGGCTTATGAAGATTATGGAACAGATTGTAAAAGCAAGGGTTAATCTTGTTTTCTAAAGTAATACATCATATATAACATTATTTACCATTGTGAGCAAACACTTTTAACAGAATAATCACATACTTAAGTGTTCTTCTTTTTCAAAGTTGCTATCTAATTAACTTTAAATAATTCATATTTAAGATGACATTTAAAGTAGTAAACAATACATTTTTCCCCTAGAAATAATCTTTTCAATTTCAAAGAATATTTATGCTTGATTGTGGCTTACATTGAAGCAAATCATTAGTCAACTTATTGTCCTTGTTATGTATTGAATATATATAGTTGTGTTAAGCCCAGCTAAAGTGAAACTAACCTTTAGATGACCCTAACTGTTAACTTCAACTGTTTTGGAGGGAAACTTAGAACATTCATATTTGGGCGGGCTCTTTCTAGTATTATGATTGGTTAAGGCCCTGTGGGCCCAGAGTATAAATTACAGGGATTTGCCTGTTGTTCCTCAGTTCAGTTTGAGTCAATAAATGCTGTTGTATCTATGCTGGTCTGTTCTTTCCTGTTGCAGCCCACTACACAATAGTGGCGACGAGGATGGGATGCTGCAGAGGAGAGAGCTGCTGCTAACCAAGAGACTGAAATCACTGGTTGTCAGACTGGGTAAAGAGCCCTGGTGGGACAATGCTCCCCGCCCTACCTGCCAGTAAGACACACTGGAGGCACAGATGCACCTGAGGGATCTGTCCCCAGGACTCCTAAGTGCAGCCCAGCTCCAACCGCAGCAGTACAGGCATTAACCAACACCACAGGGGCCTTCTCAAAATGGCTAAACTGGGAAGGCTCAATGAGTTTGATATTACTCACCCAGAACAGTGGAACTCATACGTCTCCTGAGTAGACACCTATCTCTGGGCTAACCAGGTCACAGACGACGGCCTGAAGGCAGCAACCCTACTATGTGTTTGCGGACAAGCCATGTTTGATATAGCTGAAAACTTGATAGCACTGGCAAACGTAGAGACGGTGGCCTACGCAGACCTCAAGAAAAAATTAAGGGAACATTTTGAGCCTAAACTCTCGGTCATCGCCCGGTGCCATGCATTCGAGCAACATGAACAGAGATCCAGGGAATCTGCAGCAGAGTTTGTGGCAGCCCTTTGCCAAGCTTCACGCCAATGCGAGTTCCCTGATCTCGAAGACCGTCTCAGAGGCAGGCTTCTTTGTGTAATAGTGAATTACAGCAGCGCCTATTTGCCAAGGAGAAACTGACTTTTACGCATTGAAGGAAGTCATGGCGGATGAGGCTGCTGGAGGGGCCATGAAGACTCTCCGGCCACCAAAAACACACACCTGCCCCCCCAGCGATCCACCAAGAGACTGCAGAAGGCTCGGGAAAGGTCAGTGAGATTGAAGAAATCGATCACTTGTGGAGAGAGCCACCCGGAAAGTCACTCTCCACAGAGCAAATAACTCCCCCACTGAGCTGCGCAAGCTGCGGGGGACAGCATGAAAGAGCAGAGTGCAGATTCCGCACAGCAGTATGCCGTGCTTGTGGAAAGCAAAGGCACATTGCCACAGTTTGCAGAGATCATCAACGGGAAACGAAACCTGCGACACAGCAGCACAAAGGGAAAGGGCCCCCAGGAAAGAACAGAGTTGAATACTGCTTGGGAAGGAATACCATCCAACGCACAGGGGTCCAACGCCCCATCAAAGAAAAGATAAGATTCCAACTAAAACTTCAAGGGGTCCCATGCTCCATGGAGCTCCATTGTTCATTATCTCCTTCACAACTTTTGACCACATCTGCAAATTTAGCTGACGGTGGATCCCACTCAAATCATCGAGCTTAGTACTAACGGACTTTCAGAGTTGCCGTGTTCCGGTAAGGGGCGAAGCTACCATTAGAGTACAATTCAGAGAGTTTGATGGTTCCCTCAGTGTAGTGGTCATAGAGGGGCCGCGCACCAGCCTCATAGGACTGGACTGGTTCGAGGCCCTGGGCATCAGGGTAACGGACATCCATTGAACCCAAATAGCCAATCTAGAATTGGTATGCCAACATTATACTGACGTATTCAGCACTGAACTGGGACAATACAAAGGGGCACCCATTGCACTCAACCTTGATCCAGCAGTAACTCCAATTCGATTAAAACTGCGCAGGGTTCCCTTTGCATTGAAGCCTAAAATTGATGCAGAACTAGACAAGCTGGTACAGCAGGGAGTGCTCCAATCTGTGGACTGTAGCCATTGGGAGACTCCCATAGTGACCCCAGTTAAGCCTAATGGGGATGTTCGCATCTGCGCAGACTACAAGTGCACCATAAACAAGGCACTACAGCAGCATGCTTATCCTGTACCAGTGGTAAGCCACATCCTCACCTTGCTCCAGGGAGGCCGAATCTTCACTAAGGTAGACCTCACCCAGGCCTACCAGCAGCTACCGGTAGATGATGCTACCGCAGAAGCACAAACAATAGTCACAGAGGTGCATTCTGAGTGCGCCACTTGCAGTTTGGGGGTAAGCGTAGCACCAGGGTTGTTCCAAAGTATTATGGAACAAACACTGAAGAACATTCCCGGCATCTGCCCGTACTTTGACGACATCCTGATCATGGGGGAATCAGCAGCAGTCCTGGCAGAATGTCTCCGCGCAGTACTCCAACGTTTCCACGAGGCAGGCCTAAAACTCAAGAGGGAATAGTGCCAGATCGGTGTGGAATCCACAGAATTCCTGGGTTTCCGCACGGGCGACCAAAACAGCCATCAAGACTCTGTTCAATTGGAGATGGACAATACTCCACTTAAACAGGACTCTCCAGTAACATTATGGCGGTCCACCAGGATCCGTGGCCCCCCAGCTTATCTCAAAGACTATTAATATTGAACAGACTGAGGGTAAGAACTATCCTAGGGGGGAGGGGTGTTATGTATTGAATATATATAATTGTGTTAAGCCCAGCTAAAATGAAACTAACGTTTAGATGACCCTAACTGTTAACTTCAACTGTTTTGTAGGGAAACTTAGAACATTCATATTTGGGTGGGCTCTTTCTAGTATTATGATTGGTTAAGGCCTGTGGGCCCAGAGTATAAATTACAGGGATTTGCCTGTTGTTCCTCAGTTCAGTTTGAGTCAATAAATGCTGTTGTATCTATGCTGGTCTGTTCTTGCCTATTGCAGCCCACTACACAATAGTCCTGATTCCTAATACCCCAGACAAATCAGATGTTTGTTTAACTAACAGCCAAGGGCCAAGTATTTAAATTTGTGGAAAATAAAGAATAGAGTATTCAATTATTCTGAGTAATAAAGGAGAAAGAAAAACCATCAATCTGTGGTCAAAATAAATAGTCTTTTCCACGATGAGCGGCTGTGAACAACATTGTAGAGGCTTTAAGATCTATAGCTACAGAGCAGAAGTCTTGATCCCATTTACAAGCTAACCTTCGGACTGTAGTTACTAATTTTTCTGTGACAATGTATTGTCTTCTTGCTACAGTGATTCATTAGTCCTATTCCAGAAAATTTCCAGGCATTTCCATTCCAGGAGTCCCTTTTTCTGGGCAAAAAAGAAAAGAAAAGAAAAGAAAAGGAAAGGAAAGGAAAGGAAAGGAAAGGAAAGGAAAGGAAAGGAAAGGAAAGGAAAGGAAAGGAAAGGAAAGGAAAGAAAAAAAAGAAAAAAAGAAAGAAAGAAAGAAAGAAAGAAAGAAAGAAAGAAAGAAAGAAAGAAGAAAGAAGAAATGTATTAAGTAAATTGAAAATGTGACATTTATATGGTGTATATGATAATAAAACCCTGCAAAAATTAAAATAAAAACAATCCTGGTTTTTTTTATATGTTAATATTAAGAAACTACCTCCTTTGAACTTTCCTCATTTATCTAAAGTAGAATTAGCTGACTTCCTATAATGATTTTTTTTAAAAAATCCAGAATCTGATGGGAAATATTTTATGAATTATAATATACTGTACATTCTTATAAGTAAATATATAAACCTTTTAATAATTATGATCCATCTAGGATTATTCACTTTAATTAAATTAATTCATCCAATTACCACCAATCATTTTCTATCCACATGGATTATTTAACAATTCTACTGTAACATTCCATGTTTGTTTTAGGAAATCAAGGCTGATATATGAAGGCTTCTTTAACTTTGATTTTCAGAGCAACAATTCCCATGACATAGATGAAGGTAAGAGATAGTGACTGACCTGAACTCATCCATGAACTTTCTGAAAAACTAGGGACATTAATAGTAGACATGGATCAGATTTGACACAACCATTGAAATATCACTATTGTTCTTCTGATCCTCAATTTTATATTTACCTTGGCATTTTTATCACTGCAAAGTGTGCTTCCTGGATAGGTAAATTGCTCCATCTCATGTTCGTGTTTGACAAGGAGTCTTGTGGTTTGTTAGCATTATCCTGTTTATACCACATTTGTGTTGTTGATACTGATTTGCTACCCAAATTTGGAGGTCTTTATTTCCAGCTTATCAGTCATATCTTACAGGCATTCTCTGGTTTTTGGTAATAGTGTCATGTTATACATGAAATCCAGATCTGTAAACAGAGAAGTATCTTTCCACGGAATTCCATAATTTGGCTCAGTCATGGCTGTCATCATAACAAAATGCACAGCCACAAGGAATGAAAACTCCTTCTGTCAAACTTGTCAAACTATAGGATTGATGCAGGGATGGGTTCTGGATCCTTTTGCTGCCGGTTCGCTCAGGGTCGCGCCGTGCATGTGTGCGCGCTTCGCGCGTGCGCTCGCAGCAATCAAAAAATAGCTTCTGCGCATGCGCAGCAGCAAAATCCAAGATGGCGGCACCCACGGAGACACCGACAGAACCGGCTCCATGACATCATCGCCGAGTTACTAACGGTTCTAAAGAACCGGATAGAACCTGTAAGAACCCACCTCTGGATTGATGTTGGAAATCCAATTTTGTTCCATCAATCCTTATGCAGCAACTGGAATTCAGGTAGAGACTCCAGAAAAGATTGATGTGTTGTTGAGAAATGTCATAGCTCCTGATAATGTTCCTTCATGGCACTCCACACCTGCTGTTAAAAGCATTTTTGAAGTTAAAGAAACTCTTCATCAGCAGTCACTGGAATTCAGCGCTCTTTGAATTACTCAGTCTGAAGATTTGTTTCACAACATGATCGTCCACAGCAAAAGCCAAGGTACCATAGCATTCTAGTTGCCAAAGAAAATTCATTGGGGAAAATGAATAACTTCTCTGTAGACACATAATGTTCAGTGTGCGCCAAAAGTTTGAGAGCAGAAATATGCAGAACCTTGCCTCCTACATTCTGGGAACTTACCTGTGTGTATGTATTGCCTAGTGACTTGTGTTGTTATTAGCGTCTTTATGGTTGGAACTCACTAAATTGGGTATCTGAAAAGAAAATGACACCTAGTTTATATGATTGTATTTTACATCCTTTTTTGCCTTCAGCTTTGTCCATTATAGGTAAGGTGATATTCAGTGTGGTTTGATTGGTGCCCCTTCCAAGTGCATCTCAAGAAATAAAACTGCAACCTACTTCTCACCAATGGAATGAAGCAAGCACAATGTTTCACTCTTTAAAAGTAGCTTTGAAGCAACAGTTTTGCTGCATCAACACAGCAAAGGAAAGCTCTTTGTCAAGATGATTCAGTGTGATCTGCATGGGTATCTTGTTCACGATTTAGGAAATCCAAGGTGCTCACCATACATGGGCTCTGGATATCACCTTTACCTTCCTACACACAGGCAATGACACCATTTTAATAATCTCTCTCTCCTGGAGACTTCCATACATATATGAAGGAAGAAAGTAAACATACTGTATGTAGGACTGTATGCATATTAGTTTTTACAGAACCAGGTCAACAATAATGCAGAGGCCTGGCTGGTATGAAAATGAATGCATGTATACCCCTGTATCAGTAGTGGGTTCTAAAACCCTTTACTACCAGTTTGTGCACGCACGCGATGCTTCTGCGCATGTGCAGAAGCGTCCCGGGTGGGTGGGTGGATCCTCCCGCCGCCACCGCTACCGGTTCTAAGAACCAGGCCGAACCGGGAACAACCCACCAATGTTCCCTCTGACATTGAAAATCGCCGCACAGCAGTTGGAAACTGCTGCGCGGCGATTTCCTGTCAGGTGCGCGGCCGCGCAGCAATGTTCCCTCTGACATTGAAAATCGCTGCGCGGCAGTTGGAAACTGCTGCACGGTGATTCCCTGTCACATGTGCGGCCGCGCAGCCGCGCAGCTTAGAGGGAACATTGCCCACCACTGCCCTGTATCAGATGACTTCTCTCTTACAATTAGTGGTATTCAACATGTAAACACATGCAAGAGACTGGCATCATTTGTGAGGGAATGGGATTATTAGGTTCATATGATTAATGAAGCTTGTTTATTTCAGGGATCAAAATGATAAACTGAAGCAAAGCATTATTTGATGTTTTTTTTAACTTTCTGTTCTAGATTCCAACTGAACTTTGCTGTTTGCTGATGGCAAATATATCGTCTGAAAATGACACCTGAAAAATAATGTTTCTATTTCATGTCATTGGCAGACCCAGGAGGTTAGCATAATTTATTCAAAATGATTGTTACCCAAATGGCAGATATTTGGATTGTAATTGAAATGGGGCTTCCACTGCCAAAAATTTTAAAACAATTGGTACAAAATGGGGTGGCCCAGGCAGTGATGGATGTATCCTGGTATACATCCATTAAGTGTGTGTGTCAGTTATATTAGAGTTCAGAACTAATCAGAATTAAAGAATTGGAAGAAGTTGTTAAAGCCATTAGATCCAACACAAGGCTCAGGGAAGAAAGGCATCATCCTATATGACTGTCCAGCCATTGTGTGAAAACAACCAACGAAGAGGAATCCACTTCTGTAATAATATACTCCATTGTTGACATTATTTTAGCATTGGAAAACTTTTATTTTCCTAACATTCATCCAGACTCTGCCTCCCCAGTCCACCCTTAACTAACATCCTTTATTTCATGTCTTATACTCCAGAATGCTAGAGAACAATTCTTAACCTGCTTTAGTATGTAACATTATTTTTTGGTTTAAAAAGTAATATCAAATTTTCTCTTATTTTCCTCAGGGCTAAATATTCTAAATATTCCCAGTATCTTTAGTCTCCCTTCATAGGACTTAGATTTTAGCTCCCTTAACTATCCTCATTGCTTTTGTCTGTAATTATTCTAGTTTTTCTGAGCCCATTTAAGGGTGTGGTGCCCAGAACCAAACATAGTTTTTATGGCAAGCTCTGATTAAAGTAGAATAAAGTAGAATATTCATGATAACTCCACTTCCAATAGCCACAGCATTAAGAAAAATCCATAGTCAGATCTGCAAGAAAATAACTGGGTTTTAGCAGAGGTGGCTAAATTGACTGCTTTGATTAAAGAAAAAAACACATTAATTTTGTTTCTACTTGGAAACCACTTTTGTACTTTGTGCTTGAGGTGGGGGGAAAAAAAGAAACGTTGATTTTGGGTTTCGTTGATTAAATAGGTTTGTTGTTATAGAAATGGCTAGTATATATTAATACATAAAAGTAAACAGTTGAGGTTTCATGTTATTACCTTAATGTCCTACACCGAAAGGAGTCGGAAGTCAATGCTTTTTTCCCCCCCTCTACCCTATACTTTTCTCTCTTCCCCTTTTCCTCCCTTATTTTACCATTATTTTCACTTTTCTTTGTATTTCTGTGTTTTATATTTTGCTAAACTATTAAAAATGTTGAAACTGAAAATAATTGGATTTGGACAACATGTCAAACTAGTATATATTATCTACTTTTATGCAGAACAAAAATATGGACAAGAGCAGGATTTTAAAAAATTAGACAGAGCTGACTGGAAATTACAGTGAATTACAATTAACATGATTGCTCCAAGTGAATGTAATACTTTTTCTAATTTATGATATTAAAAATTACAATTCAGAAGCACATCTTTGAGGACCTTTAGGTGGCCTCATACAGCACTGGAAACATAGTTCTCTTTCTCTGATTATTGAATGTTGCACTGATTAATTCTTAGGGTACAAAATATTCCAAAGTGTGTCATTGTTAATCATGAGTAACATCAAGTATTATCCTCCAGTTTAATGCTATACGGTATTAAAGCACTTACTGCATTTTAAGCATGTTTATTTTTGGTTGGGCAGGTTTGGTAAACTAGGAAATATCCTGGATGTGGATGTTTTAATTAAATGAAATAATTAAATGACATGTTATTCATTATACAATCTTCCAGTTATGAATGAAGGCGAATATACGTGTCCCAGGATAATGTTGCAGGATCCAATCTGGGTTGGTCACCAGGACCAAAGGCTTTGTTTTCCGAGCTTGTAGACTTGTGCTGGAGCCCATCTTCAGGGAACTTCTCTCTAGCCTTGAAAGCTCAGAAGAGAAAACCTCTAGTCATGGTGACCAACCCAGATTGGATCTTCCAGTTATGTTTGGATTTACATGATAAATGTTGACTACTCTGGTGCTTTTAAAAATCACTGACTCCGGTTGCAACTTCAAATCTAAACAGATATCTAATCTAAACTGATATTGTAGAATTGTAATCAAACCATCCCCCAATCTGGATTGCATCATTCTTAACATTCTCACACTACTATCTGCACCAATAGTAGACGTCAGCATATTCTACCCTAAATGTTTCTTAACTGCCTGATGGTTCATTTGAGAGCACCTAAATGTTCAAAAGTTTTGATTTCCTTCCTTTAGCTGATCTAATAAGTGCAGATTGTTTAATTAATTGCTTAACCTACAGAGGTATCTGAGGCCCAGATATAAACAGCATTATTTCTCTTTCTCTGAACATAAAAAAAAATATTTGTACTCAAAAGAATTGGCATTGCTTTTCTTAAAAATGGCACCATAAAATGCAGAGATTGAAATAAACAACTAGCATAATCTTATAGATGCATTTACCGGGCATGACTGCAATCCCACAGGCAAGTACCTTGAAGGAAGATTTGTTGAACTCAGTGGTATATCTTGCTAATTACTAGTAAAAACACATTGATTTTTAATGAAAGATTATCAGTTAATTGAAATGCAACAATTTGCTTTTAATTAGAAATGCAATTAGTGTGAAGTAAGAGCTCTGTCAATTAAAGAGAGAGAGAAAGATATAGTTTCTATATTTATTTTGTCTCTTGATGAAGGACATTGCTCCTCCAGCTCTGGGAACTTTAAGTAAGTTGTAAGATTAAGACAAATAGTTTTGAAGGCCATTCATAGAGTCATAGCATTGGGAGTGGCTTCAGAGGTCATCGAATCCTCCACTTAGTGCAGTATTTGCTAAAGCTATGAAAAGCCAGGTTTCAGCTCTGTTTCAAGTCCTTCATGAAGGGGAACATCACATTTCATGAGGCAGCCTGTTTCACTTGTTGAAGTGAAGGTCTTCACTTTCTGTCAAGACATTCTTCCTGATATCTAAGTGAATTTATTTACCTGTGGTTTCAACTCATTGGTTGAAAAAAAGGAAAAGCTTTCTTAGACTGACACTTCCTTTGATAAATTTAGAAGTAGAGTGGACTTATGGAAAGATACAGAAGTTCAGCATTGGATGGAACCTGCAGAGGAACTGGCACCTGGTCACGAAGAAAACTGGGAAGTTTAGAAATCACTAAATAGACTGTGCATGGGTGCAGCAAAAAACAAGAGACACATTGAATAAATGAGGATACTTAGAGATTTCTACCTACTGTGAATGTGGAGACCTGCAGACTACCACACACATGTACACTTGTTCCCTGTTCCCCACCCAATGTATTTCTGAGGACCTTATGACTGCCCAATAAAATTCAATCAATGTTGCACACTTCTGGGTGCCTAAATTAGGCTTTTATATATTTTAGATTTCATGTTTTACATTTGTACTTATATTTATGCCTAAAATTTTAATAATAAAGCTTCTGAGATGAATAAATAAACTCATTGGTTCTGGTCCTACCCTCTGGGGCAACAGAAAAGAAATTCACACCCTCCTCTATGTTAAATATCTGAAGACTGCTACCATACTTTCCCTCAATCTTCTCTTCTGCAGGCTAAACATGCTTCCTTAAACATTTTTCATATCACCTGGATTGCAGTTCCCTCAGCATCTCAGATGCCCTTCTCTTCAGGCTCTAGTTTGTTAATGTCATTTTTAGATTGCAGTGCCAAGAACTGGCCACTGTGTTACAAATGGGATCTGATCAAAAACAATTACAGCATATGATCTGGCCTCTACTGTAAGCTCCTGTTAATATATCTCAAAATACCATTTGTCTATTGTCTCGCTGTTGACTCGTGTTCATCTTGCAATCTGCTGGAAAACCCAGCTTCTTTTTGCATGTAGTACTGCTAAGCCAGTTCAATCTTTCATCCTATATGAAACAATATTTTTCGGAAGTGGGAGGGACAGTCAAAAATGTCTAGTAAAATTCAAGAATGCTCTTGAAAAGACACTGTGCTAGCATAATTCTATTTCCACTGCTTACTGAACTCAACCTTTTCTTATGAATGCTCTGCCTCATTCATGGTAAAGCACTATTCTAGCTTAATGCTAGCTAAGGGATTTTCCCAATTAGCCCAGGATTTTCAAGAGAAAGGGGCTATTCTATAGCAAATCTCTGGTGGAAAAACTGTGTAGATTTTTCATTATCATTTAATACTTTTTTGTCACGGCTACTTTAATTTTTTTTAGTAGCTTTAAAAAAGTCATATTTTCATTTGTTGAGACTTGACAATTGCAATCAATATTTTATTGTATCTTTATTTATGTATATATCACAACCCCCAGGTTTAATGAACAGCCTTGTTTTCCTGGCACCACTGTGCTGTGTTTTGGCATGGCATCTTCTATTTTCATCCCTCTTCTACATTGCTAATATGATAAATACTCTAAAAGGGCTTAGTAATTGTCTTTGCTCCTTCGAAGATGTCAGTTTCCATTGTTCTTGTTAACCATCATACGATTATTTTATTTGGGCTTTAAATGTAATGCAAACCCAGCATTAGTTTGATTTAAACTAGATTTAGGGTTTAGAAAGTTGTGTGAAGCCAAAAGCAGTATATCTTGGCCAGAGGCCATTTTGCTGAAAAAATAACCAATCCTTCTTATTGTTTGCAATCAGAAAGGTTTGACCAGGGCATGTGCTTCCTCTTCTTCCACTTTCCCCCCATTTTCACTGCATCTAGAAAATTTCCATTCCTAAGATACTCTAAACCAAAGAATCTAATTCATGGATGTTTTCTACCAGATTGCTACCACCTACACTGATGGTAATGAAAGGTCATGTACTCAGTCTTAGGTTAACGTTCTTCAATTCAATGCATCCCAGAAGCTAGAATCTTTACCCTGCCCTTCTTTTGCAAGCTTATCGCCACTCCCACATTATCTTCATTGTTGTAACGAGAATCTATTTAAATTGCTGGCACCTGTATTTTTCTATTTGCCAAGAGCTTGTCTCCTCTATACACTGTGAGAAAAATATGTACTACTTAGATCAGGGTCCCTGGAGGTGGGGGAACTTCTTGTCAATGAAGTTGCCAAGGAGCATATTAGCGCTGCTTGGAAGAAAATCTACGTTTCATTTGTCACTGATGAGAAGAAATAAAACACTCCTTAAATGCCACTGATCTTTTTGTTCCATAACCAAGATGAGCGTTTATGAATATTTACAACCTGAAGGCAATTGATTGCTTTGTATGCATGACCCAAATCACAAAAGCATTTGCAGGGTCGACAATCCAAACAAGTGAGAAAGCCATTATGATTTTTTTTATATATAGTTCCAATAGTTTCAAATGCTGGCTTAAAATAGCCTGATAAAACATGAAATAGAAGTGTGCCATGAGATTTAAAATGAACAGATACCTAGGAGCAGGATATAAAAAAGCACTGATAGTATTGAAATGTTTTGAAAACATAAGCAGGTATCCACTTTCCCTCCCTCCACACCCCAAATACACAATCATACTTATGAGAAGTTGGCTCCTCAAGAGAAAATTTCATAGGTAAAGTGCCACCATCAAGGAGGTCACTCTTGCTTTAAACAAATTCAGCAGAGCTATTTTGGGACTGCATGAAAAGTTCCCAAGGCCTACAAAGGTCCCAAGTGCCAACAATTTCTTGTAGCCTAAACTGATCTATATTATATAAAACAATGATTATATCATTGGGACCTATACCTTGCACAGAACACATATAAAGAACTCTAAGGCAATTTGGGGGGAGATCATATTATAAAAGTACCCATGCTCTCCAAAGATTTCTAGCTAGCCTTGCTTTTCAAAAGCCATCATGTAGTATTTTACAAAAAAGAAGAGGGAGAGAAAAATCTAGTAAAATTTAACAAAAATACCTAACAACATAAATATATCATCCTGCTTTCTATTTAAAGCCCTAATGTCTCTCTTTAGCTGGATGACTATGGCCAGTCACTTTCTCTCAGCCCAACTCACTTCATAGGGTTGTTGTAGGGAAAATAGGAAAAGGTACGTTTGCCACCTTGAGTTAATTACAGGTAGATATGTTTGTCACCTTGATTTATTGATAAAAATTATAAAGATGGGATATAAATGGCACTAAAGAAAGTGACTTACAACCAGTCCTTATGAACATTGCAGCATCTCCACAGTCACATGATCAATATTTGTGCCCTTGACAATGACATGTATTTCAATAGTTGCAGCCTCCCAAGGTCATATAATTGTCAATTGTGACCTTCCCAGTTGGCTGTCAACAAGCAAAGTCAATGGGGTAGGAGGGGAGGGGGGAACTGGATTCACTTAACAACCACATGACTCACTTAACAACTGCAATGATTTAACTGTGGCAAAAAAAATCCCATAAAATGGGCTGTGAGTTATTTAGCCTTCTTTAACAATGGAAATTCTGGTCCCTACTATGGTTGTAAGTGTGTCTCTCTGTGTGTGTGTGTGTGTGTGTGTGTGTGTGTGCGTGCGTGCATGCAGTCATTAGTCATGAATCTCATCTTTAATCATAGAAAAACCTCCTCTATACCAGATAGAGTTAGGTCTTAACAGTTTTTATAAAGCCCAAGAGGGACATGGTTGATTAACTCTTCTGAGAAAGAAGTTCCATACTGTGGGGACAGCTATCCCAAAAGTCTGCTTTTAAGGCCTCATTAGATGGCAGCTTAGTAAAAAGGGGAGTGCTGTCCCACTCACTCACATACACACATGTATGGTTTAGTGAGTTTATTAATATTCCCCAGCAATTCTCTTCACTAAAAACCCAGAACTGTTCCAAATAAGTCTAGCCACAAGCAGACCAATGCACGTCCACAGAGCAATGGCCAAAGAGTCCACAAGGCACTTGAAAGTTTCTCAGTCGAAACTTAAATTCACAACACAAGGGAGTTCACGAGGCAAGAAAAGTCCAGAGTTTCCAAGGCACAATCCAAGTCAAGGCATGGTGTCAATCCAAAGTGAGGCAGGAATTATAATAACCAGAAAACACACAGCTAGGAAACAAACAGATTGTTCCCAGCATTGCCTCTATCTGTCTACTGTGCTAAATAGCCAGCTTCCTATGCAGCCCACCAAGAAGGGTGAGGATTTCTCCTCATGAGTAATCTGGATGACCTCCTCTGCTCCTGCCTTTTCTCTATGTGTTCTTGGATCAGTTACAGAAGACAGTTCCTCTGCCTCATCACTGACTGGTTGCAGCTGCATGCCACCCCCACCTGGAGCCTCAGGAATGTTCTGCTGTTGCTGCGCTTCAGCCAGAGTCCTTCGGGAGTTGGGCGGCATACAAATTTTATAAATAAATAAATAAATAAATTAACAACATCTATAGACTATGCAAACGAAACAATCAACCAGCCAAAAAGGAAACAAAAAGACCCAAGCATATCTCCACCAGCAATCAGCACCCAGATCTAAATAAATAAACTCCCTCACAGATGGCTGCTCAGAGCCATCAATCAACTCAGCTCTTGACATGCCAGGAACTGGTACAGCCTGTCTGAGCTGACTTCTAGAAACTTCTGAGTACATCCTGTCTGAGCTGACTTCTGGGGAAGCATCCGGGGGAGTCATCACATGGGTTTCTGGGTTAAATTGATGCTATTCAATCTAGTGTGGTAGACAGATAAATATGGAGAATATGTTCTCTTAGATAACCATGTTTTGTGATGCTTTAAAGGTGACAACCAGCACCTTGAATCACATCTGGAAATTTAGATGAAGGGTCAGCCAGGTATATTTTAATATCCATCACTACCAGGGCTACCACACTCTTGACCAACTAAAGTTTTTGAATGTTTGTCAGTGGCAGCCCCCATCTAGAATATAATCCAATTAGGTTGTGAGCGATTATGAGCAGGGCCTCCCATTACAGGAATGGCTGCACAAAATGTAATTGTGTGAAAGGCCTCCTAACCATAGCTGCCATTGCTCCTTGAACAGAATCTATAAGTCTGGGTGGACTCTGATAGTCTCTCCCTTGATAGGCTTGAACGTCCTCTGGAGATCTGCTGCACTCTTACTTTAGGTATTCTAATCTTGACCCCAAACTAGTAAGCAGGCCAACACTCCATCTCTTCAAATATTCGAAATCCCCAAGCAGTTGTCTAACTTTTTTTTTCAAACTCTCCATCAAATCCTAGCAAACAACATCACTTCACCCTACTTACCAAATAATTTGGTCATGATACCCACCCACCCCCAAAAAAGATTTGGATCCCTTTATTATCTTCTCCCCTCAGTTTTCCCTCACCAACACTCAAGCAGCCAATGAAAACATCAGCATTAGAAAGCGAACAGATACAACAGCAATAAATAATAATAATAATA
>QLTV01004400.1:4077216-4087707 GCA_003457575.1 Thermophis baileyi
AATGTAGAGTCTAGTGTTGTTTGTTACTAGTTGATCTAGTCATAGATTAGTAATAGCATTGTATCGGGTTGAATGTATGGGTTCAGTTGTACATTCATTTAGTGTCCAGTTAATATGAGGTAGGTTGAGATCACCAAGAAAAATAAGCGGGTGTGGGTAGGAGGCTGCCCACGTTAGTAGTGAGGTTAACTTGTTCACATGTGTGATGTCGTAATCGGGGGCTCTGTAACATAGTAGAAAGCAAAGTGTGGTATTTAAGGACAGTTCGCAGACTATGGTTTCTGGTAGAGCGAGATCATGTGTAACTTGAATATTTTTTAGGTTTAGTGATTTTTTATAGAAGATGGCAACTCCACCTCCTCTGCGGGTTTCGCGATCGGACCGGTAAACATGATATAGTTTTGCAGTAAGTTATATTCCCCTTGCTATTTGCTAGCATTACTATTCAGTAGTGCCTGTGGTAGGAGAAATGGTAAAATCATTGAGGCACCTCAAGTGAAGGGGATACTGACACATGAACAAAAGAGACAAGTCTTTGATTATAATAAAATAATATGTCTCAACTGTTATCTATATGTTTGACACAACCCTATCCCTTCACTCCTACAGATGTCACTGACTTTATTGTTGTCTTACAGTAGCTTTTCTAGCCATGTTATGGTATTTAGCATGTTGCAGCAACTCATTTCTTTATTTTAATATTTCAACACTTGTTTTTAGGCAAGAAACCTTTAATGAAAATCAAACATGCAAGTGTGTGCCCCAGCATATCCACACAACTCTATTAACATTTTAAAATGCAATAAACAGCAAACAGCAATGAATAAAACATCATAGATGTATTATAGCTCTAAATGCCATGATCTACGTATACAGTTAGAAAAAGTCACATTTTCTTTTCCATTGCTAAATTTGTTGGTTCCTCCCAAGGTAAATTATAAGAAGAAAGTTTAAAGCTAATGGTGAGTGTGTGTATATGTGTTTGTGTGTGTATAAGGATATGTGTGTGTGTTTGTATGTATAAGCTGTATGTACATACACTCATACACACACATTATAAATAGTAACTGTGTAATGGTTATTTGTGGTTGCAGAATACATCTGCAATGAGGATGCAATTTACACACACACACACACACACACACACACACACACACACACACACACCCCGATGGTTGTATAGGAGAAAAGAAAGCCTTTCATGTAGGAGAGAGAGAGAGAGAGAGAGAGAGAGAGAGAGAAACTACAATAAGAATAAATTATATATGACCTGTTTCAAAGAATACATGAACATATATAACCTGCTGATGATAAAAAAAGTAGAACATCTTAAGTGCTAAGACTAATTAAAGGTCAGGAACTGTGATTTTTTTTCCCTCAGCTATCCATATAACCATGTCTCAATGACATGAGGTATTTTCACAGAAAACAAGGAGGAGAATATCTAGATTTTCTTTTCCCTCTCTTCCCATATGTTACCCCTTCTTATTGGCAAGGTCTTTTATAATTGTTTCTGAAGGCTGCTTACAGTGGAACTGGCAGTTCTGAGCTGAGTGACTTGGGCACAAATAGAAAAGTTGAGAAAATACATTTTGAGGAAAATTGCAGTGCAACTTTAAGTCAAGCAGTAGGACTTATTAGACTGCATGGCTAAGGACTAAAATTAGCACAGTTAAATAAAGATGGGATAACTGATAGAAAATGTGCCGTATTGAGATATTACCATCAAATGTTTCATTCTTTGCATTACAAGTTTGAATTCATTTAATACTTTGATTGTTTTCCATAAAAATCTATTAAAGAACAATTGTATGACTCTATGAGGTTTCTTTATAGAGATTCATCAAAGTCAGTATCAGTTGAAAAGCAAAATTTCACTCTGACAACAAAATCAGTCAAGCAGCCATCTTATAATCTAAGAGGGCTGATGCACAATTCCAGGTTCCCCAATATGAGTACAGGCCACTAACTATTTCTTGAGTGCAGGACAGACATCATTCTTAACATATACTCAACTTCATTCATGTTTTTTTCTTCTTCTTAAAAAAATAGGTATGTTCTGGCTTGTGTCATCCTTAGCTATGCTATTTACCTCACTAGCTTCATTCACTTCCACTTAGGGCAACTGTTCTATTTAATTAGCTCCTGCATTTTGTTAAACTTTGTTTTCAAGATAAAACAAAGTGTTTTTACCATATTTTATCCATATTTTCAGCATATCTCTTTTTAAAGGTATCATATTAATTTTGATAAAAAATTGAGAAAATGTGTTTAAGACATCACCCCATCCCTTCTAACTTTTCTATGTAATACAATAGCAATGTGACTTAGGCAGTCACAGGAATCCAAACGCTGGAAAAAACAAGTTATACAAGGAACCTCTATGGTATATATGTTGCCTTCTCTCTCTCTCTCTCTCTCTCTCTCTCTCTCTCTCTCTCTCTCTCTCTCTCCCTCTCTTTTCTCCCTCTGTCACCTGGAGATCTAAATACATGTCAGTGCATTTTATCATACATTTTTAACTAGTTCTTCTTCCAAAATTTCAGTAAAAGCATATACATTTTAGCAATTACATGTTCATCATTTTGACATAATTAGTATTAATGAGGATTGAAATGATAACAGCTCTGTTTAAGCTCAGGTGGATTTGGGGAGATAGGGCAAGCAATTCTTCCTTGGTCCTCCTTCCATTCCTCCACTACATATAGACAGAGAGCCGTCAAGTAGAGCATTTTCAAGGAAATGCTATGTGATAAATCACATTCATTTATTTTTCTTCATGAAGAAACTGTGAAAGGAAAACACTGATTATGTGAGAAGAAAAACAGAATTGTGTGAGTGAGTGAGTGTGTGGATATGTGTGCGCAAGGGAGAGAACTTTTATTTCCAATACAGACTAATAAAGCACAACAATTGTGTGTTCCAAAAGAGTTCCTCAATTCTATCTGCATTATGCTATATAAACATATTGATTGGCTTGACTGTGTCACACTGAAGTAATTTCTAGATCATTAAATGTGAGAAACAAGCTTCATTTTGCCAATGATTCAGCTGCATATTATATGTAGCTAGATTTATTCCATGGATGTTTATAAGCCAGACCATTTTAATTCTTTACTGAAGTTGTAATAATGGAATATAAAGACTCAGGTTCTGATGTATGGGTGCTGTTTAAGCCACACAATGTATGAACACTGAGGATTAATCAGCTAATCCAGTTCATTCATTTACAAATAATGGCTCATTGATCATTTCTATGAAGATGCCTTGGTGAGAAGACTATTTCATTATACAAATTCAAGGAGGGCATAAAATAAAGATTTAAATGATAAAAATTAGAGAACTGTATAAATTCCCCTCACTACCAATAAAATAAAAGGAAAAGGAGAAAGGGAGAATTTTTTTTCTGCATATTTCAAACAAAACAGCCCCATTTGAAATGTTTTGCTGGAATATTCTGAGTTACCTATGTTCCAACAGAACAAAATTAAAAACAAGTAGAGCTTTCTGAATTCCATCTGAACAAAACTTGAAATGATTTGCCTGAGTTCTTACACATTTTAGGGTGAGAATCAGAAGTCCTGCAATTGAAAGCAGTCATTTTTGCTCACCACAGAAATTTAAATTACAGTCCACTTCAAATTGTTGTCCATGGTTTCTGCAACTTACTGCACCAAGAGCTCACCTATTCTCTGGATATTTGGTTCCACTATTAAACTACCTTTATTGTTATAAAGGTTTCCTTTTTCCCTAATGTTAAATTCCTGCAACTCATTCTATACCTTTCATTCCAGAATCAACAGTCTTGATTTTCTTTTGCCTGGCTTTCTTTTAGGCATTTGAAGAATATGATCATATCCCCCACCAGTTATTTTCAAAATTTTAAATCAAATGCAGATTGACATGCCGTCCTCTTCATCCAAGTCATTAGTAAAAAATAATTATAGACAGTCTATGACCAAACCATAGGTCACTTGATATTTCACCTTTATGAGGAACCACTGATAAGAACTCTCTTGGTAGATTTTTCAATCTATATACTTAATTATTATGCCATCACTTTATGTTTAACTAGCTTGCTGATAAGAATGATTCATAGATTGCTGCTATGAATCTCAAGCTTCAGTTCTGCCCCTCTAGTTTTCTCTTCATAACTGCCTTATAATAAAATTCCCCGGCTTCTTAAACAAAAGGGATATAACAAAGAACATAGGGTGTTTGACATCCTATCAACTGAGGGAAACAGTTCCAGTAAAAGGTAGCATCTTCATGTCTAATATGCTAAAATAAGAGAACATTTCGCTTTTGTTTTTATAGTAATTTTATTAAAGATTATAATTACAAACAGTACAAACTAATACAAAAAGAAAAAAAATGGAAGAATAAAAAGAAAGAAGATGGAGAAAAGAAGGAAGAAATAAAAATAGAAAAGAAAGGGGGGGAAAAGCCACAGTAAAAAAAAAAGAGAAATATATAAAGTGATTTTCCACTTTAATCACAAGTGTAAACAATTTTAGTAACTTATCTTTTTCCCATATTCCATCTCTTATATATAAACAAATCCATAAATCATCACCATCCCAGTTTTGATGGCAGCAAAAGTCCATTAAGGATCACCAGAGGTAACAACATCTGTTATAACCTTGATCAAATAAACAAACTTTACATAGTGCCTGTGCTCAGTCATTCAAACCCTAGTTATCTCATGCTTGAACTATTGCAATGCACCCTACATGGGGCTACACTCAAAGAGAATTCAGAAGCTACAACCTGTGCAGAAGGCAGCTGCATTGGCCCTAGAGTGGCCCATGTAACAGCACTGTTCTGCAAGCTGCACTGGCTGCCGGTATCCTTCAGGGTAAAATTCAAGATGGTGGTTATCATCTTTAAAGCCTGTATGGCATGGGTTCAGGCTATCTGAGGAACCATCTCACCACAACGTCTGCTGGCAGAAGAGGCATTCTGCACGCCCCATTGGTCAAGGAATTTTGGGTGGTGGGATGCAGGAAAAGAGCCTTTTCTACCATGGCTCCTACCCTCCTACCTATGGGCCTGATGCCTGGCTCTGCCAGTTGACTTGGGGCCCCAATGGGAGTGTATCACACTGGAGGTAATTGGCAGATTAAGAGACAACCCCACCTTCCACAGTGTGCATTCTGCTCCCTTCCTCCCCAACTTTTAAATTATAATTTATTACCATTATTAGGAATGTTTATAGTTCATGGTTTTATTGGCTTTTAATATCTGTAAGTCACCCAGAGTTGCCGCAAAGTGAGATGGGTGGCAAACAAATATAATAAATAAATAAATATTCCTTCCTTTTACATCTAGCAATCTTAATCTTTAGTCTCTTCAAACAATGTCATAGACCTTGATTTCTTGTTTTCATTTTTTCTTTGTCTCTTCTCACAAACATCTTTAACCAGAACTTTAACCAGTCTTTTTTGTAAATCAAACACAGGAAAAAATATCCATCTCTCTCTCTCTCTCTCTCTCTCTCTCTCTCTCTCTCTCTCTCTCTCTCAATTTATTGTTTGTATATTCCTTTTGATTATTAAGACTTTAGCTGGTTTCTTTTGCATGTTCAGTGTAACAGCTTTTTTCATATTTAAAAAAGAATCAAAACAAAAGCATTTGTCTATAATTAATCATTATAATTCTTTATAATTAATTCCAAAATCATATTTTAACTTTATCTAAACCCCTAGCCTATTTGTAGCTTTATAAAAACAAACTTTTAACCACCCCTTTGCTTTTTACTAAAAAAAAGCTTTCCACTGTTTTGGATCCCCAGGAGGTCTCCAATGACAAAACACCATATTTATCTGATATTCTGAGAATCTTTTCCTTTAAACTTTAAATCAGCTGGATATGTCATAGTAATTAATGTAAAGAAACTTGCAGAGAGTAAGTTGCCTAATTAACCACATTTTTCAACAATGGGATGAATTTTAATTTGTGATCTACATATTATCTTCATTGCAATGTCTACATGGAGAACAAATACCATGTAAAAATGGTCTGTGACAAATTATTGAAAAAATATTTTAATATATAAAATAAATATTTCATTGATACTATTTGGAGAGACCCATTGGGTTAAAAGCAAATGTGTCAGGGTTCTAAGTAACAGACCCCACAAAATCAAAACTCTGAGGCCTGGAGTTTCCTCAAAGTAAGAATTTATTAGGAATGCCATATTGGCACAGCTGGTGAAAACCCGACTCTGAAGGACCTGAGGTTTTCCCCACCCAAAGCAAAACCCAAAGTTCATGCCCCCAAGTCACCCATCCATCACATGGTCCAATCAGGTCACAGTCCTCCTCCGGCTGTCTTTGGTCCATGCCTTCCAAATACCTGGTGGGGACATCCTTGGCTCCAGGGGTGAAATGCTCCCGGTTCGGGCATGCCTGCGGGTCGCTGGACAGCAGGTAATGACGGAAACGGGAGACTTCGCCCACCCGCCCGGATGCCGCCATTTGGGTTCTTTTACCTTCTGTGCATGCGCAGAACGCTTTGCGCATGTGCAGAGGGTAAAAGAACCCAAATGGCGGTGTCTGGGCGGGTGGGTGAAGTCTCCTGCTTCCGTTGCTACCGGCTGTCCGGCAACCCGCAGGCACGCCCGAACTGGGAGCATTTCACCCCTGCTTGACTCCCATGGGAAAGAATGTTATTTTGGCTATGCTTCCCCCCAGTTATCTCTATCTCCCCCCTCACGTTCCCACAGCTGCAACCGGCCTTGCTGTGGCAGCCCTGAAGACTTCCGAAATGGTGGGGGAATCCTTGGGTCCTTCAGAGTCTGGTTTTCACCAGCTGTACCAATATGGCATTCCTAATAAATTCTTACTTTGAGAAAACTCCAGGCCTCAGAGTTTTGATTTTGTTGGGTCTGTTACTTGGAACCCTGACAATGTTTTTAGGGATTGTTATGAAACAATGCTCTACCTCAGAAGTTTCATTTGCATTGAATTCCACAAACAATGGCTCTATGTGGTAGGCGGGAAATGAAAGAGAAGTGGTTAAGTAGATTTTTCTGCAGGAAAAGATGGGTTACAATCAGCTGTTACAAATACAATGTTCAGTGCTAAAGGGGCTACATTCTTTACATGCCCATAAGCATGGTCTTTTAGTATATTGTTGCAATCAAAAGCTTATTATCACAATAAATCCCCTTCTGTCTTCAGCATTGGAAAAGATTTTGGGAGGAGAAGGGTGGTGACAACGATGATGATGATGATGATGATGAAGATGAAGATGATAGCAAAGTAGGTACACTTCTCTTTACTGCTTCAATGGAGTCTGTCTTGTAAAACATTGAGTTAGGGCCAATTCTACTAGCTTGGTATCATCAATTCAGTCAGAGAGGCTTTTGCACACATGAAGAGATTCTGATAGGCAAAAATGAACTGGCATGATTGCTTTGCTGCTAACAAGCAAAAGAGCTGCTTTGTTTCAGAATCTTGCTCCAAGGTGGTACTTCACACAAATCTTCACTGAAGTGAAGTGCCTTTTTGCAACTTTGCTTTATTTATTTATTTGTTTGTTTGTTTCCTTATTTAACTATCCCTATACCATGTGTGCAAAGCCAAATAAGAAGCCAACTGAATGTCAAACATTTGTTTTTGTTTTTGTTTGGAGTGTTTTTCCTCTGACAGATTCAGATTTGTCTGATTTCCCCAGGCAGCTGCCTCACCAATGTTTGCTTGCTGAATTTCCATTATCGTTGTTCTTTCACATGCTACATCATTTAATTCTCTCCTGGCTTTTGCTGCTCCCCTGATTTTGGAAAGGAGAACTACCTGGTACCCATGTAAAATTTTTCAAAGAGATCCACACCAGTGGAATTTTCACTCCTGGCCTTCTAATCACTGCCTTCACCCAAAACTGGCATAGAGGAAGTCCTCAGTTGATGATACAATGCTACTCAACAAATCCAGCTCTTGCAGCATGCAATACTATCAGGAACAGGCAAATACTCATTTCTAAGAAACATGTGTCAAAATTCAACTGGGGGTGGTGAGAAAAATGAGATAATGGCAGAATTGAAAAAAAATGTATTTCAGACATTCTTTGGGGGTTGTTAGACTTTCTACTGCTAAAGAAAAATCCTTTTGTACAGCAAACTATTTTAAATATTTACAGTATTTGTACAACACTGACTCCACATGGGTTTTATAAAAGCAGGCATAAATCTGATAATCATTACAAACACAAACAACATAAAAAGGCAAAATCCAACCACTTCTGGCATTTCCCTTTACCGTTTCTCATGTTTATTATCCTCAATACTAACCATAAAATTGATCACGGAAAGCTCTGAGGAAGAGCTCTGTTTGGATTGCCTTCCTGAGCATTATCAGGGAAGGCCCCATCTGTATCTCTGCAGCTATGAAATGCCACAGAGTTGAAGCATAATTTTAAGAAATGCTACACTTTTTGTGACTTCCCTATGCATGGGAGAGTCTCTCAACATCTCAGCTTGAGACAAATGAACCAGGTGGGTCAGTTCTACATGAAGGTGCACAGGTGACAAGACATAAATGGATTTACTGGTTAAAAGTAGCAATTTGTATTGTCTTCCTAACCCCACTGATACATGAAAAACTGGGGTTACAGAGTACTGATCGTTCCCATCTTCCAGCATGCAGGAAAAATGGATTTTATAGCAGGAATCCATACCATTCCATTAGATGACCCAGGTAGACAATCTTAACTACTTCCCTGCCCTGCAAAGAATGCTGGTTGAATAAATCCCAAACAGACCAAAGAGCAGTTTATTTTTTACAGACTCTTTTTCTTTTAATGACTCTGTAAACCCTTGTATTGGGGTAGAGTCGGAGTGACTGAATGGAGTTGAGCATTTATTGGCCGGATGCCCTTCTTGATGTGTACATGAAGTTTGCAGCAGATTTTTTCTCTTTTGTGCCCTGATAGAGAAACATCAATCACTGCCTAGGATTGAACTTTCAGCTGCCTGAGTATGAGATGAGTGTCTTCACCTCTAGGCCACTGCACTGCTCAGACTTTGACAGACTCTAACAGCCTCTAATTTCAGTTCATCTATCAACTGCTCAGAGGTGAAGACTACTTATATGAATTTAGATAACATGAGAAAAGTTCACAATTGCCATAGTGGCCTTGAATTGAGTAGAGAGCTTTTCAGTATTTATACTCACAAGATGATTAGAAAGTAAGGTTGCTTTCTTACTTAACCAATAAATCCTTCTACTCTTCACCTTCAAACTATGAGGAGCAAATAGAGGCTTCCATATATCCAAAACTAGTGTCTCCAGATTACAGGTAGTCCTCGACTTACAACAGTATGTTTAGTGACTGTTCAAAGTTACAACGACACTGAAAAAAGTTACTTATGACCATTTTTTCATATTTATGACCATTGTAGCATCCCCATGGTCATGTGATTTACATTTGAATGCTTGACAACCAACTCACATTTATGACGGTTGCAGTGTCCTGGAGTCATGTGATCCCCTTTTGCGACCTTCCAACAAGCAAAGTCAGCGGGGAAACCAGATTCACTTAACAACCGTGTTACTAATTTAACAATTGCAGTGATTCACTTAACAAATGTGGCAAGAAAGGTTATGTGATGGGGCAAAACTCACTGAACAAATTTCTACGTAACAACATAAATTTTGGGCTCAATTGTGGTCGTAAGTCGAGGACTACCGTACCTGTATTGTATAAGGAAAGAGAGCAAATTCATAAACAACATGTTATCAAAATTCTTTTCCCATTCAAAAGACTTTCTAAAGTTCTACATCTGAGAGTAACTGTTCAAACGTTGTCATGCTTGAGCTTGATAAAATCATAGCTAGGAAATATCAATGGACCTTGAATGTATTTGACACATCACGCAAGAAACAGCTACACTCTTAAACTTCTCCCTTTCACGGAGGAATGCACCCGTGGAATAAATCTTGTCAGACATTGGTGCGGGAGGGAAGTTAGAATAGCAAGCAAAATTACATCTAGCTCAGCATCAGATTTCACTTCACGATATCAGTTAGACTGCTTCACACTTAGCAGATGAATTTTTTTCTTCTTTTTGTCAGTGTATCTGTCCTTTTATATATTTCTGGGTAAGGAGTGACTCTGAAGTTGGTTCCATTATTTTAGCATCATATCTTATTGATGCAGGATATGCATGAGCATATGGTCTTTAACCATAGGTTTTCAGTAGTTCCTCCCTAGCATGTTAGTCTGTTCTTCTTCTTCATTCCCAATGTCCAATGTTGCATAGCTTCATAGTGCATTTTTGTTTGTTTTTGGCTGACCAAGTTGTGCCTTTGAGGAAGAAAATAATTACTGAAATTTTGTTTAATGGAACATCATATGTAAATTGCCAAATCAACAGTGGATTGATTTGTTTAATGGAACATCATATGTAAATTGCCAAATCAACAGTGGATTGATTTGTTTAATGGAACATCATATGTAAATTACGAAAGAGAGTGAGAGGGAGGGGGG
>QLTV01004400.1:4116122-4146172 GCA_003457575.1 Thermophis baileyi
ATTTGGGTATATCTTAGCCAATCTCGTTGTGGCCAAATGCCACCTATAAAACATTTTGTAATAATGTTCTTTATAAGCTACCGATTTTGTTATTTTGTGGGTCCTATTCCAAGTCCACTCCCAGTCAGCCAAGTGAATAGTATGGCCTATGTTCTTTGCCCATGCAATCATTGGGTTCTTTAACTATGTCCTCCATTTTATCAAATTCCAATAAATACTTGTATATTTTTGAGATAACTTTTTCTTCTGGGCCCGTCAGAATTGTTGAATTCCTGTATCTATACCAATTCCTTCTATATCCTTCTTATATCTTGATTGTAATTATAGGTAGGGCCACCAGTCAATTTTTATGTCCTGTTCTGCCAATTCTTCCCTACTTTTTAATTTCCCAAATGGGTCTAATAAATCCATATATTTAATTGTTTTGGTTACATCTATTACATTTGGGTAGGTCAAAGCCTCCATAGCCGAAAACCAGTTAGGGATTTTCAAATAATGTTTCTTTTGAATTTCATACCATACTTTCAATAAAGAGTTTCTAATTAGGTGACAGTTGAAGTTTTTCTGTAATTTATTTCCATCATTCCATAAATAGGCATGCCATCCCTTCTGCAGGTCGTGTCCTTCTAGTAATAATAATCATTTATTTTTTAAATTTATCCATTCTCTCAACCAGGTCAGGGATGCTGCTTTGTAATATAGCAAACACTTTTAACAGAATAATCACAGTTACTTAAGTGTTCTTCTTTTTCAAAGTTGCTATCTAATTAACTTTAAACTTCTGACGGGCCCAGAAGAAAAAAATTATCTCAAAAATATACAAGTATTTATCGGAATTTGATAAAATGGAGGATATAGTAAAGGAACTGATGATTGCATGGACAAAGAATATAGGTCATACTATTCACTTGGCTGACTGGGAGTGGACTTGGAGTAGGAACCACAAAATAACAAAATCGGTAGCTTATAAGGAAAATTACTACAAAATGTTTTATAGGTGGCATCTGGTCCCAACGAGATTGGCTAAGATATATCCAAATTTAAATCTGGCTTGTTGGAAATGTAAGAAAGACTTAGGCACCTTCTTTCATATGTGGTGGACGTGTCCTGAAGCGAGAAGGTACTGGAAGAAAATATATAATTGGCTGCAAGATATAACAGGAAGAACAATAGAATATATACCGGAATTCTTTTTATTAGGAATAATTAGAAAACAATACCCTAAGAATATCAAATACTTAATATTACATATTGTGACAGTGGCAAGGATTGTGTACGCACAATATTGGAAGAATTCTCAAGCACCCTCGTAGAATGTAATAATGGCAAAGATATATGATTGTGCCGAGATGGACAGATTAACAATCGAACTGAAAGGACAAAGTGATTCGGAATATTATGACGTATGGACAAAATGGTATGATTGGACCAAAAAAAGCGAAAGACTGAGAGACAATATGGGACGAGGACATAAGATCTATAAATATGAACAAATAATGTAAAATTGTACAAAGTGAATAATAATGTATGAAAATGGGTGTAGATCTGTGTGAAAGTATTATGATGTTTAAAATGAAAAATCAATAAAGAAAATAAAAAAAAATAAAAATAAAAATCATCTTGTCCGCAAACTTGCCAGACTTCCCAAGGGCGTGAATGACCGACTAATGACACATCTCCCACTACCGAGAGGAAAGCAAGCCACACTGATCAGTGCCTACGCACCCACAATGACGAACCCAGATGAAGTAAAGGAAAAGTTTTATGAAGATCTCGATGCCCTACTTTCATCTGTGAAGCGCACTGACAGACTGATTCTATTTGGTGATTTCAATGTGAGAGTAGGATCCAATCACTCTGCCTGGGATGGCGTCATGGGAAAAAATGGAATTGGCAACTGTAACAGCAATGGCCTATTATTACTGAAGACATGTGCAGCTCACAATCTGATCATCACCAATACCATCTTTCGCCTGCCCACTCGCAAAAAGACGTCCTGGATGCACCCATGCTCCAAGCACTGGCATCTTATTGATTATGTCATCATGAGGAGGAAAGACAGACAGGATGTAAGGGTGACCAAGGCCATGCCGAGTGCTGACTGTTGGACTGACCATAGACTCATCATCTCCAAATTAAGCTTTCACATCAAGCCAAAGAGATGTCCACAGGGAAACAAAGCTATGATGAAACAGATCAATGTCAGTAAACTGAGGCACCCCAACACAGCAGCTTCACTACCGGTAGCAGAAGATCCTGACAACCAACTCTCAGAGCTGCAATTAGAGGGAAATGCTGAGAAGGACTGGGAACGCTTTCGGGATATTGTGCACTCTTCTGCACTAAAGGTTCTTGGACGCTCACACAGGAAACAGCAGGACTGGTTTGACGAAAATGATGAAGAGATCAAGGCCCTACTTGCTGAAAAGCACCGCCTTCACCGTGCTTATCAGAACGACCCATCATCAACAGCTAAGAAAAATGCCTTCAACAACACTCGCAGGACCATACAGAGCAAGCTTCGCAAGATGCAGGACTCCTGGTTGAGTACCAAAGCAGATGAAATTCAGAAGTTTGCTGATAGAAACAATGTTAAACGATACTACGAAGTCCTCAGATCCTTGTATGGACCTCAGCCCTCCAGTAGAGCTCCCCTCTACTGGACTCAGATAGTGCAACTCTCATCACTGAGAAGACTCTGATTCTACAGCGATGGGCTGAGCACTTCCAATCCGTATTGAACCGCCCATCTTCCATCAACAACGAGGCGATTGATAGAATGCCCCAGGTGGATATCAACCACAGCCTGGACTCCCCACCATCAAAGACTGAAACCCTACAGGCCATCAGCCAGCTGTTCAATGGCAAGGCCCCAGGATCTGATGCGATCCCAGCGGAGGTCTATAAGGATGGCAGTGCAGTGCTTGTCGACAAACTCACTCAGTTGTTCCAGTCTTTCTGGAATCAAAGATCCATTCCTCAGGAACTGAAAGATGCGTCCATCGTACACCTCTACAAGAGGAAAGGGAATCGACATGTCTGTGACAATCATAGAGGAATATCACTGCTTTCCATCGCAGGCAAGATCCTTGCACGAGTGTTGCTGAACCATCTGACTGACCACCTGGAACAGGGTTTATTACCCGAGGCACAGTGCGGTTTCCGCAAAGAGCGTGGCACTGTGGACATGATTTTCGCAGCCTGACAGCTCCAAGAGAAGTGTCAAGAGCAGAATCGTGAATTGTACACCACCTTCATGGATCTCACTAAGGCTTTTGACACTGTCAGTTGTGAAAGTCTGTGGCGTATCATCTCAAAATTTGGGTGCCCTGATAGATTCATGCTGATGGTACGTCAGTTTCACGATGGTATGACGGCTCGTGTTCTGGATGACGGAGAAACTTCAGAGGGCTTTCCTGTTACAAAGGGCATCAAGCAAGGGTGCGTGTTGGCACCGACTTTATTCAGCATAATGTTGCTGTCAGATGCCTTCCAGAACAGTTTCTTGGGAGTTAGCCTGAGATACAGGACTAATGGGAAACTGTTCAACCTGTGAAAACTCCAACTGTCACCAAGATAAAGGAGACTGTGCTATGTGACCTCCCCTTTGCTGATGACTGTGCCCTGAATGCTGGATCAGAGCAGGAAATGCAAGCCAGTGTGGACAAATTTGCAGCAGCATGCGACAACTTCGGCCTCCTTATCAACATAAAGAAGACCAAGGCAAGCTCTGCATTTGGCAGACTACTGACCAATGTGTGGGACCACCGTGGAATAAGCCTTGCTACAAAGCTCAAAGTCTACCGAGCAGTAGTGCTAATTACCCTGATGTATGCCAGTGAGACTTGGACTGTATACAGGAGGCATGCTAGGCAATTGAACCACTTCCACATGACCTGCCTCCGTAGAATTCTGAGGATCTGGTGGCAGGATAAGGTGCCAGACACAGAAGTCCTCTCCAGAGCAGGCCTGCCATCAGTTCACACCCTGCTGATGAAAGCCCAGACATGCTGGGCAGGCCATGTTGCAAGGATGCGAGACCATCGCATCCCCAAACAGCTCCTCTATGGTGAGCTGTCTCAAGGAAAGCGATCGCACGGGGGACAAAGGAAGCGATACAAAGACACGTTGAAAGGCTCCTTCAAGTCCCTGGATATCGACACCACCTCCTGGGAAACCCTGGCACAAGATCGATCAACATGGCCAGACATCTGAGGACAGAAGAACAACCATAGCACAAGAGAAGTGAGCACTCCGTAAACCCAGAGCTGCAAATGCTGCAACAATGGTGCCCACACATGTCTGCCCAACATGTGGCAGAACATTTCGTGCCCGTATAGGCCTTACCAGCCACCTACAGACACATTGTGGACAGCCCACATCCTGTTAAATGTCAAGGTCCTCTTCGAACATGATGGACGAACACCATCATGTGATAAAACATGAGATGATTGGGTCAAGAATGGATGGATGGTGAATGAACGTGAATTGAATAAAAAATGAATGACAAGTATGAAAGAAGTATGTTGAGATGGTTTGATCATATACAGTGAAGGAATAAGGAACAATCCAGACAACAAACATATGAAGAAAAAGTGAACAAGTTGAGAAAGAAGAAGATAAAGAAAGTTGTGATTGGATGGAATTCATAAGACTTACAAAAAGAGACATGGTGGGAGGAATATAAAGCTCAACAGCATCTAAAAGCAAATGAATCTTGGAATTGCTAGACTGCTGTGTTCAGTAACAGGGTAGACATTATCTTGTGTTTGCTTTGATGAAGAGAAGAAGCCTTGAAGGAACATTCCCTTCTTTCAAGAATAGTGGCTTAAATCATCATACTATTACTTGCTATGTGCGGGTATACGATGGAGTGGGGTTTATATATATGCATCTCTGTGTTACTAGCACATTTATGTCAATGTTTCTTTGCAGGTGTACACATGCAGTGGTTGTGGTGGCATGGTTCCTAATATGTCCTCAATCTGAAAAGTTTGTCTTAATCTCTTTGGACACACCTCTGCCACACTATTAGCATCTGTGCTCCACTTAAACTTTAACTTTAAAAATAATTGTCACTTATTAAAATCTCTCCCCATTACATTATTGCTAGTCATGCAGAAAATTACTCTGCTTCAGGAAATGAAACCATCAAATATAATCACTTTTCTCCCATAGAAGGGTGGATAATTAAATTCATCACAATACAAAATGTTGGAAGTAAAGTTCATTGTTTGCCAGTATGAACTGAACCTATCACTTAGCCAATAAGACAGAGATCCAAGTCTTTGCAAATGGTTTCTCCACCTCAGCCATTCCTCAATGATAATCGATGTATATGTTTTTACTACCAATACAGTGCCAATTTGTCCCTTGCTTTAGAAATTCTTACTCTGGAAGATTGTGTACTTGATGAGTCTGACATTAAGGAAATACTGGTGAAAAGTATTTTCAATATTTTTCTACCAGAGAAAACTATAGACAAAAGATAAAGGAGACTTTCCTTGATTACTTTAGTAGAACTTGAGATACAGTAATTTCTTTCCACAAATACTATACAGATGTTGATAGGCAGAGGGCTCCAGGATGATTAACAGCAGGTAACTGACTAGCTGAGATATCAGGTTTGGATCCTTCACCTGAGAGCTGGAGAATACATGAAGGAAGAACTGAATAGATTCTTTGTGGAGATTTTTCCTTTAAAATACAGCCCTGGTTTGAGGAGAACTAAGACAGTTTGAGTGGCAGTTAAAATTGCCTTTATTCCATTAATCTGATTCTTTAAAGCAGAGGTTGTAAACCCATATTCCCTGCCCACATTTTTGAAGACAGAAATATTTTTGGAAACAGTATAGAGGGTTTTTTTTTAAAAAAAAATCTAGGGTAGCCTACAAACTTGGAAACTTCTGGTATCTGAATTCCAATTACTAATTAGATCCAACTCAATCATTTAAAATTAAAATAGATCAGTAATTTCAACTTCACTCTGCTGATATCATTCTTCAGTCTTCAGAGGCCAAAGGTAATGGGGAAATATGTGAGCTGCCCATCCCTGATTCAATAAGATATTATGGATAAGATCCACCCAGACTTAAATTATGTATGGTAAGTCCCATCCAATCGGCTGCCAAGTCTGAAGATGGTACTCTGCCCTAGAGTAGGAAGTCTTTCAGACTCTTTTTTTCAGGGTCTTCATAAGGTTTAGAGAAAAGGTAGTTTGGGTAACATTTCATCAAATGTGTTTTTGCGGTTGTCCTATCAGGAATCATAAGCAATGTAATCATTTTCTGAAGTTGAGAAACAAAAATCAGATCAAAATATGTGGGCTTGTATGCAGCATATGAACAAATTATCTATTTTCCAATTTAAAATGAACTGCCTCAAGCTGTTGATCATCAAAACTTTATTTTCTTGGTACTTAGAATACAGAATTTGATGGATCGATTCTGATTAACAGTGGCAAGGTATTTCACATACAAGCCAGAATTGATTTTCTTGGTTTATTTTGCTTGTTATGAGAATTTGATCACTTTTTATCTATCTCTTTGCAGGTAGAAGGATATTAAAGGAGTCTGATGGTGTACAATTAATTCAAGACTACTAAAATGTCACAATCACACTCTATTTTATTATTACAGGATAAAAGTAATACCAGATCTTGAACATATACTGAAGTAGCCTGAGAAAAACAAAATGTTTGCAGGAGCTGCATCTATTAAGAAGAATATATTTGATGAAAAAATAGGAAGTAACATATGCCTAGGGATATCGTAGTTGTTGACATCCATGCTCATAATGAAACTTTCATTTTGTCTCCACCTCTCTGCAGCCCCCTTCAAATTAGGGTTCTCCAACCTTCTGGGGAAGGGAAGTCATAAACACTGCAGCAAACTGAAGCTTTTTCATTAGTGAATGAATGTAGTTAGATAAAACTTAGCAATAAGCATTACTGGATCATTAGACTGTCTAGCTTAGAATTCTCTTCACTGAGTGACATCATTTCAAGGATATGTGACAAAACACATTTTGAGTTCTCTCAAGGGATTTTCCTCAATTAAAGCTTACATCATCTGTAAGCTAAATTATCACTCCACTGTTTAAGTACACATTTTTATTTTCATAAGTTGCAAATGTGTGGCCACTGTGGACTTTTTTTTTCCAGGTAATATCATTCAAGAATTGTTGGCTCTCTTAAAAGTAAACTTGATTCATGGAATTAAATAAGGTGATATATAATTTGCAGGGTTAGGCACTATTTGTTATAATTCATTATTGTAAATATGTAGTACATTGCTTGTAGGCTAGAGAGTAAATATTGTCCTACCAACCCTGATGAATTCATTCATATATGGCACATATTATTACTGCTTCTAGCAACTAGGGTTTAGCTCAAGCATACAATAGTAATGGGCATTAAATTCAACCAAATCCCAGATCCTAAGCAAAACAAGATAATTCTCAGTAGCATTTTTTATAGTAGTCTAGCAGACTTGTCCCAATGCCCTTTACTCTAATCCTAGATGCTACAAAACTCGGTTTCTAAACTATTTCCCTGAAGTTATATTGTTTGATGACCCACCCATCCCCAAATTAATAAGCAGCACCAACAACAGTAGTTTGGATTACTAGATCTCAGGGACCAATAAGTGTCAGATTTATTTTTGGAATCAAGCTTCCTGGTAGTTCTTCATTCCTTCCTGGTAGTTCTACTTGCAGCATTTGACGGTGAGATCATGGGGCATTCCTTAGTTTGATTATGTGTCCATGACATAACTTTGCTTCATTGCCATCCAGCTTTTATTCTTAAATAACTGTCTACTTCTATAGAAAGTTCCAGTCAGAACATTTTCCAGAGGTCTAGATGTTATTCCCATATTGAACCAAGTGGCCTAGTTAGGTCCCATTGGGGGTCTCTTTAGATTATAAATAGATACACTATCAGCTGTGTTCATGTAGAAAGAGAGAAAAGAGAAGTTTGATATATAGTATCAGTGTGTAGCTATTTACATGTTTCTTTGTTTTGTTTTTTACAGCACAAGAATATCTTTTTGCAGACTGTAAAGATATTTTTACCATAATGTGTGTCTATTACCACTGGAGAATCAATCTTGATAAAATACCTATGAATTGCTAAAACTAGGTTGAAATAAATCAGTTTAAGAACACTTTATTTATTTTTATTTATGTATTTGTATCCTTCCTTTATTATTTTTAGAAATAAGGCAACAAACATATCCAACACACATTCCTCCTCCTATTTTCCTCACAACAACAACCCTATGAGGTGACCTGAGCTGAGCTGAGCTGAGCTGAGAGAGAGTGACTGGTCCAAGGTCACCCAGCTGACTTTCGTGGCTAAGACCAGACTAGAATTCACAGTCTCCCACTTTCTAGTCTGGTTCCTTAACCACTAGAGCAAACTGGCTGTCATGCCCCCATCGGAGTCTGAATCTGAGATGGAAGATGAACAGCTGACAGAGAGCAGGAGAGTGGCTCCATTGGCTGTGGAGGAAACTGGGGAAGGGCAAAGTCAGGCTGGGCAGAGCAGGGGAGAGGTAGAACAAGGGAGAGGGGGTTCAGATGAAGACCAAGGCCCACCCCTCCTCATCCTAGGGCACGCAGGGAAGAATGCATAAGAGAGCAACGTGGGTTGCATGGCTTATGAGGAAGGAAAGGGCCCCGATTCCCTTCACAAGGCACACCTGGGAATGGAGTTTAAAGGAGAGGCAGTTGGGAAGGGCGTTTGTTGGGAACAAATGCTGAATTCACATAGTGTTGAGAGTTGTGGCCTGCATTCCTGGCATTCCTCCTGACTGTTTGAATTATTATCATGCTTCTGTGTGCTTATCTTGTCTTGCTGGAATTATTGCCATGAATTCTTCACTTCTGAGACTCATTATCTTGGCCTGGTGGAGTGATTGATTGCAGTCATTCTTCTTACAGTGTTTGGACTGGAGTATCTGCAACCAGAAGCTGCTACAGGTTTGTGGGAGAGCTTTTCTCCAGGCCGGAGAGTAAACGGGACATTGGGGGCAAAGTTGGTGCCAATAAAGGGACTCATACTGGTTCTCTGGCTGTGTTGCCTTCATGCCACGCCCTGGGTCATCACACTGGCTCTCTGATTAGTGTATCTCTATTGTGGCACAATCAACAATATACTGTCAAGATTTAATGATCAGCCTGCATTCAAACAAAACTCTGGCAGATCATAACAATACCTTAACTCTACGACTGTGATAAGCCACAATAGATCATATAGATACTGACAACCTGCATGAAATGCTCCTATTTTTTTGACTGTGCAGCCATTACCTCTGTTCTTAAAATACAGTACTATGTCTGACCTAAAAAAACCGCATACCACCATGAGATCACAGCAAACCAAGATAAATTCTGTCTCTTTGATACCATTCTAGTCATCACCCAGATATTTGCAATCCAGATATGGTAATTTAATTGATACTATATTTAGGTATAAAGGCAGGTTCGGTTGCTTATTTGTATTCTTAGACTCTTAAATAATCAATACTTGACCTACAAAAGAGGAACCAAACTGTTTTATTTAATAGAGTGTCTGGCATGATAAAGTTGGGAACAATCATTTATCAAAATGCTTCTAACAAATAGCTCTGTTTCAAATTCTGAAAATATCTGCAGTCCCAAAACTTCATCTCAGATGCAGGATGGGGATTGTAACTTTCTTCACTGCTTCTTAACTAATCTGTCTGAGAAAAAAAAGCAAGATGTCCCTTAATCAGCTGAGCTACTTTTTAAAGCATTTTGAATTCAGATCTGTAGCTCTTGAATTTACTTAACTTAACTGTAGAAGAAAATGGAAAGAGACGATGATTGGATAAAGAATAATTATTCTTCATGTATTGCAAGATTACCGGTTGAATAAAAGAGAAGAGAACAATGATTTGAGAACAGATAGATTGAGTAGGAAAGTAGAGAGGGAAGATTTTCTAAAGCTCATTGGGAAAGCAGGGGTAGAAAAAACAGATTTCACTAAGAACTTCAGTGATATCAGAGGCATGGAATCTGATTTAGCTGAGAAGTAATTAATAATAAGCCAATTTGTTTTATGAGTTTGTTTGGTTTTTGTTTGAGGGAGGAGAAGAGTATTTAATTTTCCAGACCCTGTTCTGAACCTGGTAAAGTGAGTTTACTCCACTGCTACTATCTTCCCAACTATAGCTCCCTATTAAATCATTTTTGCATGAAGGTGTCTAAAATCACTAGAAAAGCATTCAATTGTGGATGGTTCACAAATTATCAAGCATCCCCTTGTTTCTACATCCTTACATCTTTCCTGCTTAAGAATATCCTTCCTTACACTAAACTCCAATTTATTTCTATTATAGCCCTTTTTTCTTCATCTACTGTATGTGTAATGAGATAGAAAACCTATAACCTTATTCAGAATTGTAATTAGCATCTAGCAAAGATGAAGCATTAGAAGGCACATTCTTCCTCAAATTAACATTGTCGTAACATTGGGACTATATTTTTCTAAGCTAAGAAATTTTTTTAGGAACTATCCATGGTCTTGAATTAAATAAAGCTAAACCCTGAGCAGCACCAATTTCCTGTAGCCTTATTAAATTTAACTCTAACCTACCTATTTTTAACCTCAGATATTTGAGCAGACCTGATTAGCTGAAATTGGTTTATTTAATTCAATCTGGATTTATCCAATAGGATCATCATGGGCCAAGATGATGAAGAAATAACACTTCTACCAACTGTAAGAATTATTTCTATCCTAGGAGATACATTACTGGAATTATATTTTAATACTTTTAATACTTTTAATATATACATTAAGTTTAGCACTATAAATAAATGTGGTCTTTTACCAATACATCATTAATACATCTCCTGCTTGACAGGGTAGCTAAGATGATGGGATGGAGTAACTATTGGTAATAAATCCTTCACCTCATTTTATAGGAAGATTTAAGAAAGTGATGACCAAAAAATTGTTGCTTGATTCCTTGGAAAATATATCTCTACATGCATTGAGACATACATTTAGCATATTAAAATGTATGTAATTTGATGATCTGAAGTTAGAATTGAAATGAAAATATATAAGTGGAAAGTCAATTTATATTAAATCAAATTCTTAGCACAAGAGGTTGAAGGATTATTAAGTAAAGGGGAAAACTGACAGTTGCTTGGTATCGTAGGAGGGATACAAATATACTTGTAGTAGAAACACAAGTATTGTTTAGAATTACATTCTAATACAGTGTAACACTATATTGGGAAACAATCAAAAGGGGGAAAATGGCAGTTGCCCTTCCCCAGAAAACTGATTTTATTTTAATGGTAACCTGAAAACCAAGCATATGGAAATGAGAAGGTTCTTTGTCAGCTCTACGTGGCTATCATAAGAGTTCCTTGTAATGAAGGATCTCATTTTGTAAAAGTCCACCTAATATGGTATAACTCAGTGCAAGTGTACATAGTATATAACAAAATATAACCATTATACTGTTTGTCAAAATAAGCTTTTGAAGATGGAAAGGAAACCTTTATTCAACATTAAGCTGTTGAGCGCACAATTTGGATGCTGAGATTTCAGGGTGTTTGAAGGGATGAATGCAGTCTTTCCTCTTGTCTGATTTGTTCTCTTGAGATTTCATGTCATGTGACTTTCTATCTTGTGCTTTTCTTGTATTAGTGTTGTGCTATCCTTGTAGATGATATCTCTGCCAAGAAACCCAAGTGCTGATATGTGTGCACATGGAATTCTTGTTTACGTGGAGAACATTTCTCAAGAGGATTTCTGAAGTTTTCTTTCCTTGTTTTAAATAGCTGTCAAAAGAATGATGTTTTCTATTATGGGAAAAGGGAATGAAGAAGACTATAAAATCTGTAAGAGAAGTTCTGGCTTTTCTTTCTACTATTACTTCATACTAATTCTGAACAATAATCTTGAACTCATTTTCTGAATATGGAATCCAGTTTAGACAAAAAAAAAACAAAAAACCCACCATCCACACCCATAAAAGAGGAACTAACTCATCAACCTTGTTAACATTCAAGACTCTTTTTTCCGCTATGTATTCAAAATGGACTGTGATTAATATGCATATGCATATAAAATGTGTTCTTATCTTATCTTATCTTATCTTATCTTATCTTATCTTATCTTATCTTATCTTATCTTATCTTATCTTATCTTATCTTATCTTATCTTATCTTATCTTATCTGTTTAGCTTAGTTTAGCTTATCTTATTTTAGCTTAGCTTAGCTTAGTTTAGTTTAGCTTAGCTTAGTTTAGTTTAGTTTAGCTTAGCTTAGCTTAGCTTAGTTTAGCTTCGCTTCGCTTCGCTTCACTTCACTTCACTTCGCTTAGCTCTTATTTTTTTGTTTCTTATCTTGTCTTATCTTATCATCTTAAATCTTACCTTACCTAACTTTACCTTACCTTAATAGGACTGAAGGAGTTGTATATGTTAAGTAGTACTAAAAGTTAGGTGAACGGTAATTGTAAATAAGAGAGAACAAACCATAAATTAAAATACTGGGAACTGATGATAAATTGGAAGAGAATATCAAACATCCATGGCTAGGAAAGGCACTGGGAGAACCAATGGTACAGATTAGTCTAGGAGAAGATGAGGAGAAGATTAGTCTAGGAGAAGATGAGGAGAAGATAAACCCAGTTTAGGAGAAGATGAGGATAGCTGTGCCCTGCATAAAACCATTCAACACTATAACTAGGATAAAAATGTTCTTATATTAATAGAGTTTGTAGATATGTACTGGTATGTATGCATGCATATATACATGAATGTATTTACTGGAGTTTCAGTGCCACTAAATTTTCATGGCATCAGTCATATAACACATTTGACAATATACCACGAGGGCTCCATACTCAGGAGTAGGGCAAATCAAAATGTTTTCCTAAACAATCAAGTCTTTATGACCTTTTGCAAACCCAGTGAGATGGAGGAGAACCAGGTAGCCTTTTTTTTTTTTTGCTAGAGCTGTGCACTTATCTCAAAAAATATTCACTCTGCCCCCTCCCTCTCTATTCAGCATCACAGCAGTGGTAACAATAGTCAGTCCACACATTTGAAAGCAATGGGTAGTTTTTCCCTTACTTAGGATGAGGAGCCAAATTGTTATACAATAGTAGACATTATTGCTTGCTGTTCTCTTTCAGATTATGGTTGAGTGTTCACATATTTTTTCCTCAAATAGTTGTCAATAGATCCCATCATCCAACCCATTCAATCCTTCATCTTCTTTCTCAATTACTGTGACTGATACTTCTGTTACAGTCTGGCTGACAGAAAGGTCTTCTAGTAATCTGAGGCTAAGATTTAAATCTAGCATAATCTTCTGAAATTTCCTGGCTCTCTCATATGATAACTATGTTGCCTTGGAATTCTGAACATTGCAGCCTTAACATTCTGGAGGGAACAAATTAAGAAAGCTTCCTTAGAGAAGTGGAGTCAGTTCTCTTTGTTTCTGGCTGTCTCTGCAGATAAATATATAAGTAGGCAAGTAGGTAGATATTGGATTAATTAATTCCAATTAGATGTTGGACTACTTAATTTAAACCTTTTTAGTCCTTATCTAGAAAGATCAGGGAGTGGAGACCTCTACTAGCCAATCCATAAATTACAATAAGGCAATACTGAATTATTTGGATCAATTATCTGATCTGATCCAAGGAAGTTTCTCATTTTTCTGTAAAATTTTCCATAGGTAAACATACTGTATATACACTCAAATATATAACCATTTTTGAGATAAAGATGGTAAATACAGGTAACACAATTGTATATGTTTTGGAGCTTTTTCACTTGATTCTCCTCCCCTAAATCTTAACAATGCGGTCAAAGGCTGTCTTTTCAGAGTATAATAAATTCAATGAAACTTACTCCAAATCCCTGTGAGTCCAATCAGATTTCCTTTCTATAACTCAGGATTTCAACCTTTAAGGCTTTTTGAGATATATGCCCTAGATATTTCTTATAAATGTTGTCATACGCTATGTATTAGCAAGTGAGAGTTGCAAGTTTATCACTGAGAAGAGTTTTGGTTTTTCAAAGTAATTGCTTCAAAGCAGATACAGTAAATAAAGAAAGGGGTCAATGGGAGGTAGCAAAATGTACACTTTTCTCCTTTAGATGGGAAGGGGAAGAAAGTTTTCACATGAAAGGAATAATAATAAAGCTGTAGTTCCATTACATAGGCTATACAATTAAATGGCCTAAATAGAGGTAATTTGATCCTATCCCAATTGCCTGAAAAAGAAAGAAAAAAAAGTAAGCAGGCCTTTTAAAAGTTGCAATTAAGGCTCCCTAAGTATAAAATAACGTTTCAAGCACCTTGAGCAAAATAGTAAGCCAAATATAGAAAACATACCAAGTTAATTTTGATAACAATTGTAATCATCATTGGAAGCAGAAGTGGGTTATTTATTACATCTTTCCTATTTTTTTTATTTTAATGACCCTGCATCACAGTGGAGTCGGGGCAACTGAACTGAGCTCAAGCATTTACTGGCTGGATGCCTTTTCTGATGCCTATGTGGCATTCACAGTAGACAATTACTCATTGTGTCCAGAAAGAGAAATATCTGCCACTACCTAGGACCGAACTCACAGCCTCATGATTTTGAGGTGAGAGCTCCAGCTCTAGGTCACTGCACTGCTCATTTCTAACATCTTTCCTATAAGCCCTCATATTTTCAGACTGGGGGTTGACTTATTCTCCAAAGCACCTGAGGGCAGGACAAGAAGTAACAGATGGAAACTAATCAAAGAGAGATCCAACCTAGAACTAAAGAGAAATTGTCTAACAGTGGGAACAATTAATCTGTGGAATGGCTTGCCTTCAGAAGTTGTGATTGCTCCATCACTAGAGGTTTTTAAGAAGAGACTGGACAGCTATTTGTTTGGAATGGTATAGGGTCATTTGCTTGAACAGAGGGTTGGACTAGAAGACCTCCAACATCCTTTTCAACTTTGTTATACTGTTACTATTTTCACAAGAAAGATTCAATCTTATGACATGGAACTTGCTTTGGAACAGTTTCTTGGTCAATATATAGATTTCTTTAGTGGAATGGTCAGAACTGAGACTGGTGAAACATAAGGATAAAGATATCCTTGTACCCTGTTTCCCCCAAAATAAGACATCCCCTGATAATAAGCCCAATCGGCCTTTTGAGTGCATGGCAATAAGGCCAAGTGCTTATTTCAGGGTTCAAAAAAATATAAGACAGGGTCTTATTTTCGGGGAAACACAGTAGGAAGAATGATGTTTCAAATCTGGTATATCCGGTTGTTTTGAAAGTGAGTGAGAAAAGCCAAGGTGGCAGAAACAACTATGGGATGAAAGCCTTGTGCAACATATTGTACATAAGTCAAAAAGGGTAAGGTTTTGACTGGGCAGTCATGCCTATCATCCTGACATTTTTTACTTTTGTAGATAGCTGATTGCTTTGATCATGGGACATATGGATGCTAAAATTATATAAAAATGGAAGCCTTTCCTACACAAATTGATTAAATAATAGACTTTAGAAATAAAATTTAAAATACACTGACGGCAAATGCTGCAGCCTGATTTCCCTTATGAGAAGTCCACATAAACAACTTTCTTTGTCAAAAGGAGCAGCATGTTTGATACTGCTTAGCTTTTCCTGCTTATTCATTAGGCTGACCAGACCATACCTTTAGCCATAAATATAGAAGCAAGATTAGTCCTTCTGACTATGGTGGAGTTGCATAGCCTGAGTTGAGAACAGTCGTGATCTGGCAGATGCTGGGAATCTTTAGCATTTGCTCTTAACTGCCAGCCTCAGTCTTTGCAAACTTTGTGTCAAGTCTGAACTGCTTCTGAGCCATCTGACACTTTATTCAACTTGCCTATGAACTGCGGGGAGGGAACGGTGATAAGGAATGCAGATGATCCAAGAATAGACTGTGAGCCAAGAACCCACCAAGGTCATTGCTGCAGGTGTCCGACAAAGAAATGAACTGTTCTCAAAACAAAAGACTGATTCATAATTGGGCAGCGTGCCCACTATGAGTGGGAAGGAAGGAAAACTAATGTTTAACTATGTAGCTTTGCACGAAAAAAACCTCAGAGCTGGTTTTATTTCTTCAGTACCGAAATGGTGTGTCCAATAAAGTTTAAGTTTTGGGATTTCAAAGTTCCTGAGAATGCCTACTTTTCTTGGGTGTCGGACAGTTGACACTTTGATTGCCACCACAGCTTTCCTACCTATGATAGTTCCCTATGGTACCCAATTGATAAATACAAAATTAAAATAAGAAGATAAAACAGGATATATCCTATGATCTACAGATTGAATAACAAATGTCGTTGCTGAACTGAGGATGGGTACTTTAGAGATCCAACAGCAAGAGACAGATGCTGTGGCAGTGGAAATATTTAGATTAAATAAAAATGACAAAAGGAGTTACAAGAAACCAGAGGAGAAGCGGGACAGATTCACCAAAAAGCTAATAAGAGTTGAAATTCTAAAAAGGGCAAGAGATGATGGATAGACATAGAATACTTTTTAACATGGTGGTTATTCTAATAAGTGTTAGAAAAAAGAAGTAGAAAGTAGAAATTGGGAAAATAATATTATGTATACTGAAATATAATAGAACATATTATGATTACTATGTATACACAAGTGTTAGAAGTTGAAAAAGTATGATTATGTATATTTAAATGGTAATATCACTATCAGAATTGTATGCAAAATATATTGACCCAGATAATACACTGTCCACTAAACACCTATGGAAGTTAAAGAAAAAATTATAAATAAAACAAATGCCGTTGCTTACTTCTGGGGATATTTGCCCCTAGAAGTGAATTCACATTTTCCTTTAACTCACAAAGTGAACCAATTTGTTTCATTACAGATATCGAACACAATGACACAATGTAATCCTATCATGCCTGTTCAAATAAATTCCATGGTTCCATAGTTATCCATAGTTCCTCACTGTGAAACATGAATACTGTCCAAATGAAGTTTTGGCAGCTTTGTAAATTGTGAGGGCTGCACTGTTTTCTCCAACACTTGAGTGCCACAACTAGTTAGGCAATAATGATACAATATCATTGGAAAGGCTGGGTTGAACTCCTGCATTTTGAGAGCTGAATGTCTCTCAATTTATAAACAGAGTTAATCTTATTTGCTAAATTTCAGCAAAAGAATCTCTGTGCTCTTTACAGAGTTGCATACGAGGAAGCCAGGGTCCAAATTCACTCTAAAGTGTGTGGGGGTTGCCTATTTTTAGATTAATATAAGGCTACCTTTTTAACTTAAGTCTTTTGATATGAGAAATGTCATTTCACTGAGAACTCTTGGGCAACTCAGCCTTATTAACCTTCCTCTCAGTATTATAATGAGGCTATACATGTTTATAACCAGTTTAGAGTAAGGATGGAATGTACATTTAATGTTCAAATAATAAAATACTTTGTATGTGTGTGTATATGTATGTACACACACACACACACACACACACACACACTACACATGCACACCCACTCACACAAGGCTCCAGCACAGTGTAAAACAGATGTTATATCATTACTTAATTGATTCTCTAGATATTTATGTCAGTGTTACAGACAGACAGTGCACATATACATATAAATACATACATACATACATACATACATACATACATACATACATGCATATATGTTACAGCTTATATGGATGCACAATAAATGAGCAGCCCTCTGTATCACTGATATAAATATCTAGAGAGCCAATTAAGTAATGATAAAGTGTCTGTTTTACACTGTACTGGAGCCTTATCTAGTATTACTTTATGAGTTGTCTTATTTTCTTTGCTTCTGATTGTAGTGCGTGAATTAACATATCATTCCTATAGAGATGATTTGCTAATTTTAAATGACAAGTGAAATATTCCACTTCATTTTACACATTTTCTAAAATCAAATAATTATGCCAATGGATACATAGATGCTTGAAATAGTTTCCCTTCCATTCTGATATGAGAGGCTTTTTCAATGCTTTCAGGTTGATTATCATAATGGCAATATACCAGTGATGGCGAACCTTTTTTTGCTTGGGTGCCAAAAGGGTGCGTGCGTGCGAGATAGCGCGTGCACGTGTGCCCACACCCATAATGCAATGCCCTCCCCCCGCGCATGCGTGCACAACCCCGCCACACACATGCGCACAGGCCTCACTGAAGCCTCCGGACTTCCAGTAGGCCCGTTGGGCCGTTTTTCGCCCTCCCCAGGCTTCAGGAAAACCTCCGGAGCCTGTGGATGGCGAAAAACGGACCCAACGGGCCTACCGGACATGTGCGCTGGTGCTGACATAGGGCAACGCCTCGCGTGCCCTCAGGTAGACCTGTTGGGTCCATTTTTCGCCATCCACAGGCTCCAGAGGCTTTCCTGAAGCCTGGGGAGGGCGAAAACGGCCTCCCCCCGCCCTCCAGAAGGCCGAAAATCAGTGGCCAGCGTGCACATGTGCACTGGAGCTAACATAGGGCAACGCCTCGCATGCCCTCAGATATGGCTCCACGTGTCACCTGTGGCACACATGCCAACACATGCCATAGGTTTGCCATCACAGCAATATACCATCTTAAGGGGCATAAAGAAAGAAAAATAAGTATCTTATGTTTTTGAATATTTTTATTGCTTCTTGGAAATATGGTTTTATATAATTTTAGTGTCCCTGTATTTTATATGTTGAATATGACAGTATAATTTAACTACAACACCATTATGTTTCAATGGTTAAATTTATAGCTATGGGTTTGGCTTGTGGCTTTATTGCTGTAAGTTTATTGTGAACTTGTCAACATTACTAAACTTAGACTTGTTTCAAATACTCAGAGGAACAGTATTAATAAAAGCTGAGCTGCAGATCATATAGAATAAAATTAGAATTGTCACTTTTTCTGCTAATCTAACTTTGAAATTGTAACATTGCTGTTTGGAGGGCCAATCTATGTAGTAGGCAAGAAGGATAGAAGAAGTAGTAAGGTTGACATTCCAAAACAACTGTCAGCCTTGCAAGGTAGTCAAGACAAGAAGCACACTCAAGAATGCTAGTTCTATCTTCATTGCAAGTTATACTAAAAAAACTCTTGCAAGTCTAAAACTACATTTGTCCTTCATTGCCTTTACAGTTCAAGGAAGTACAGAAGATCCTTTCTGAGATGTTTGCCATTCCCCCATTCCTTTTGTGAGTTCATCTGCCTCTTATCTGACCATTACCAAGTCTATGGCTCTTTCTGCTGCCTCCCAAGGCCATTCCCACAATCCATTTGAACAACCTTATTTACTACCTTAATTATTATATTTGTTTGAATATTTAGGGTTGTGCCAAATGATTTAAACTTCTTTGATTACATCCTGTTTCTGGAAATTAGTATATATTGGGCAAGGAATGGATTTAAAGCAGAGTGAATAGAAAAAAAATAGATACGAAAGTGAAGGTCATTTTTACTTTAGTCAGTGCTGGTGTTTCTTTTTCCATTTGCACTTTTGAAAAGCTTCTGCAGATATTCTGAGTGGTGTAAGCCCTTGTCTCCATCTTCCTTCTGCTTCATCTTTTTTGTGCTGTCATACTGTGTGATCAAAAAAATATTGTAAAAAGAAGAAAGAAATTAGGAGAGAGCTCTTGCATGAGTTATTTAAAAAAAATAAGAGGGAGGGAGAAAGAGTGTTAGCAGTTGATCATTATGAGTTCCATTTTAGAATGGATGCTAAGAGAGGCTAAATACAAATTAAGTATTGAAAATGATAGGCTTTCCTCTTCCTTGTCTATACCACTAAAGTACCCATTTACTGATACTTATTATTTTTGTATTCATTCTCCATTTTAGTTGGTTGCTGCTACTGTGCATAAAAAAGCCAGACAAATAACACAGAAATATAGGTTAAAAAACTGCTAAGGATTTTGAGCTGATTTTTATCTGAAATGGTTTGATCATAAATCGTTTGAACCAATAATTAGCCAATATGTCAAGAAGACTATGCTGTTCTACGCTTATAACTAGTTCTTTCTGTTATTAGTTCTGTATTAGTGAAACTGAGACAATGCCTTGGTAAATGACTTTCTAAAATATGAGTCAAGAGAATTGACATACCTACCTAATTGTCAATTAGTACTTTAATTGCTTACAACTAATAAGATCAGAATGTAGGTCAGCGGTGAAATTCTCCTTTCATATTAACAGCCAAGGCACTTTGAGAGGAAAGTCTGTTTAATGAGCGTTTGTTCAGCTAAATTTAGCCTTGGAAACCCAAACCTTGATTCTGTATGACACATTGCAATTAAACACATACCCATGTACATATGTGGAAAGAGAAAGAGGGGTATACATACAATAAAATGCCAAAATGAAACCATTACTGGCAGCATTTATTAGCTTTTTTTTAGATTTCTGATACTTTTAAAATTCCTGAATGTTTTTTTACAAATCATTTTGAATATTTACTTGAATCTACACTTCTGGCCACATTCTTAAAACCAAACAATCATTGAAGTGTGTACCTGTATTATAGCTACTGGTAGTTTGGGATATCTGATGAAACCATCAGCATGACACCAAATAAGAAGCAAGCAATTTCTTGGTTTCCTTGACAACAGTTATGAATGCCTGCTTTCCTTGATTTTTAATCAGGTGCAAAAGTACAGTAAAATCTCCTTTTTTTCCTCACAAAGAGATAACATTACAAACCCCATTTTAAGTGACCGCTTGGCAAAAGAGCATCTGTTTGAGCAGGAGATAGCTTGTAACAGCTAAGAGGAAGGAATTTATTTTGAAGTCAAGAAATGCTGCCAAAACTATGTTTATGTGAGATCCCACCATGAATACACAATACAAATGGTGTGCCCAACTGTTGGGTAACATCTGTCTCTCTGTGTCTCCATCATTTTCTTTGTCATTTTCCAGACATTTCATGTCATTTCTGTGTATAACAAATACTGAGGAACAAACTGTATCAGTTGTAGCCTCAATCCTGAAGAACATTTCTCTCTCCCTGAGATTAAGATAATATCTACCTTGCTTGCTTTCAAGAAAGTCAGTCACCATAATAAGTAGATTTTTTTTTTTTTGCTGGGCTATTTAGTTTTCTATTTCACCAAGGTTGCTGGTTTAACATCATCCATTTCATGTTTTATACTGTTGATTCGATTGTTTTTTTTAAAAAATATTGAATTCTGATTGTCTATAATTGATCGTAGTTGCTGGGATTTGGATAATGTTATTGGATTGGACTTGGACTAGATTATGAATTTGGTTAACCACATACATCATTAAAAATGAATACCATTTTTACATACCCCACTGAGTAAGAGAAGTACCTCGCTCTGCTAATATGGCTAGTAACTGCTATATAAACAAACTCCAGGTGCATATGGGCTCACCTTCTCAGCATTCCCATTAAACCAAAAGTATGGGAGAAAGAAAGCCATAACCAACAGCTTTTGTTTGCCTTTTTTGAGTCCAATTCCACATTTGAGTGCAACAGTTACTTGCTGGAAGTATTCTCACTTCAACCTTTATGCTAATAAATCTTATTAATCTGAGCTCAGAGATAATTGTTCCTTGGCTGTTCTTCTCTACTCCTGTTTATTGCTAAGCAAGACACAGTGTTTTTTCCAGACTGCTTCTGGACTAATGTTACAACTGGGAGAAAATGGGAACCAATTGCTGGAGACTGCTGAGAAGAATTTCATAAAGAAGTTGATTCACCTTCTCACTCCATTAATGCAACTTGCTGCTATATTATATCAAAGTGCATTCCTAAATACTGTTTTGCTGTAAGTACAGTATGTCACAGAAGTGAGTACACCCCCTCACATTTTGTAAATATTTAAGTATATCTTTTCATGTGACAACACTGAAGAAATGACACTTGGCTACAATGTAAAGTAGTGAGTATACAGCTTGTATAACAGTGTAAATGTGCTGTCCCCTCAAAACAACACACAGCCATTAAGGTCTAAACTGCTGGCAACAAAAGTGAGTACACCCCTAAGTGATAATGTCCAAATGGGGCCCAAACTGTCAATATTTTGTGTGGCCACCATTATTTTCCAGCACTGCCTTAACCCTCTTGGGCATAGAGTGCACCAATCACCTTTACCCTCAGCTTCTTTAGCAAGGCAGTGGTCGTTTTGGAGGTGTGTTTGGGGTAGTTATCATGTTGGAATACTGCCCTGCAGCCCAGTCTCTGAAGGGAGGGGATCATGCTCTGCTTCAGTATGTCACAGTACATGTTGGCATTCATGGTTCCCTCAATGAACTGTAGCTCCCCAGTGCCGGCAGCATTCATGCAGCCCCAGACCATGACATTCCCACCACCATGCTTGTCTGTAAGCAAGAACACTTGTCTTTGTACTCCTCACCTGGTTGCCGCCACACATATTTGACACCATCTGAACTAAATAAGTTTATCTTGGTCTCATCAGACCACAGGACTTGGTTCCAGAAATCCATGTCCTTAGTCTGCTTGTCTGCAGCAAACCGTTTGCGGGCTTTCTTGTGCATCATCTTTAGAAGAGGCTTCCTTCTGGGCCAACAGCCCTGCAGACCAATTTGATGCAGCATGCGGCATATGGTCTGAGCACTGACACACTGACCCCCCACCCCTTCAACCTCTGCAGCAATGCTGGCAGCACTCATACGTCTATTTCCCAAAGCCAACCTCTGGATATGACGCTGAGCACGGGCACTCAACTTCTTTGGTTGACCATGGCGAGGCCTAGAGGCCTATCCTGTTAAGCCTCTGTATGGTCTTGGCCACCGTGATGCAGCTCAGTTTCAGGTCTTGGCAATCTTCTTATAGCCTAGGCCATCTTTTTGTAGAGCAACAATTCTTTTTTTCAGATCCTCAGAGCATTCATTGTCATGAGGTGCCATGTTGATCTTCCAGTGATCAGTATGAGACAGTGAGAGCAATAACACCAAATTTAACACCCCTGCTCCCCCTTCACACCTGAGACCTTGTACCACTAACGAGTCACATGACACCAGGGAGGGAAAATGGCTACTTGGACCCCATTTGGATATTATCACTTAGGGGTAAACTCACTTTTGTTGCCACCAGTTTAGACATTAATGGCTGTGTGTTGCATTGTTTTGAGGGGACAGCACATTTACACTGTGATACAAGCTGTATACTCACTACTTTACATTGTAGCCAAGTGTCATTTCTTCAGTGTTGTCACATAAAAAGATATACTTAAATATTTACAAATGTGAGGGGGTGTACTCACTTCTGTGACATACTGTAACTAACAAGTTTCTGAGTTACATAGCCATCAATAGAAGAAACTGAACAGTGCTGGTAGAACATATGGGAGAAAGAAAAGAAACATAACAACATTGCAAAGTGGCTACAGAAGCTGAGAGCAGACCACAGCAATCTCCAGAACAGGAGCCAGTCACCATCATAGTGCTCTAAGTTATAAAGACACCTGTACAGCACCTGGCCTGGACATGATCCACACCTACTGGCTAAATGAACTAACAGCAGTACATGAACACTTAGTAGTACATATCAGCTGCTAGAAACAGGCTTCCATCCAGACCTGCTAACACAAGGAAGGACAGTGCTGATCATTAAAGACTGACAGAAGTGAATAGCTCTGGCCAACTACTGGTCAATAACTTGTCTCCCCAAAACATTGAAAGTCCTATCAGGCATCATAGCCACCAAACTACATGAACATATGGGCCATTAAATAAGCACAGCTCAGAAGGGCATTAGGAACAACATCATAAATTCAAAGACAGAGCAGTCATCCAAGACTCAAGGTCTAGAGCAGGTGTCGGCAACCCATGGCCCCAGAGCCTCATGCGGCTCTTTGACCCCTCTGCTGCATCTCCCTGCCAACCCGGTCACGTGACCTGCTCTCTGCCCAAGAAGGCGCAAGCCTCTCCACAGAGCTGCGCAGCTGAAGCGCCCCTAGCATTTTCTCTGCACTGCCCGCGACCGGCTATTATTTGCAATTCCGTGTCCTTTGCAGGCAGCTCAGTGCCAGCTGTGGTCCCCTTCATGTCAGCTCAGGAAGGAGGGGATCGGGGAGGAGCAGCCACCGTCACCAGATGCAGGAAGGGAAGAGTTCTGGCTTTCCTGTGCAGCGTGGCTCTCCTGCGCAGCTGGAGGGAGAGAATGAGAGAGAGGGAAAAGAGCGGGAAACAAATGAGGGAGAGACAGAGGGAGAGAGGGAGAAAGAGAGAGATGAGAGAGAGGGGGAGAGAGAGGGAGAAAGAGAGAGATGAGAGAGAGATGAGAGAGATGAGAGAGAGGGAAAAAGAGATGAGAGAGAAAGAGATGAGAGAGAGGGAGAGGGAGAAAGAGAGAGATGAGAGAGGGAGGGAGAGGGAGAAAGAGAGAGAGAAAGAGAGAGATGAGAGGGATGGAGAGAGGGAGAAAGATGAGAGATGGAGAGAGAGGGAGTGGGAGAAAGAGAGAGATGAGAGAGATGAGAAAGAGGGAGGGAGATGGAGAGAGAGATGAGAGAGAGAGATAGAAAGAGAGAGATGAGAGGGAGGGAGAGAAAGAGGGAGAAAGATATGAGAGAGGGAAAGAGGGAGAGGGAGAAAGAGAGAGATGAGAGAGGGGGAGAAAGAGAGAGATGAGAAAGAGAGAGAGATGAGAGGGAGAAAGAGAGATGAGAAAGAGGAAGAGAGAAATGAGAGAGAGAGAGAAAGAAAGAGAGAGACAGAGAGAGACACACACAGAGATACCTGTTTCCCATAGAAAACACTGGAAGCCACAAACCTTGGGTAGGCATGGCTGGGGGATCATGTGACTGGGTGGGAATGAGTGATGTCGAGTTAGCCACGCCACCCAGGTTTTGTGGCTCCCGGTGTTTTGTTTTCTGTGGGAAACGGGTCCAAATGGCTCTTTGAGTGTTTAAGATTGCAGACCCCTGGTCTAGAGAGATCAATTTGAACCTACAATTCAGTGCAACACCCATGGATATGTGAATGTCTGGTGCTACATAAAGTCAACAGGACACTAAGGACCTTCCTCAAGAACTTAATGGGACTGTGAAAGACCACAGGATCCCTCTTTGAGGAAGAGGGGCAGTTCAGAAATTGAAAAATAAATAAAATGAAAACACTGAATGTCAACTCAAGACAGCTAACATACTGTAAGTGGCCATCAAATGCAGTATATACCAAGGTGATGCACTGTCCCCATGGTTGTTCTGCATAGGCTTGAACTGCCTAGCCAGATAATCTCAAAGACTGGATATGGATATAAGTTCAAGAGTGGAATTACCATCACCACCTCCTCTACATGGATGACATTATGCTGTATACTAAGAGTGACTGAGACATTAATTCACTGAACTATCTGACATGGATCTACAATGAGGACATTGGGATATCATGTGGATTGGAGATGTATGGTCAGATGGTAGTCAAGAGAGGAACAGTAGTTAAGACTGATCTGGTGGAACTACCAAAGGGCCACATAGCAGACATTCAGACCAGCTACACACTGCTGAGAGAATGCCTGCACAGAGGAAGACATGGAAGGAAGATCAAGCAGAGAAATTGCCATGGCAAGGCAAGATCCTTCATGGGATATAACAGCTGAGGCTGGAAAGGGCTGAACTAAAAGGCAACAGTGAGGCACTAGTCATGGTAGCATAATATCAGGCACTAAGCACCAAATCTATAGAAGTAGGTGTCTACTAGAGGTGGATTTCAGCAGGTTCTGAAGAACCTGTAGCGGAAATTTTGAGTAGTTCAGAGAACCGGTAAATACCACCTCTGACTGGCCCAGCCCCCATCTATTCTCTGCCTCCCGAGTCCCAGCTGATCGGGAGGAAATGGGGATTTTGCAGTAACCTTCCCCTGGAGTGGGGAGGGAATGGAGATTTTGCAGTATCCTTTCCCTGGAGTGGGGTGGGAATGGAGATTTTACAGTATCCTTCCCCTGCCACACCCACCAAGCCAAGCCCACCAAGCCAAGCCATGCCCACCAAGCCACGCCCACAGAACTGGTAGTAAAAAAATTTGAATCCCACCACTGGTGTCTACAACACTACACCTGAGGTGCAGATAATGCAGAGAGGCCTCAGAGATAGTCCAACATATATGCGATCTGAAGAGATCCAGATCCATACAGACAAGCAGGTACCGGCCAATCAACCAGACATTGTAGTAGTAGACAGGGGTGGGTTCCTCCCGGTTTGGACTGGTTCTCTCGAACCGGTAGCAGCCCACTGGTGATGTCACGATGATGTCACCGAACTGGATCGGTCGGTGCCGGTCCGTGGGGACCGCCATCTTTTTAAAAAAAATTTTTAAATTTTTTGGATTTGTTTTTAATTTTTTTTAATTTTTTTTCCTTCTGAGCATGTGCAGAAGCCGACTTCTGGCACTGTGCATGCGGTCGCCATCTTTTTTTCGGCTTTGTTTTGTTTGTTTTTTTATTTTATTTTTCAGATTTTTTGTTACTGCACATGCGCACTTGCGCTTTGCTCGCACGCGCCCATGCAGCACGCCCACGCGGTGCGGGAGGGAGGGAGCGAACCGGCAGCGAGGTAAGTTGGAACCCACCCCTGGTAGTAGACAAATACCAGAAGACAGGAGCGGCAATAGATGTAGTGGTGCCAAGTGACAGCAACATCAGGTAGAAGCCTTCTACATGAAACTGTTCTTGAAGAGTATCCAGAAGCTCTAACTGGTACAGAAAGCAGCCACATGGGCAAATATGTGTGCCCCTGGAACAGCACATGTCATGCCTCTGCTCTAAGCTGCATTGGCTGTGGGTTTGCTTTCTGATTCAATTCAAGATGCTGGTTTTAATCTTTAGAGGCATTTATGGCATGGGACTGGGGGAGTGAGGGACCACCTCTCCTTGATGACATCAGCCTGACCCATTAGATCTGGCAGCGATTGCATGTTGTGGGTTCCATTTGCCAGAGACATAAATTTGGGATTACCAGGCAATGTATCTTCTGTACCACGGGAGAGGGAGAGGGAGAGGGAGAGGGAGAGAGAGAGAGATTCAATGGGTAAGAGCTGTCTTTTATACCCAAATACGTATTCTTGCAGCAACCTGCTCTTGCACATGGTATATATTTTGCTCTTGTATATATTTCGTTTTTGTTCTTTTGTCTCTCTGTACATTGTCCAGAGTCACTTTCTATACGATGGGTGGTCATATCAAGTTAATAAATAAATACATAAATAAATATCTAATCCCCTTAATAGAGGAAGGAGAAAAATTGAGAATATTCGAACTGTGGAGGCATGGATTTCCCTTTCAGAAGGTGAGAAGGCACCCTGAATGACATGTACATCTCCAGATACAGAACTCATTTCTTCAAGGGGTAATAAACTTACATTCATTCTAAAGAAACTATACTGAAAGTTTCCAATAGAGAGCTGAAAATAGAAATAATTGTAGAAATTTCAGAGGTAACAAGAGTAAAAGACTTGGATTTATAAACCTGAATAGTTGAAAATGGAAAACTTGCCTGTGTGTCTGTGTGTGTTTGTGTGTAAAGTCTCTTGAGATGGTATGTTGACTGCAATTAGCTGAATCAATTGCCTACTTTCATTGTTCAGCCTCGCAGACCATATTTTGCATTTGAATTAACCTTCAGTGTTTTTATGCGAGCGTTTTTTCCTTCTGACTCATCATCTATTTTTATTTTTACAATATTTAGTAAACACTGGGACTTTGGACAGATTATACTTTATAATTAAGCTATGCTTAATACAATAGTTCCCCAAAGAATATAATAAGTGGTTCAGGTTTCTTCTGAGTAATGAAAGCCATTCAGAGGATTCTTAGCAGATACCCATAATGGATTGTTATAAATAAGAATACAGGGAAGAGAGATGCTGCAGAGGATCTGGTAGGTGGTTAAAGAAGTCAAGATGGAGGATGTAATCATGTGATCAAAGCTCTATCCCTTTTTAATGCATTACACACAACCCATATAAAAAAGGGATGGGATTTCCACCACAGTAGTCATGGTTGCCATCTTGCCTTTTTTGACATCTGTCCAAAGAATACCCTTCAGATTTAGTGTCAATGTGGCCCAAACCCCAATCTATAAGAAATCCTTCAAAAAGTCTTTTCTAATTGAAAATGTGGTCCTACCTGACACTTATTGAAAGAGCAGAGAAGATAAAGATTTAAAAAAAAAAGATTTCAAACTGCTTTGGCAGTACATTGATGAGAACAAATGGCTTCAGTTATGATTCAGCCTGAAGGAAATATTTCCATGAAGAAATCTGTCTAGTGCCAGAGAAAATAAGTCTCATTAGCTTAGGGGTTTATTTATTTATTTATTTATTTTAAAAAAAATCATGCTGGGGCTTTTTCTGAAGTCCATCTTAATGTTTTGGCTGTCTTTAATGCTGGAAGCCCCAGTAGGAAAAGAATTGGAAATAGATGCCTAAATATTTGGAGAAAAAAAAATCACCTGCTTGATGGATCCTCCATTTACCGACATTGTGCTTGAATGTGCAGCACCTGCAAGAAACCAGAGAATTGTGACACCGATGAATGGCAGATGGGCTATCTTGTGCATTCATCTGTTGAGTATTCTGCATTTGCTTGAACTTGAATGGGGCTCTAGTGTCCCATCATTGCTCTAACTTAGCAGCTCAGGACTCAGGAGAGATTCTTTTCTGTTGGCTCTGCTCAGGTTTTTAATCTACTGAAGGGTTGAAGCTGATCATTTGTTCTTTCTTTCCCATCCTTCTGGATTCATTTGCATTGTACTTTTAAATTTAATTTCAGTGCCCTTCTGCATCTCTTGTTTCTAGATGGATACATACTTTCAGCATATTTTTGTGGCTCCATTCTGCCTTTTTTCTTAATCATCATCTTGAGCATATGAATTGAAATGGAAAACCAGGATATAAGTAAATAAGCATACACAGCCTAGACCAGTGATGGCGAACCTTTTTTGGTTCGCGTGCCAAAAGGGGGTGTGGGTGCGCGCTAGCGCGTGCGCGCACATGCCCACACCCATTCCCTCCCCCCACGCACGTGCACAACCCCCCGCGCTGCCCCTGCGCATGCGCACAACCCCCCTGCCCCCCCGCACATGCGCAAAGGCCTCACTGAAGCCTGGGACGGTGAAAAACAGGCAAATGGGCAAACCAGAAGTTCGGAAAAACGGACTTCCGGTTTGCCCGTTGGGCTGTTTTTGCACTCCAGGGCTTCAGGAAGCTTCCCTGAAGCCTCCAGAGGGCAAAACGGCCTTCCCCAAGGCCAAAAATCAGCTGGCCAGCACGCGCATGCGCACTGGAGCTGACATAGGGCAACGCCACGCATGCCCTCAGATATGGCTCCGCGTGCCACCTGTGGCACGTGTGCCATAGGTTCGCCATCACGGCCATAGGAATTATTGACTTTAGATCTATTTAAGAGCAATAATTTTGAAAACAATATTATAAAAATTGCTTATGATAGCACAGACACTTACCTACTGATATTAAGGATATTAAAAGGAAATTTGTGGAATTTTGGTGGCATTAGCATTTTTTATATTACAGGCAAATGGGCAAACCAGAAGTTCGGAAAAACGGACTTCCGGTTTGCCCGTTGGGCTGTTTTTGCACTCCAGGGCTTCAGGAAGCTTCCCTGAAGCCTCCAGAGGGCAAAACGGCCTTCCCCAAGGCCAAAAATCAGCTGGCCAGCACGCGCAAGCGTGCTAGAGCTGACATAGGGCAACGCCTCATGTGCCCTCTAATATGGCTCCGCGTGCCACAGGTGGCACGCGTGCCATAGGTTCGCCATCACTGGCCTAGATCTACCCTAGAACTCCCCGTCTCCTGGTGATTATCCCAAAGACTCCCAGCCAGCTTTCACTCCTAAGGTGGGGTCTAGAACTCCCAGTCTCCTGGTGACTGGCCCAAATCATTCAACCAGCTTTCATGGATAAGACGGGACTAGAACTCACAACCTCCTGGTTTCTACCCTGGTGCTTTAACCACTGGACCAAACTGGCTCTCTTTCCCCCATTCCTTTGTGTGTGTCTCTCTCTTTTCAAATC
>QLTV01004400.1:4166745-4195778 GCA_003457575.1 Thermophis baileyi
CTAAGACACAAATTACTGTTTGTATTGTTTTTATTTATTTATTTATTTATTTATTTATTTATTTATTAATTAATTAATTAATTAATTAAATTAGTATGCCACCCAACTCCCAAGGGACTCTGGGCGGCTCACAACAATATAAAAAAACTATTAAAAGAAAATATAATAAAAACAGTTAAAAACAGTTAAACCCCTCCTAACACCCCCCCCTCATATTTGACTTGATTAAAGACATGGATATGGCATCCAAACTGTCCCTCCCCACTATCACTATGTTATATATATTTTTTTAAAGAAGCTGGAGAAGAAAGTTATTAAATAGAAGGACGGTAAGGATACCAACTATATTCCATTAAATTTCAATTTGTTTATTGGTTTCTTTTTCTAAATTAGATTTGTTATATATTTTAATTAATTGTAAATGGGAGCTGTGGTTCAGCAACAGCTGAGGTGCGCAAATTCCAAATAGCTAACTGAAAAGCTAAGTTGAATAACTGATGCTTAGCATTAGCTTTGATGTCAAAAGAAACACAGTTAATAATTCTTTAACATCTGGTGTGATGTATAATTAGCTAGTGGGATTTATGGTGTGAAGATCTTAGTTGAAATGCTTGGCCAAAAATTCAACTTACCAATTGCGAGCTACCACTGTCTTCCCATGCAGCCTATTTCTCCAGTTTCCTTTAAAAAAAAAAAGGAAAGTGCTACCATAACATCATAGAAAATAAGTGGAATACAAAGTTAAGTGATATAGCATATGTTAGTAACAGCAATTTATCTGTTACAGTTTCACCTTTTGAGGGATCCAGGTGATCTCTGAGCTTGCTTGTTTTCTTGCAGATGTTTCATTACCCTAACTATGTAACATCATCAGTGCTAGTAAGGAATGCTGTTTGCTGTCAGTTTATATTCTGGTGACTTAGCCTGTCTGTGTGGGTGAGGGCGGTCTTAGGGATTCTTCAGTTGGGCTGTTTACTGATGGCTCTTTGGCAGTTTCTTGATTGGGGTATTGCTTACTTGATTGTTGGTCTGAAGTTAACCTTGGAGTTAACCTATGCTGATCTGAGTGCTGATTACTGCTGAAGAAGTGCTGGAGTCTTTTTCTCTTTTGGGCTGGATGATTGTCTCTTTTGCATAGTCTATAGATGTTGTTAATGTCTATGTGTCAATTGATGGCTGCTTTGTCAGAGTGCCAGGCTTCTAGAAATTCCCTGGCATTTTTGGACTTGGCCTGGTCTGTGATTGTCACATTTTCCCAATTGAAACTATGGTTAAATCTGTCTATAGATTGTGAAATTAAAGAATTTTCATCATGTCTTCTGACTGCCAGTTGGTGTTCATGGATGCGTTCTGCCAGTCTTCAACCTATTTGTCCTACATAGTGGTTGTTGCAGTTCTTACATTGTATGTTGTAGATGACTCATGTTTTTTCTTCTGGGATTGCTGGGTCTTTTGGTTTCCTTAGGATGTTTTGAAGGGCTTTAGTTGGCTTATGTGCTACGCTGAATTCATGCAGTTGTACTAGTCTTTTGGTGGTTTCTGAGATATTCTTGATGTATGGCAGTGCAATTCTTTTTAGGGTTTGTGTTGGTTGTGCTGTATTGGGTTGAGTGGTCAGGGACTTCACCTTTTACAGTGAAATTATAATAGATTAATAAATTGCAGTGTTGTAGTGGAATCTGACAATAAATATATAGGTATGTGTGTGCTAGGTAACAATTCTACATCACCTAGCTTGAATGAAAAATAATCTCTCTATATTTTCTTTTATTTTGAGCAAAATAAATACTGTACTTAATGCTCTGTAAATTTAAAGACTGAATATGCAAAACAGCATCACTTGTGGAAAAAAGACTGTGTAAAGCTTTTATAGTTTAAACGTGCTCCGGAACTCAAAATATTTACTTATTCACTTGTTTTGCAAATTTGTTACTCATCCTATTACAACACCAGGGTATGGTGTGTCCAAAACATAATGTAATCAACTTCATTACAAAAACCATTCTTTTTAAGGCACAAATCTCAAAACACTCAAAGCAATACATGAAAACAGAACACAAACTAAGATGTAGGGAAGTACTGATCTTGTACATTTCAATCTTTTTAAACATATATTATTACATTCAGTTGATTTAGTGTGAATTTGTTTCTAAGTTTAAAAACTGAACATTATTATTATTTGCAAATGTCTCTAACACCTAACATTTTTGTATTCTAGAAATTTAACACATTTTTTCTAATTTATACATTTTTAAAAATTAATATAAATAGAAAGAGCAACAGGTTCAAAATCCATATAATCAGTGTGTTGGCTGGTTACAATTCTTTTGAGTAATATTCATTATAGTAGTAATAATAGTATTCTCTAATAGTAATCTTATAATGACAGTGCCTTTCCCTCATAATATTGATACATATTTATTGTTAATACTAATCAAAATTAATCAAAATTAATAAGTTACAGTGATCAACCCTAATAATAAAATTAATCTTTCTCTTGTAATTTTAGAAGTTCTAACTCCTGTTTCTCTTATTTAACCATCGATAAAACAGATCCCATACCTCAAAATATTCAGTGTCTTCCTTTTCTTTAATTTCAAATGTTAGTTTATTCATTTCTGCATATTCTAAAATTTTTGTTATTATCTTTTCTTCTATGGGGATCTCCTCGCCCTTCCAATGTTGTGCGAACACAATTCTGGCCGCTGTTAACACATGTATTATTAAGTATGCATTCCTTTTACTGTATTTGTCTGGTATGATGCCCAACAGAAATATTTCCGGTTTTAAATCTATATGTTCCTTTATCATTTTTTCTAGCCAGGTGTGTATTTTGGTCCAGTATTTGTTTGCTTTCGGACATGTCCACCACATGTGGTAATATGAGCCCGGGGTTTGGTTATACTTCCAACACTTGGCAGATATATTCTTAAAAATTCTAGCTAATCTTGCTGGGGGGGAAGTATCATCTATAAAACATTTTCTATACGTTTTCTTTATATGCAGTGGACGTTGTCAATTTATAGTTTCTGTCCCACAACTTTTGCCATTTGTCCAATTATATCGAATACCCAAAATGTTTAGCCCATGCTATCATGGTTTCTTTTACTTGCTCCTCTTCCATTCTAATAGTCAATAAATAATTATACAATTTTTTAATCAGTTTCTCCTCTGGTCCTATTAAGATTTCATCCAATTCTGTTGGTTCTTTATAAAAAACATATGTTTTAACATCTTTATTGTTAAGGAATTGTGCAGAGTAACCTCTGGGCCCTGAAGGTTTGCACAGTTCACCGTAATGTTGCAGTAGATATGAGTAATGATTCAGTCAATACACAAATACGTTAAAGTGTATAAAAGTAGTTTACTTAAAGAGATAGCACAGTCCAAATAACAGTCCAAATCATACACGTTCTATCAGTCAGTATTCAGAAGTACAGCAGTCTTCTTACCAGTCTTTCTTTGTCTTAATCGTCAAACAAAGATTCTCTACTATCACAGATAGCTAGCTACACACAAAGCAATATTACATATATACATATAAACAGTGATTTGTGGCTTGTTTATATTAACCAACCCAACCGTTTGGACAGAGTCCTAACATTTATAATATCTAGATTGTATCTGTACATGCGGCCACCATGCTAAATTTATCCCTTGGCTATTCAATTCCTGTTTGTTTTTCAATTCCCCCTTCTCATTTAAAATATCTTTGTATCTTACAATTTTTCCCATATCCATCACATTTGGGTATGTTAGTGCCTCCATCGTGGAGACTAGTATTTTCAAATAGTGTTTTTCCTTGATTTTTGCCCATATTGAAAGCAGAGCATTTCTAATGTTATGTGTTTCTCGTACCATAGAAAGGCATGCCACCACAGTTGTAAATAGTGTCCCTCCAGCACAAGTAATCGTCTATGTCTCAGAGTTATCCATTCCTTTAGCCAAGTAAGGGCAGCTGCTTGATAATATAGTTCCCAGTTTGGCAACCCAAAACCTCCTCTATTGGTAGAGTCTTGCATTAATTTCAGCCTAATTCTTGCCTTTCTACCTTGCCATATAAATTTGGTTACCATTCTATTTAGTTCCTCGAAATATTTCCTTTCTAGCTTTATTGGTATTGTTTGGAACAGGTACTGTATAACAATCTCGGTAAGATATTCATTTTGATGGTGGCTATTCTTCCTAACAGTGATAATTGCATGTTTTTCCATTTTTCCAGATCCAGATTGATTTGCTGTGCTAATTTTAAGTAATTTTTATACAATTTTGTATGTAGCTTTCAAGATGCTATGTTTTCTAAAGAATAATCTGTATTTAAAATATATATATTTTTTTAAAAAATGCAGCTATAACTGGTATACAGCTTTCAATATAACATCCCCAAATATGCAATATTTTGGACATCTTATTTTGTAAATAAACATTTTTCTGTGTGGAATTTAAATGGGGAACAATAGGGGTTGAATTATTGTTGTCCTGCCATTCAGTCCCATAAATAAGTATGTTGGTTCACACAAATTCACTTCTATTGCAGATTTCTTTTCATTCTTACTAAAATTATGATAGACACAACATTATCGAGAGCTCTGAACACATTGCCTTAAAACATTAATATGACAGCATATTGCTGTCATTGAGTTTAAATGGCATGTAAGAATAAAATAGTATTAACTTAGTGTCAGAAATGTGTTAAAACCATTTCAATGCCAGACATAATACAGGCTGAATTATATCTGTCATTGCACAGCTGCTAACATTTTGTACCTATTGAAGTTTCTTAAAATCAGCCATCAAGTAGACAATATTACAACAACAGTCTAGAAAGTCACAGTGAAATGAATGACAAGTGACAACAAAAGTGATAAAAACGCAATCCAATCCATGCAGCTTTCAGGAAATGGGAAGTCTGGTTGCTCAGAAGTATGGGAGCCACAATTTGTTTAAATTGGTAATTTGTTATGCAGATTGGCCTCTCTAAAGCAAACACCATAATTCTAACTGTCCTAGTTCTCTCTCCCATAAAAAGGGAACAGAGTAAAGGTCACTAATAGAAAACTTTCAGTAGATTTTAATGAAAATTTAGAAGGGTGTCAGTCCAGCTGCTTTAAATGGAATCAAATTTTGGAATCTTCTCTGGCAGAAATTTACTAGATTTTGGAAGCTGACTTCCTAAAGAAATCTATCATGTCCTTCTTTGGAAGTAGATTTTGGATAACCACAAAAACAGATTCCAATCTGCTTACATGATAGAACTCAGTGGAAGCAAGGCATAGTCTATGAACATTTCATTTTAAACAAGGTTGTAGGATAGCATTACTGCTAGATATATGAAATGAAGCCTTTAAAAAATATAGTACTAGCTATAAATGATAGAAAACAATTTTCCTTAGTTTTGGAAAGATTCTTGTGGCAGGTAATATTTTTCTTCATTATGCCATAACAGTTCTTGCTTCGATTAAGAGGTGTGCCTTCATGATGAAATATAGACAGTGAAGCAGGAAATGAAGAATATATTACTGCCATGTACTTCCTAATTTGAATCTTGGAATGAGGTGAATTATAATCAGTTCACTTATTATTTTGTATCGGTCTTTCAAATAATAGTTTCTACCAAATGAAATCTTTTTCCTTCATCCAGAATGATTCATAAGCTTAATGAGCAATCTTCTCATTCCAAATATATAAAGGGCAATGATGGTGCAGTTTATATATATGTCCTTGATCAATGCAGCACAGACTTGCTAACTTTCAAAGGAAAGAAATTATAATTTCTTTTTGAAATACTATACCTTTTAGAGTAGAATATGACTGACGAACATATGCTCAGCAGATATTGCTGAACACTTACTCCAAAGCAACCCCAGTCAGTGTAACCATGGTTAACAGGCTTGCAAACTATAGGGTAAGAACATATTGAGATTCACATGTCCCTTACTGAGTAGAGGCAAATAAGATGATAAATGCAAAGATTCTGTGTTCATTTAATTTATGGTCTTTAATAAGACCAACAAAACTGAGTGGAATATACTATAAACCAGTATAATGAAATGTGGATTCAGCATAATTTTCCAATAGCAATTGCAAGTGTGCACAGTAACTTCTGTAGAAATGTCAATAAACGTGTGCTAAGAAAATGCATACAATCCCCATTTCAGGTCAACATCATCAGGATTTATTTAATATCTGTGGTGGAATGTGGTACCTAGTTGCAGGAGGGAGAGGGATCTTTCTGAAGAAGCAAAAAGGCAGCTCAGCTGCCTCTTAGGTATGTAGAAAGAAAACCACAGTGGGCCCTCCCTAACCTTTTGCAAGTTATATCTAATGTTATGCATATTTGTGCTTTAGTCTAGAAAGATTCTTGTTTATAGGCAAGCAACAATAAAGAAAGTATTCTGAAGCAACTCCTTGTGTCTTTTCTTGGTTCCTTAGGAGCCGAGGTGGCGCAGTGGTTAGAGTGCAGCACTGCAGGCTACTTCAAGCTGACTGCTAGCTGCAGTTCGGCGGTTCAAATCTCACCGGCTCAAGGTTGACTCAGCCTTCCATCCTTCTGAGGTGGGTAAAATGAGGACCCAGATTGTTGGGGGCAATATGCTAACTCTGTAAACCGCTTAGAGAGGGCTGTAAAGCACTATGAAGCGATATATAAGTCTAAATGCTATTGCTATTGCTATTGCTATTATGGCTGTCAATATCTGCCATTTCTTCTTTCCTACCTTCCTTCATTTTTAATTTAAGTTATACACCACCCATCTTGCCATTAAGTAGCTTACAACAAGGTAAAAAAGAACAATATAACACATTAAAATATTGGCATTAAAAATCAACAAAGATGGTTAAAGAAGGGAACAAGGTACTAATGGGTTAGAGGTAGTACCTTCTCTTAATCCAATAACCACCTCCAGTATGACACACCCCAATCAAGGTCATAGGCCAATTAGAAGAGTCAGGATTCAAAGCAGTGGTGAAATGTAAAGTTTTTTGCCACCGGTTCTGTGGGCGTGGCTTAGTGGGTGTGGCTTGGTGGGGGGGTCATGTGACTGGGTGGGCATGGCCATTTTTTTAGCATTTTTAACTAAAAAAAGTAAAAAAAATGTTGCGACGATCAGCTGTGACGATCAACTGTGCCTCGTGATCATCAGAACCTTTTTTTTTTTTTACTTTTTAAAAGCATTTATTTATTTATTTATTTATTAAATTTGTATGCCGCCCAACTCCCAAGGGACTCTGGGCGGCTCACAACAATATAAAAAACCGTTAAAAAACCATAATAAAAACAATTAAAAACAGTTAAAAACTCATGCATACCGTTTCATGGCCGGACCTCGCCAATTACAGAGGCGAGATCAACGGCCCCAAGCCTGCCGGAAGAGCCAGGTCTTCACCGCTTTCCGGAAGGCCAGCAGGGTGGGGGTGGTCCGGATCTCAGGGGGTAGCTGGTTCCAGAGGGCCGGAGCAACCACAGAGGCTGTGAGCTATGTGGTAGGAGGCGGTCTCGAAGATAGCCTGGTCCTGAGCCATATAGGGCTTTAAAGGTAATAACCACCACCTTAAATTGTGACCGGAGACCAATAGGAAGCCACTGCAGCTCGCGGAGTACAGGTGTACCTAGGTGCACCCACGACAGCTCGCGCAGCCGCATTCTGGACCAATTGTAGTATCCGAACACTATTCAAGGGTAGCCCCATGTAGAGCGCGTTGCAATAATCTAACCGTGAGGTGACAAGGGCATGGGTGACTGTGAGGAGAGCCTCTTGATCCAAGTAGGGTCGCAATTGGTGCACCAGGCGAACCTGTGCAAAGGTCCCCCTAGCTACAGCTACCAAATGTTGTTCTAATTTTAGCTGTGAGTCTAGGAGTTTACTACCGGTTCCAGCAAATAGGTAGTAAAAAATGCTTTAAAAAAGTTTTTTAAAAAGGTTCCGACGATCACGTGACACAGCTGATTGTCACAGCTGATCATCGGAACCTTTTTTTTTACTTTTTTAAAGCATTTTAACTACCTATTTGCCAGAACCGGTGGTAAAAAATACTTTAAAAAGTAAAAAAAAAAAGGTTCCAATGATCAGCTGTGACAATCAGCTGTGCAGTGCGATCGTCAGAACCTTTTTTTACTTTTTAAAGCATTTTTTACTACCGGTTCGGTGAACCGGTAGCATTTTTTTTACTAACGGTTCAGGTGAACTGGCCTGAACCGGTAGCATTTCACCCCTGATTCAAAGCCCATATAGAAGGTTAAAAGGGTTAGTGTGATCTCATTTTGAGGGGCCCAATGATCCAGAGGTCAGAAGTCATAGCAGAAAAGGCTTTTCTTCTGGACTCCACCAACCAAAATTCCTTGAGTGATAGGGTCTTCAACATGCCCATTCTACCAGTATTGGAACGAAAAAATTTCTCAGGTAACCAGGACACATACCAGAAAAGGCTTTAAAGGTAATAACCAACACATTGAATTGGAACCAGAAGCAAACTGGCAACCAGGGCAGCACACAACAGAGGTGTTATATGGGCCACCCTGGAGGCCCCAAGAACTGTCTACCCAATTGTATTCTGTGCCAGTTGTAGCTTCCAAATACTCTTCCAGGGTAGCCCCATGTAGAATGCATTACCAACATTCTTTAGATATAGTTATCCATACAGACAGAAAGTATTAGATATTGTGGTTACTAATTTCTGACCCCATCTCGAATATCTCCTTTAATATTTCAAAAACTATAGTATTTTATGTCATTTTGTAAATCCCAATACTAATCAAAATCAAAAACATTTCTTTCTTTTTTCCTAGCATCTTTATTTCCCTCTAGTATCCAATTTAAATAATAAGATATCAAATTTCCATTCTATACCATTGTCTACTGACAGTAGACAAAATCATTTCAGTTTCCACAAAAAGCTGTTTATTTTATATAGTTAGTTCCAAAACTTTATATAACAGTTACAATGTTCCAAATTTGTCTGGGATCTTAATTCATTTATAACTTTTCTCGGTTCAAAACATTATTTAGCTTTTTCTCATTTGTTTCAAATTCAAATGTTTAGATTTTAATTATTTTTCTTTCTTAAATTCATCAGGTAGCTTTTCAAACTTGTCATTTCATAATTCTCTAACAGCTTTAAGATGATTAGTTAAGCAATTCCTGAAAGCGATTAGAAACAAGGTGGCAAAGTCAGTGTCTTTTAAATGTCTCTGCTATGGCTGTGAGTTTGATGGTTAAGACCTTTATTTCCCCACACTTAAGCCCACGGGGAGATAGTTGTTCTGCAGTCTCTTTGTGGGGAGCAACCATTTGGGGCAGGGGTGGGTTCTAACTTACCTTGCTTCCGGTTCATTTCCTCCCGTGCCGCGTGGCCACGCCTCGTGGGCGCACGTGGGCACATGCGCAGTGCCGAAAAATAAAAAAAAATCCCCCCAAAAAAGAGCCAAAAACAAGATGGCGATGCATGCGCAGTGCCGGAAACTTGGCTTCTGTGCATGCACAGAAGAAAAAAAATAACCCCCCCCAAAAAAAAAATTCAAAAAAAAAATTCAAAAAAAAGATGGCGGCACCCATGGACCGGCACCGACCGAACTGGCTCCATGATGCCACTGTGACGTCACCAGCGGGTCGCTACTGGTTCAAGCAAACTGGTCCGAACCAGGAGGAACCCACCTCTGATTTGGTGTACATGTGGGCAATCTCCCATCCTCTCCTTGTCTGGAGAGATACTGTAGAACTGGTCTACCCACCATTTGTTTGGTCTTTGCCATGGACATTGTATCTTTTCTCCATGGAGAACCACTCAGCTCACTATGCATTGGAAACCCATAAAGGACTATCTTTTTTATTTTTACTATAGCTTTGTTTGGTCAAAGTATTAGAAGATACTGTATAGAACTGAGAGAGACTGTAGTCATAGTGAAACAAATTTGAGGTTACATTTTTCTTACGGGAAGAGATGTGTTAGAATATTCATGACTGGGAGAGCCATGTTAACAAGGTTAGCCAATGAATAGGCATAACAACTGAGTCAGCCAATGGGAGCTAACCACATCTGAGTCTGTGCAGAGAATCGAAACTGAAAACTTAAGCTTAAGGCTGGGCGTGGCTCAGTCTGCACTCTCCACTCTCTGTGCTCTGTCCTCTCTGTACTGCTCTGCTGAAATGAAACTAACTCCTGCTTGTGTTTACTTGAAGAAATAATCTACTTGTGGTTTTGTATATATATTACTATGTTTATAAAGAAGTTAATGAATCCAGCTGAATCAGTCATCTGTGTGTGCTTCTGGTTTTGGTTTTTATGCAACAAACTCTGATAAGATGCACTAATAGGCAAAGGTTGATTGAAGCAAGAACCCATTCCAGAAAATTGGTTTTAGTCAATATTTGAAGTGGCAAATTCTCCTGCCGGATTCTATCAATTTGGTATGCTTTTGGAAATTTTGATTGAGTTGTTCCCAAAGGCCTTTAAATCACTGCAAGAAGCTCGGCATCTTAACTCTAAATAATTTGACTTGCTGCAGGAATAAAGTTGTTGCCATTAGGATCAGCAGATCTAATGATAGCATCAGACATATTTTGGACAGTCTATATCTCAAATGTGTTGTTTCCAAAGCAGTAGATTGGCAAAACAAAACCCTCCAAAGTATTTTTTTTTAAAGCTCAGTCTGTTCAGTTTGAATGCCATTGATTTTTCCAGTTTTGATGACATTTGCAAGCAACCTACCAAATAAAACCTAATTCATTTTCAAATCAAGTCCAACAATTAATTTCAATTTTTTTGGCCTTTCAAAAAAAATATTGCAAGTCCTGGAAAATGAGTTTTATCAATTATTGTTTACAAAACTGCAATTTAACTACCTCTTCTTTCCAGTTCTTCATCCATTTTCACTTCCTTTCTCTTCATTATAAAAAAATGGTGTGTTTGTCTATGTGTGTCTGTGGAAAATCTCTCTCTCTCTCTCTCTCTCTCTCTCTCTCTCTCTCTCTCTCTCTCTCTCTCTCTCTCTCTCCTCTGGACACTGTACAATTAAAAACATAAAAACATATAAATATTATATCCCAATAGAAGCAGTTAAAACCAGAATAAAATGTGAATGAAGGGAGATGTACATGTCCCAGGATAATGTTGCAGAGTCCAATCTGAATCAGGGCCAGAGGCACACATCCTGGAGAGAGAGAAGTTCCCTGAGGATGTGTTCTAGCACAAGTCTGAAAGCTTGGAAAAATAAAGCTGGACCAACTCAGATTGGATCCTGCAGAATAGAATGATTAGTGAAAAAGGTGAGCAGAGGAATTTCAAGGCTTTAACTAACTCCAATGTTGTGTGCTTGTTTGCAAGCCCTAAGTGAGTCAGCAGAGCCAGGTTTTTAGATACTTCTGAAAGGCCAGGACAGTAGAGACCTGCAGCACTTCTGGGGTAGGATTGTTACAAAGAGCTGGAGTGATGGCAGAGAAGGCTCTCTTCTTGTAATTTCATTCTTAGAGTATGACCATCCAAGTTGTTTTCCTAGCTGGAAATTAATGTAGCAGCACAGCAGACAGTGTCTAGCTCCGTGATGGCGAACCTATGGCACGGGTGCCACAGGTGGCATGCAGAGCCCTCTCTGCGGGCACGCGAGCCGTTGCCCCAGCTCAGCTCCACTGTGCATGCATGCGCACCTCCCGCCGGCCAGCAGGTTTTCGGGTCTCTGCCACGCATGCATGGGGGGCGGGGCGGGGCACATACAGGAGACATGCGAGCATGCATGGGGGGTGATGTGCACATGGGGGTCGCATGTGCATGCGGGGGTTGCATGCACATGCACGGGTGGGGCACATGCGGGGGGGTTGCACGCGTATGCAGGGGGGGGGCGCATGCAGGGGGGTCACACACACACGTGCGGGGGGAGCACGGGGGGTCGTGCGCACATGCGCAGGGGCAGGGCATGCAGGGGGGGTCGCACGCACATTGCATTATGGGTGCTTTTGGCACATGACGACAAGAAGGTTAGCCATCACTGGTCTAGCTGCACCATTCTTAATATATACAGCATTTATATTAATACATTACAGAGTTTAAAATAAATATTTGAAGTGACATGGGGAATCTTTAGCATTAGATAATGTTAGTCTTTCAGCTTAACATTCCTTATCTAACAAAACTAACAGTATAAAAAGAAAAAGGACCTGGGAGGAGAGCCAATAAGTCTAAGGTTCTGCTGTCTTAAGGTTTGTAATGCATTGATGTTAGATTGAATGCAATGAATGGTTTTTAATGAGATTGCTTTTCAGTCATCAGTGAGCCATCCGTGTTGAGATAATATATACACCTCTCTGCTAATTAATCTAGCAATGTGATATATCCAGGTCCTCTGATGTTTTAGTCTATTATATCTCATTTATATGACAAATTATATATGAGTTCATTGTATATGAGTTCAGTGTGACTTTGCTATTTGTAAGAATGACATCCTGAAGCATTTCTCCATAAAAAAGGATTTTCACAGCAATTTCTGAGTATCCCCCACTTCATTGATTTCTGCCCCTCTGTTTTTATCCTGATATTTTCCAAAGTTGAGGCATGGTCTAAGATAGGGAGGGAACTTAATGATCTTCAGAAACATTCGGGACTACTATTCCTGCAATTCCAACAACCTCAACCCTGGTTTTGCACCATAGAGGTGATAGGAGTTAAAGCTCAAGCATGTGAAGCACAACTTATGTTGAAGGTGTAAGGTCCCAAAATGTACTTGAGTCACCAGAATGTCAAAGAGAGAGACCCAAGAAGAGGCTTGGAAAAAATATCAGCTTTCATTTGTACAAAGAAGAACTGGGTAGACCATTCCACAACATACAGACAAAGAGCATGCAGTGAAAGTCCACACGTTGGGGAAGGTATGGCGTCTTTTTATACCTTCAGAGACATCAGCTTAGTACCCAATTCTGGCCCCCTGGCCCATGCCTTCCTTGTAGTCCTGCATTGGCCGTGCAGCAAGGAACAGGGGAGCTGAGTGCTTAGCAACAGAAGGGCTGGGTGCTTAGCAACACAGGTATTTGCCCGATGTAACCCTGCCAAACCATGACATACCCCGCTTCTTGAGATATGCACCAGGCACTGAGTTATAAAAAAACAACAACAAGATAATAGAAGTTAGATCACTGGTAGAAGCAAATGGCAGAGGCAATTCCAATTCTTAGCAAAGCAATTCTTACAGAAGCAAAACAGCAAGTCAAACCAATTCTACTGACTCTACTATTATGTCCCACTAATTCTACCTATTCTATTATTATTATGTCCCTTCAAATGAAATAGCTTTTGCAAAAACAGTAAAGTAAGAATGAAGAGATTTAGGATAAACAACAACTTGCCCTTTCAAGGGGCTGTGCTAGCTAATAAATGGAGTACCGGTAATTACATCCTGTTGCAACATCTCTACTATGCTTTTCTGGCAATCACCGACATGACACTACAAAAGCAGATAATATTCAGCCATCGCTGGGATGCAGAAACATGTTCATTATATAAGGAAATTAATTTAGTTATTTGGCCTTTGCATAAAGCACATTGTTACAGCTGTGCACTGACCTCATCAGGTTTCACAGCGCGAAAGGCTGCTTCCTGACAAAGTGCAAAATGCAGGCATAAAACCTGCACAAACACAGGGTGAACCTCTTTATTGCTCAGTTTTCTGTATCTATTTTTAAAATTATATTTTAAAAAATCCCACGGTGTCTTTTAATCACTGGAGAGTTATGCAGTAGGAGTGATATAATACTTTCAATTATATACATTTTACTGCTGTTATTGTTAATTATGCAATTATTCCATCGTTAGATTTTAAAATTTTTATCACAAAAATAAACTAATTTCTTTGACACCTACTTGCGGATGCTGTCATTAAATTGAAAGTTTCAACACTCAGTTATCTGGAGTACAAAAAAGAAACCATTGAAAAATAGGCCAAAGATTTATTTTCTTTGCTCCACTAACCATGAGTAACTTCCTTATCAAAATGGAGACTGCTATATCATTTATATAAATTGTATCAATATGTTTGTAGCAGGGGTGGGTTCTGGCTTACCTCGCTGCCGGTTCGCTTCCTCACGTGCCGCACGGGCGCATGCGCACTTCGTGGGCACGCGCACGCATGTGCAGTGCTAAAAACCCAGCTTCTGCGCATGTGCAGAAGCAAAAAACAGCTTCTGCATGTACGCAGAAGCAAAAAACAAGATGGTGCCGCCTATGGTGCCGCCGAGAGAGCCGGTTCGGGGGCATGTCCAGCCGGCCATCGCTGCCGGTTCAGCGAGCGGGGGGAAATTCCCGCTACCGGTTATAAAGAACAGGTCCGAACTGGCAGGAACCCACCTCTGGTTTGTAGGAGGAATATATATCCTGGCTGGAATGCAAAAAGTTACACTAGACACTTCCTAGAGCTCTCCCATAACAAACAGTCCTTCAATACTCCAAATGTGGTTTTTCAATCATGGGAAACTTGAGGATGATTTCATTATAATATAGCCTATTAGAATTTCCATGGATGTAGACCATCAGGAATCATTCAGATTACAGTGCTGTACAACTAGAAGAAATAAGCAAGACTTGCAGTCGTTGACTGACTAATTTATATAAGAATTAATGGTTCAGCTCCTTTACAGGCAAGTAGATGCTAACAGGTAGTGGAGAGCAGATATCATTACTGGAATTAAATGCTGCTAACTCAGCTTACATCACCTCTCCTTTAAAGAGCTTGGCTTCCCTTAAGTTATCGCCCCTAACTGCTTAAGATAGAGTATATAATTTATTTGATACACAACTGTGTTTATTTGCTTGTCAGATAAGATCCAATTATGGGTTGATCCTAACTTATCTAAGGAATGTTATATGCAGGGGTGAAATGCTCCCTGTTCGCTCATGCCTGTCGGTCGCCGTAGAGCCAGTCGCCAAAGTAGCGCAAGGCTCCGCCCACCCGCCCGGACGCCGGTGTTTGGGTTCTTTTACCCTCTGCGCATGCACAGAACGCTTTGCGCATGTGCAGAGGGTAAAAGAACCCAAATGGTGGCATCCAGGCGGGTGAGCGGAGCCTTGCACTACCTTGGCGACCGGCTCTATGGCGACCGACAGGCATGAGCGAACCGGTAGCATTTCACCCCTGGTTATAGGGAATTATTGTTATTAAGAACCGTGGTGGTACAGTGATTAGAATGCAGGCTACTTCTGCTGACTGCTGGCTGCCAGCAGTTCGGGAGTTCGATTTTCACCAACTCAAGGTCGACTCAGCCTTCTATCCTTCTGAGGTCGGTAAAATGAGGACCCAGTTTGTTGGGGGCAATATGCTGATTCTGTAAACTGCTTAGAGAGGGCTGTAAAGCACTGTGAAGCGGTATATAAGTGCTATTGCTATTGTATAAATTGATAGAAATATATCCACACTAAACTATTCATAGCTTGCTTATGATATGCACCTTGAATTTATGAGACTTTTTTATTTTTATACAAACAGCTCCAAATTCTTGTTTGTTACCAATACTTTGAATTTGCAAAGATAACTTGCTGAATTTCAGTACTACCCGGATTATGTGTCAGTTTTAATGAAGGGCCATGCAGGAATATAGTAGAAGCTAAGTATAAGAAATTGACATTTGTTTGACAGATGGAGCATGATGCAATTATATACTTCTGTCTAATCTACGCCTGCCATTCTCTGAATAACTTGTCTAACTACAACCTGGAATATGAAAGAATGTCAAGCTTTGACTATAAATTGAAATTATTTTTTCAAGTATTTCTACTAAGCATATTTCATTTTCTCATTCTCAGATAGTCATATTTAGATTTAGAATCATAAGGAACCTAATTGTAGTTCCTATTGGCTAATACACCTTGGTTACATGGGTATGAATGCTGCAGAAATAAGTAAATAACTAAATATCAGAAATCCAGATTATTTGGTGGGAACCACTATTGCTTTGGGGCAGGGGTGGGTTCCACTTACCTTCCCTACCGGTTCGCATCGCGACGGAAGTGCATGTTTTGCGCCGACGTCAAGTCGGGGAAATGACCATGTGCAGAGGGGTTTTTTTGCCAGCCGCAGCGACCGGAGAACCGGTTCGGGGGCGTGGACAGCCGGCCATCGCTGCCGGTTTGGCGAGCGGGTGCAAATTTCCGCCCCCGGTACGGGAGAACCGGTCTGAACCAGCAGCAACCCACCACTGCTTTGGGGTCACAGATTACACTTCAGATTTAAAAACTTTCCTAATTTCAGACCTTGAACCATATGCATGCAGACGAAGAATAGAAAGGAGATAGAATTAATGGTGCAAAGTCAGATACAAAGATGGGATTTGTATTTATTTATTATTGTGTGTGATTAGGACAAATATGATTCATTTTTCCCTTTGCTTTCCTTTCCCCTTCTCCTCCCTCCTCCTTTTTCTTTTTGATTTTCTTTTTGCTGCTCAGTATATTTAAATAATACATCTGTCTTGTGCCAAGTAATAATGCAGTTTTAATTGTGCTTTTCAACCTCTGCTGCAGGAGTTAAATTAAAGCAGATTAAACATTCAGATTTGATTCCAACTGCCACTGTGACTGCATAAAATGCCAAGAAGATAAAAGAAAAAAAATAGTAATTGGATCCTTAAAGTCAATTTAATAGGACTATAAGAGTATATTACTTTTGTTTGTTTGTTTTATGCTTTATGCTATTTCCAAGTTTATATGATATTGATTGTTGCAGTAGAACTGGTCTAGGAGAATATTTTCTAGCACGTGCAATGTTTAAGCATGTGAAAGAGTATTATTTTATATAAGGAGAAAAAGAACAAGAAATATCTAGCCCTCAAGGTATCTAAGAAAATATTAAAAACTTCATTTTTACTAATAAAGAAGCATTCTTAAAAAAACCTTGAAACTTGTTTTGATATTGATTTATTTTTATGTATTTATCAGATTTTTCTCCACTTTTCTTACTTTCTAAGTAAATCAGGATGGTGAACATACTTAATACACCTTTCTCCTATTTTCCCACACAACAATAACCCCACGAGGTAGGTTGTGCTGAGAGTGACTGCCTAAAGTCACCCAGCTGGCTTTCATGCCTAACGCGAGACTAGAACTCATAGTGTCCTAGTTTTTAGCCTGCTGCCTTAGCCTATATACCAAACTGGCTCTGGTGAGATTGAATATTGGAACAGAATTTGGCACAGGCCACTGGATTAACAACTGAAAGAAAATATATAACTGGTGCAAAATCAATGCAGTTTTATAACTGTTGGTCAGAAATGAATAACAGGCTGCAGTTCTACACTCTATAGTTAGGTAGCATTAGAGGGTTAGTCTAATGCCATTGGCCAAGTACAGTACCAGGAATTGAAAGGGTTGGGCAAAAATGGCTTTGCAAACTTCTTTATCAGAAACTTTATTTTTGATTAGCCCATAGGCTAAATCAAAATACAGAATAAAACACAAAATATTATACAATAAAACCATATGCAAAAATGGAATGCAAAAAAACAGACTAAATGAAAAGGATAAAATAAGGACTATGATATCCTATTTCTATGTCACCCCTACAATTTACCTTGATTAGACTCAATATGCAGATCTCAGCTGAACTGTTTTATTCAAATAAAGGCTGTATTATATGTGATTTTTGACTTCTGACTGCAAATGAGATGCTCTGTTTTAAAATAAAAGTTCCAATAGGTCATTCATCTAATGTGTGTTTCAAGATCGCCATCTCTCTCTTACAACTTCTTCATCAAATGTTGTGGATAGAATAATTGGGTGGGTTGTTATTTCTCTAAATTGCTCTAAGGGAAGGAGTATAGCCCAACCCAAAGTGGTAGAGAGCACTCTGCTTCTAAAAGCTTCTTGGGATGATTTTCCCATGATTCCTTACCTTGTGATTCATAATTTAATGAAACCATGAAAAGACAGGAAGGTCACAAGCCACTGGATTGTACTGAGGAGGTAGGATATTTACACATGTATCTTTTAATGTGTAAGAGCAAGAAGGTGATATTCCACTATAAGAATTTCATCAAAATTACTTACTTTGAAATAAATTTCAAAGAAAACCATTGAAAAAGAAAACAAGAAAGAACCTTACTGCTTAGTTCTAGCCATCTCTGGGACCTTCTGCCCTACTGTATGCCCTCTTTCCCAGCAGTGGGTTGCTCCCGGTTCAGCCCGGTTCTGCGAACCGGTAGCGGTGGCGGCGGGAGGCTCTGCCCATCCACCCAGGGGGCTTCTGCACATGTGCAGAAGCATCACGTGCGCGAGCGCGCACGCGAACCAGTAGCAACGGGTTTTAGATCCCATTACTGTCTTTCCCCTTCTTCTACCTGCCAATTCACTCACCTTTTACTGAGCATAAATGTAGTACAAAGTCACTCCAGATGGAAAAGCAAAGTAAAAGGAGGAATGTTACCAAACCTGAGGATTAATGGTCTACCCCATGTGGATCACAGTGCCACTAAGGTATCTTATCCAGATCTGCACACTCACCATTAAAAAACTTCATCTAGCACTAAAAAAAAAAATCAACAAACTGTGCAATTTACAGTATGTAAGAAGAAATAAACTGAAGTCATAGTGATTGCCAGAAATGTAGGCATTAAAAGTGTAATTCCTGGTATTTAAAAAGAGAAAGAACAGTAGAAAACTGATTTGATAAATGAATGTGTTCTCAGTATCTGTTGACCATGTTTAATAAAAATCTCTCTGGTCCTCTGAAGTTAATAGCTGTTTAATGAATGCATTCTTATAAAGCCACATTTTGCAGCAATCCTGTAATTGACTTCATAGTGTTTTATATTTTATTTATAAGCTCATAAGCCTTACTATGAATAAAGTTATTACAAAATGCACTCTGTGGAGAAATAAGATGGCTGCCTATCTTTCTTTCCTTCTGTTTTTAGTAGAGCTTGGCAGTACTTTGGATCTTTATTATTTTTCGGTTAAAGAATGGGAGCTCAGCAACTTCTTAAAATGATGGAGGTGAGTAGCTAGTTAGTGTAGTAATGTAATTCTTATTTTGGTGAAAGTCCTCCAGACATTTTGGAGGGAGACTTGGCATGTCTATTGATAGTTAACTGTAAATAGCTGGCCGGTGGCTGCAGCTCCTCGTATGTGTGGAATTAACTAATAGGGAGAGGTGCATGAGTCCAAAGGGACTTTGTATGTATGAACTAAAACAGGAGAGAAGAAAAATGAATTGATGGAAGAATAGCTATGGGATGTCAATCCTTTCAAGAATTTGGCAGCCCTTGTTCTGAATCTTTAATTTTCATTTAGCAGCTTCTCTTTAAAGTGTGTGTAAGTATCAGGAGAACCCAGGAACACCATCTTCTATTCAATTGTCCATGAAGAAAGGAAACTGAAATTAGTGTTGAGGAAAGATAGAGGAAAATTGGTGAAACAAATATAGTTTTGGACTTTTGACTCTGAAATGTACTTTAAAAAAAAATAAAGATCAGATCAAGACTATTTAGTTTAGTAAACTTTAAATTTAGGAAGCTATTTATGGATAAGATATTGTTCTTATACACTGAGCATTGTTCCGATAACTTCATTACCAAGACGGTACCTATAGATTCGGTTGGCTTCAGCAAAAAAAATCAAAATTGTTTCTGTATTCTTTCAGAATTCATGTCTATTCTTGGTGGAATAGAAAAATTAAGAAATTATTCTGCATTGAAATTGCATATAATACAGGTGGAGAATTTCTTTTATTTTTTGTTCTTGAATTTAATAGGGCTAGTAATGTCAAAGAAATCTGTTATGAATTTATTTTCCAGCAAAGTGGTATCAGTTAGAGTACATCAATCAAACCCAATCATGTAGGAAGAACCATGTAATTTTCAGAGTCCACTAGTATTTGTCTAACATTTTTCAGTCCAAAAGCTGCACAGAAAAAAGCATGTAAAAGTGCATGTAGTCAAAGTAAAAAATAAAATAAAATGATATGTTTAGACTAAAAGCCCCATTTTTATTTAAACTCGTCCATTATCCCTTCAGCTGATCCCCAAGTCCTATTCCAACAGTGGAGCCTTCTCTACCTTCTGTTGTATTAAGACCATTTCACTTTAACTTAGGGTGCTTCAACACCAACAACATCTCTACGACCCAATTTCTGATAAACGTTTTGACTCTGTCCCCCAACTGTCTTCTCTTTTACAGATTTTGAAACACAGTGAACAAAACTATGACAGACAAAAGGTAGAGAGAAAAAAGCATGAAGTCAAAATGAGTAAGAATTTCTACCAGCTGCTGAACAGATCACCGATAACAGGGGTATCAAACTGGTGGCCTGCAGGCCGGATGCATCACATGCAAGCCACGCCCACCCCAGCTCCGCAAAGGGGAAAAACATTGTGATATGTCACATGATGACAACATGACGCTGCACGTTTGACACCCATCAGGGGTGGGTTCCGAAAATTTCTACTACCACTCTGTGGGCGTGGCTTAGGGTTATGCGCGCGCGCTCCCCCCGGTGAAATTCTGTTTCTGCGCATGCTCAGTCACTATAATCTGCCCGAAACACAGCTGAGCAGCTGAGCAGCTGTGCTTCGGGCGAAGAATAAAGGACAGCATTAACCTGGGGGCGGGTGGGAGGGCCCTTTCCGAAGCAGCAGCAGAGCACAAATGGCCCAAAACGTAAAAAAGCTGCCAAAAATTCACGGAAAAATATGGACCGGCCCACAAGGCGGGTCCACGACGCCATCATGACGTCACCAGCGCCTCGCTACCGGTTCGGGCGACCCAGTACGAACCGGGAAGAACCCACCCCTGACACCCATGGCCTATAAGGTCTACATATCTCTAGCACTGATAGACTAGCTCTGATGTTGAAATAATAGAAAATACTTGTAGCTTGGGTTTTAGATTTTGGTAGTGGTTTGCTCTCCAAGCTTGTTTCAATTTAGTTTCTGAACGTTTCATTACCAGACTAGGTAACATCATCAGCAGGATTTTCTTGTCCTATTCTCCTTAGCTTATAAATGTCTTGTGTGCCAGTGTGGTCAGTTGGTTGTTTGGTTGGTTGTTCGATTGGAGCTATATTTAAATTCTAAGCAGCTCTGATGTGATTTTTACTTACAGTGAAACTACTGATCAGTTGACTTGGATCCTAGACAAGAAATGTCTTGTGAGTTCAAACATACCAAGATTTGATTCTAAATTGCCATAGAAAAATCATTGATTGTATCAATGAATTAAATAAAAATAAATAACAAAACTATTAAGAATAACGGGCAAATGCTTATTTAGGGAGAACAGAGGGAGGATCAGCTGATTTGGGGTATGGGTTCCACTTGAGTTGCCATAAATAAAGCCTTATTAGCCTCCTTCCATAGGTGCTTTAACCTAAAGGACAAAGAGGTGCACATGAAAAGAGTTGGATCTTCAACCTAGCTGTGTGCCAAGGTATTGAATACATGACTTTTCTCTCCACATCATGAATGCATTTCTATTATTAAGAATTCCTTCAATGGCATCAGAATGTTTCCTTATTTTACAACACAGGTATCAAACTCGCGGCTTCACGTTGCCATCACGTGACATTTCGCGATGTTTTCCCCCCTTTGCAGAGCTGGGGTGGGCATGGCCTGCATGTGATGCATCTGGCCTGCGGGCCACCAGTTTGACACCCCTGTTTTACAACATTATTGAAATGGAACTGACTTTTCCATAGATATATTCTGTTTCCAGTGTTGACTTTCCAGTTGAGCACAGGTCAGATTCTAGTTGGTTTGGTGAAATTTCTCACACTGTTTCCTCCATTCCCAAAATAAAGAATTTCCACAGATTTTCAATCTGGTTTTTTAGGCAAACAAAATTATTACTGGGCAAATCAGTCAAATTTGATTTCACGCAGTTCTAATTTTCCCAGTCTTTTTTTAATACTAAAACTAAATAAAATGGTTATGCAACACATTTTTCCTACTGTATTGATATTTATATGACTCGTGTTCATAATTTTCAGGAACATTACTGAATGTAATGCATTTTTATGTTCTTTCTACAAATAAATACATGTTAGCACATTTTTTCCTAATCTAAGCAAATACATATTCCTAATATTGTAGAGATAGAGGTCATGTAGAGGATGTGTGCAACAAACTGCCTACCTCAAGCAGGCCTCGAATACCTACATGATCTCACCCAGTTCACATGATTTCACCCAGTTCACATCGCCTGGATGAAGTAGGATACTATCCCTGGCTGGTACATGATCTCATTTAGATTGTATCAACAGGATGCTCTTAAGGATTGGCGAGGAGAATTCACCAATAAAAATGCTGTTGCTTTTTGTTACCTTGGGCTGCTTGTAAAACACTGCGAAAGCAGTCAGACATTTTGGCATCCTGCAATGACTGGTCTCTAACTCCATCAGCTGGTGCCCAACGTGGGGCCCTCCCTCACCCCCAGTGGGGAGGAACAGCCAACATACTTACCATCGTCTGGAACAGACCCCTAAGTGCACCTTTCATCCTTCAGGACCCCTCACTGGTAAGTATGGGTTGCAATCTATCTCAGCACCAGCATAGGCATGTACAGGAACTCCGATTCCTGTTACATAAGTCAAGTGTAACAGCGCCTGAGGCAGATATAAGGAAGCTGGTTGAGGAGGTAGGGAAACACTGCCCCTGGTATCCGGAGCATGGGACGCTCCATTTATGGGATTGGATAAAGATAGGGAATACTTTACATCTTGAACCCCGGGATCCAGTACAGATATTACATCGATGGTATCAATGCCGTCAAGCAGTGGAAAAATTTGGCTCTGATGCTTTGGCAGGGCAACAATTAACTACCAACACTCCTCCTGATTACGACCAGATAAAAATTGTCGCCCCGAAATCATCTCCAATTGGACCTTCAGCTCCTCCTGGAGAGGCTAACTCTTTTGCTTCTCCACGGCCATTGTACACCCCCATAAGGCAAATATTAGAGGAACAATTAGACAAAGGGGGTGAGAATATAGAAGAAATTACTGAGATGCTTTCTGTTTGTCCAGTACATGCCACAGGACAAGTAGATCAGAACGGAGCTCAAATAGTGGAATATTGCCCTTTGTCGTATGCAATTTTAACGGAACTTAGAAAAGGAATTAGAGACATGGGGTTGGGAAGTACCTATGTGCAGGGAATGCTGGAAGCCACTATGAGAAATCATATTTTAGTACCTGAAGATTGGAAAACTACCTTTTGCATGTTGCTTACTCCAGCGCAATATGTAGTTTGGGACAGCGAATTTAAACACCAATGTGCTGTGCGTGCCCTTCATTCGGGGGGGTGGACTTCATTCCTGATCAATTGTACGGGTCTAGCCCCTTTGCTCCAGTGGATGTCCAAATTGTGCTGCTGGCTGCCACTTTATAGGTTTCTTCTGAATGCGCCTATCGAGCATTTGGAAAGGTGCCGGTTTTTGGCAAGCCTCATCAAACTTTCTCTAATATCAGGCAGAAAGCTACTGAGCCGTATCCTGATTTTATTAACAGACTACAGGATGCATTACGGCGGCAGATAGATAACCCTGAAGCTCAGCAGGAATTGTTGATGAGGCTGGCAAAAGACAACGCTATTTCTGAATGTTGTAGGGCAATTATTGGTCTGGGGGAAAATCCTGATTTGGCAGATATGATTAAAGCATGTCAAGATATAGGAACAGCTTCTTATCAAACCAATTTATTGGTGGCCACTTTATCACAAAGCAGCAAGCCTCAAGGAAAGTGTTATAACTGTGGCAAACCCAGTCATTTTAAAAGGGAATGTAGAAATCCAGGGCGGGGGTATGTCTGCAGCCTCTCGCTCTCCTTTCCATCAAGGATCAAAACCAAAAACAAAATGCCCAAAGTGTCAGAAGGGTTATCATTGGGCAAGTGATTGTAGGTCGGGAAACGGCCGATCGGGCCGGTCTCTGGCCCCAGTCCAAACAGAGACAACAGACCAACAATAGAAAATACTCCTGCGGCTACAAGAGGTAGTGCCGGTATTGATTTGATACTGCAGGAGGAAGTGAATTTTAAATTCCCTGGGGAGGTTCAAATAGTTCCATCCCAATTATCTGGCCCCCTACCACAAAATTATGTAGGGCTTGTCCTTCCATGGTCAAGCATGGGTAAAAAAGGTATTTTTGTTATTCCCGGGATGATAGATTCAGACTATACTGGAATTATTTATGTTCAATTGTGGACCAACTTGCCCCAAATTTTGCCCATTTATACTAGTCCTGCTCAACTCCTGCATTTGCCTTATTTTGTCCCCGCAGGGGGAGAGCCAAAAGAGAGAGGGGAAGGAGGCTTTGGTTCTACTAACCCGGTCACTTCTGTCATAGTTGCCATCACTAACCCGATCACATTTCAACGGCCCCATCAGATCATTGTGCTGCAGGGTAAGCCCTTTGAGGGAATTTTAGACACTGGAGTGGATGTTTCAGTGATCTCTGCCAAGCAGTGGCCTGACGCTTGGCCAACTGAGCCCTGTCCAAGTGTGTGGGGGGTCGTTAAAGTGCATGTCAAAGTACACGATTTCTTTCAGCCCATTTGCCTAACTCAGATTTGGTTATTCAGGTACGCCCCTTTATATTGGATATGCATGTCAGCCTTTGGGGACGCGACATACTTAGTAAATTGGGTGCCACCCTCACTTTGGAAGACTGAGACTACTGCCCTCCCATTGACTTGCCTGGTTAAAGAGCCAGTGTGGATTGATCAATGTCCCATGCCACACGAAAAATTGACGGCTCTCCACCATCTGGTTAAAGAGCAGCTGCTTGGTGGTCATGTTGTGTCTTCTACTAGTCCATGGAATACCCCTGTTTTTGTCATAAAAAAGAAAAGTGGCAAGTAGTGTTTCCTTCACGATCTTAGGTCCATTAATATGTGTATTCAACCTATGGGCCCTTTACAGTGTGGAACACCCAACCCTAATTTGATTCCCCAAGATCATGAGGTAATGGTAATTGATTTAAAGGATTGTTTTTTTTTCTATTCCTCTATGCCCCCCTGATCAGGAAAAGTTTGCATTTACTGTGCCTGCAGTGAACCATTCAGAACCTAATAAACGGTATCACTGGACAGTTTTACCGCAGGGAATGTTGAATAGTCCCACATTATGTCAACTTTATGTTGCTGCAGCATTAGCCCCTTTTTGCAAATGTTATCCATTGGCTTTGGTTTATCATTATATGGATGATATTTTAATTGGAGCCCCAAAGATACAACCTAATTGGCTTTTTGAAATACAAAATGATTTAAGTATCTATGGATTGCGGGTTGCCCTGGAAAAAATACAGCTGCATTCTCCCTATCTTTATTTAGGGCATAAAATGTTGCAATTTTATTCTGCTCCTGCTTTTCCTCACTTGAGTTTACCCAAAATTATTTCTTTGGTCAATTTGCAGCAATTGCTAGGTACCCTTAATTGGGTTCACCCATTTTTTTTTACCTATACATTTATTATCTCCATTATTTGACTTATTGACCAAAGGAAAACAACCTGGAGATCTCATTACAGTGCCACCTGCAGCACTTGCCACGATTGAGAAAATTAATGACATCTTGAGTACTCAGTTTGTGGATTGTATTCCTCATAAAGATTGTCAGTTAACTCTTTTGATATTCCCTACTAGTAAGTTGCCTATGGGAGTATTAGCTGTATTAGAATCACAGAAAGTATATTGTATTGAATGGCTTTATTTACCCCATACCCCATCCCAAAACGTTTTGCCATTTATCCAGGCCGTTGCTGAAATAATCATTTTAGGACGCACTCGAGCTTGCCAAAGAAATGGGACCGATTTAATGAATATTGTTCTTCCTCTCTCTAAATCTGATTTTCAATTTTATTTTCAGAATAACTTATCTTTTCAGTGTGCTTTCACTGATTATGTAGGCTGTATTGCATATCATTTGCCTAAAGATCCTCAGCTTGCTTGCTTAATGACTTTTTCCTTTCTTGTCTGCCCACTGCTTTCTCCTTCTCCCTTGTTGCAAGCTCCTACTGTTTTCTCCGATGGAGGGCGAACGAGAGGAGTGATTGCTTATAACGATCCTCACGATACCTGGAAAATAGTTTACACTGCAGTGCAATCCTCACCGCAACGCTCAGAATTTCTGCTGCTATTTTAGCTTTCCACACCTTTTCTCAACAACCTTTTAATTTAATTTCTGACTCTCATTATGTATGTCAACTTATTTTTAATCTTCCAGGTGCTTATATCACACCCAGGATTGACTCTAATCTCATGGCTTTGTTTTTAATTTTACAGCAGCTGCTACAAGATCGGAAACATTTATATTTTGTTTCTCACATACACAGTCATTCATCCCTTCCTGGCCCTCTTTCTGAAGGCAATAGTCACGCTGATGCTGCTGTTCATGTTTTACCTACTTTATTTTCAGATCCTTTTTTTAGTCACTTTTTTTTTCATCAAAACGCTAGGGGGTTGGCACAAGCTTGCCATATTCCACTTGACCAAGCCAAGCAGATTGTTTCATCCTGTCCCCAATGTTCTGGGGCATCCCCCTCAGGTGATACTATCCCTGGCTGGTACATGATCTCATTTAGGTTGTATCAACAGGATGTTCTTAAGGATTGGCGAGGAGAATTCACCAATAAAAATGCTGTTGCTTTTTGTTACCTTGGGCTGCTTGTAAAACTGTATAAAAGCAATAAACACTGCAAAAGCAGTCAGACATTTTGGTGTCCTGCAATGACTGGTCTCTAACTCCATCATAATATATATTCTACGAGAAGGACCAGGTATATTTTTCTCTATCTTTTAGGATTGATCTGCATGACCTGCTTGCAATTATAGGCACCAACTGCATCTTCAGGGCAGAAATGCCTGACACTGTCAACTACTTGCTTCTGGCATATTGAGGAAACAATTTTCTTATGTTTTCCTGCACTGCAACCAAAGTTGTGTTTCTAACTTTTACCTACCCAACAGGTGCAGTCAAATTCTGTTGTGCTTCACTTTATTGTAGGCAAACACCTCCAATGCAGTTGACTACTGTATGCTGTGGCAGGAACATCCTCTCTCCTTCAGTCATTGGTAGCTGTCCTCCTCCTCTCCCTCTCCCTCTCCCTCCCCCTGTCTACCCCTCCCCCCTCCTTGTCCTCCTCTTTCTCCTCTTCCTCCTCCAAATTCACAATTGAAATGGAAGATCCCCTCCTCTGCTCTTTTCCCTGAGGTTCAGTGATAGAACAGTGGAATGGTGGACCTGTTGTATGTCATGAAAACTGGTGAAAGCATAATCTTTCCTTCCTTCCTTCCTTCCTTCCTTCCTTCCTTCCTACCTACCTACCTACCTACCTACCTACCTACAAAGAATGGTATCAAGTATGAGTGGAGCTATCAGAGGAGGCTAATAAAAAAATGAAAGCTCTCTTATTTTATTCATTTTACTTATGGAACCATATCTCCCTCGTTAATTCTACTCATCCTATCTGATTCAAGCAGGAGGGACAGGCTGTGGGTACCATCAACCAAAGTGTGTCAGCTAGTGGGTATAACAGCCTTGTTCTGCCAAGGCACCCACCCTCGAATATCATCCTTCTGGACAACAGTCCATAAGCTTAATGTGGCATATAGTGTAAGAAAGGTCACCATGGTAGATAAAATAAAATAAAACACAATAAAAAGCAGATGGTAGCAATTCCTATCAGCCCCAGCTGATACAAGCAAGATAACAGACTGTAGAATTTGCAACCTAAAACATTCAAAGGACACCAGGCTCTCTATCCCAAGAACTAAATAATTCAATAATATAAGTTAAAAAAAAAGGAATAAATCTTTATTTTAAAGTTGGTTTCTGGCCAAAATATTACACAATTAAAATACAAAACATAAAATGAAACAATTAAACAGACCTACAGTCAATTGTGTCATGAAAGTAATCACAGCTTAACAAATATTTAATATCTCAACTTGACCAGGGTAAAGCAATAGATGCAATCTACATAGACTTCTGCAAAGCCTTTGATTCTGTGGTACATGACAAACTTTTGTTAAAACTAAGTTATTACGGCATTTCTGGATCCTTGCACAAGTGGATAGCTGCATTCCTATCAAACAGGCAACAAGTAGTTAAAATTGGAAACGCTATATCAAACCCAGCACCAGTTAATAGTGGTGTTCCCCAAGGCAGCGTTCTAGGACCAACACTCTTTCTGCTTTATATAAACGACCTCTGTGATCATATTGTAAGCAGTTGCGTCCTCTTTGCCGATGATGTAAAACTATTTAACACCACAGACAATTCTACTACCCTACAAAACGACCTAGATTATGTATCTAAATAGTCAACTCCAAATCTCTGCTAACAAGTGCTCAGTCCTGCACATTATAGCAATAGCAATAGCACTTAGACTTATATACCGCTTCATAGTGCTGTACAGCCCTCTCTAAGCGGTTTACAGAGTTAGCATATTGCCCCCAACAATCTGGGTCCTCATTTTACCCACCTCGGAAGGATGGAAGGCTGAGTCAACCTTGAGCCGGTGAGATTTGAACCGCCGAACTGCAGCTAGCAGTCAGCTGAAGTAGCCTGCAGTGCTGCACTCTAACCACTGCGCCACCTCGGCTCTAGGCAATAAAAATCAGAACATCAAATACAAGCTGGACGGAAACGATCTAAAAGATGACCCACACTCTGTCAAGGACCTTGGTGTACGCATTTCAAAAGATCTAAGCCCCAGAGCTCACTGTAACAACATTGCTAAAAAGGCATTAAGAGTTGTCAACCTTATTTTACGAAGTTTTCTCTCTGGTAACGCTATACTTCTGACTAGGGCATACAAAACCGTTGCCAGACCTATCCTTGAATACTGCGCACCTGCCTGGAACCCACACTGTATTTCGGACATTAATACATTAGAGAGGGCCCAGAGTTATTTTACAAGAAGAGTACGCAACTCCTCTGCTCGCAATAAAATTCCTTATTCCAGTAGACTTGAAATTTTAGGCCTGGATAACCTTGAACTACGCCGTCTACGTTCTGACCTAAGCTTAGTACACAAGATCAACTACCTTAACGTCCTACCTGTTAACAACTACTG
>QLTV01004400.1:4204718-4215857 GCA_003457575.1 Thermophis baileyi
TGATACATAGTCAAGGTCTTTCTGAAGGGTAGTAGCATTGTCTGTGGTGTTAAATAGTTTGACATCGTCGGCGAAGAGAACGCAGTTGCTTATAATGTGATCACAAAGGTCATTTATGTAAAGTATGAAGAGTGTTGGTCCTAGAACGCTGCCTTGAGGGACACCACTATTGACAGGTACAGGATTTGATAGAGAACTCTCTCAGTTGCTTATAATGTGATCACAAAGGTCATTTATGTAAAGTATGAAGAGTGTTGGTCCTAGAACGCTGCCTTGAGGGACACCACTATTGACAGGTGCAGCATTTGATAGAGAACTCTCTATTTTAACCACTTGTTGTCTGTTTGACAGGAACGCAGTTATCCAATCATGTAGGGGTCCAGAGATGCCATAAGATTTTAGTTTCAGAAGTAGTTTGTCATGTACCACTGAATCAAAGGCTTTACAAAAGTCTATGTAAATCCCTTTCTCTTTTGATTAATAGAATAATCCCTTTCTCTTTTGATTAATAGGAATGAAGTACATAGAGGGAGTATCATGGCAATAAAATAAGGAAATAATAGGGAGACTGCAGGGGGAAAAAAAAACCCTGCTAGATTAAGTTCCTCCTCTCTCCTCCCCTTAGAGAGCCACAGAGGTAATCTGAGAGAAACTAAACATAGTTTCAACAACATACACAAACATGTGTTAAACACAGGAAATAAAGAAAAGATTAGGAAAAGAAACTAGAGTGGCTCAGTCCTAGCTCCCTGGGATATAAAAGGGAGAGAGGGAATGGAAAAAAAAAAACAGCCAGGCTGTCAATATCAGCCACTGAAGGTAGACCAGACCAGTCTAACTCACTATGCAGTTGTTGTAGTGATAAAATGAAATAAACCCTCAAGCACAGTACGTCAAGCTTCCAGAGGAAAATACTACTATTTATAATGATAATAGTAAGGAAGACTATTCTTACTATGAGACACAAAGAAGTAGCTCATATCACATAATGGATTTTGGTATAAGGGCCATCAATCATCACTGCTTAGTTTACTATATATTTTTTTTATCAAATATGCCACCATTCTGAGTTTCTGCTTCTGATAGTGACATATCTTTGGCGGATTCTCTGCACATGCCAGGCTGTCTCATAACCCTGATAAAACGGATGATGATTGTGGCACAGGAAAAATGATAGATGGGCTACCTTTATAGCAGCAAGTTTCAATTCACTGATGCAGAATTAATGGATTATACATACCTGTTCAATGCAAGGTAACTGTTGCTTTGAGTGGAGATCAGCATGGTTGAATGAACCATCATTGATCAAATAGAAGAGGGAGGGCATGACTTTTATCAGTGTTATTGACTCACATATCTCCCACAATCAAACAGTGAGTGGGAAGTGGGAACAAATCCAGTGATAATCTTATAGAAGTGTGCCAGAGTCCTTTCTGAAGTCAGACCCTTTGTTGAGAAAGTGCTTTTATGACTGAGAGCAGGCTTACACATTCACTTTATGAAAATCAGTTCCCATTTATGTATTTCTAGAGCCATAAACATGTAAAATCAGGCACCATCCATTCTTTACAGCACCCCCTTTTTACCTTTTCCCTAAAAATATAGCCTCTTTTTTTTCCTGGGCAGTCAAAAGAGTCAAACTGCACATTCCCTTATTACATAGCCCATAATTATGTACGTTCTTTTCTGTTAATGTAATAACACAGGAAACCTCATCCTGTATCAATCTCTATTATAGTTGCAGATCCTTTTCAATAGAAACTTTAGCCCTTGCTATCCTTCCAATGTAGATTAAAATTTTCACGTGGATCAAAGCTTCTGAGTCATTTAAATATGAGATGATATTTTGGGGGGGTCTCTTGGTGATTTGCAGTATGTGGAGAACATCTACATCAAAACCACCACCTGGAACAAAGTTCAATGGTCCCCGATGAGCTAATCTTTGAGTTGGAATCAGATACTCCAAATTTATTTTGCATAAAAGGGAAACAAATAGACATAGCTGGCTGTATAAATTAAAAGTAACATGCTGTTTGCCTCTAAGAGTAGAAATAAATTTGCTTTGGGAAGAAACACTACAGTGAGAAAAGGTTTCTTCCTGTCTGATGTTTATAAATGCTCACTTTACTCAAGACACTCAAGGCTGGAATCTAGAATTCCTGGAGTAACTTGTTTTAACTTTAATGAGATTATTTTGAGAAAAGTGATTAGCAGTTAAGAATTTTAGTATTAGGCTTTAGGTATTCAAGAATGCATACAAACAACTGTTAAGCACTACACCATTTTATTTCAATTTTAATGAGAATATTAAGTGTAGATTAACTTCAAAGTCAAATCTAAGCCTCCATAAAATATTAGTTTTCTTAGAAGGAGTGGAGGGGCAGTAAAAGCTCCGTGGTGAGCCTTTGAATTCAAAATTGTGAAAGGTATTGTGAAAACATACCATTCATTAAATGAGTAAACATTCCAGGGTTAAAGTGATAACATCACAGAGAGTAGAAAAGGTTACCTACAAATGAACATTTCAGTATCGAATTGATTTTTAGAGAAGAAATAATGGGAATAGGGACCAAAGAGGAAGTCAATATTCTACCCACAGTGTTGTGGGCATTTAATATACTCAATGTTGTACTTGTCATCAGCCTTTGCATTGCAACAAATGTTGGTATTAAAATTAATAGGAAAGCAGAACAGATACCTGATGTACTCACTCTAAGGATCCCTTTTCGACTTAAAATCTATGAATTTATTTAGTACATGAAATGGGAATGGACAATCTCTAGCCTCGCTTTCCCATTCTATGAGAGAGAAAGCAGTGCTACACTTCTTCGCAGTTTTTTTAAATTATTATTTTGCACTATTCATTCATGTGGGTGAAAATCTATGAGAGGAGGACTGTTCTATTCAAGTATGGTTCTGAATGTTTTCAATATCTATGCAAGTCCAGCTGATTTCCTGTCTGGGAAGTCATGTTCCAACTCCAGATAATTCAATCTTCTTTTTTCTCATAAGACTGTAATCAACAAATAGAGTGAATAAATGAATAATCACTTAACAACTACTAATAACATTTATAGGAGTAATTCTAAGGAAAATATTCAATATGCGGATATCTGGAAAGAAATATTTCATGTTATATATTACTGATATGTGATTAGTGCATGAAGGAACAAGTCAACTCACATGCATACTATCACCATACTAATTTTAATAACTTAAAATAAAAATTTGACGAGTCAAATTAGTAAAAACAAAAACTGAAAACTTGGGGGGGGAATGTCCATCTGTTCTGGATCATTTTGTAGAACCTTAGAAGCAGGCCTATACACCTTGACCCTAAACTTTCACTAGATTATATGATGATCTGGGTTACATGTTTGTTTGTGGCAATTGTCAGCATTCCTGAATGAGTTGGCTTTGCTACCAATATGCTTCTTGGCTTGACTAGTACAATGTACTCAGTGTGTGGGCTTGAATATTCCCAGTGGTGGAAAATGTGACAACTAAGCTGCTAAGTGGTGCATGGAACTAGGCTAAAGTAATGCCAATTTTGGAATGCCTTTCTAATTGCTTTGCAGGGACAGTTTAAGGTATTGTGCGTCATACTTAAAGCCTTAAATTACTTGGAGCTTGATTATGGAATCCCAAAGGTGCTTTTTCAAGAGGCAACTGGACTTTCTGGTTTTTCTTTGAAGATGTTTCGCAGCAAAACATCTTCAAAGAAAAACCAGAAAGTCCAGTTGCCGCTTGAAAAAGCACCTTTGGGACAACCATGACCTGGATGACTGAGAATCTCCATAGACATTGTCTATGGAATCTTGTCTAGATTTTAAAATACTCAAAAGTTGTCCTTTTAATGATAACAGCAGTCTTCTTCTCAGATGGGGCATTGTTAAGGAAGTTGTATTTGGTTATTACTCTCTCTACTTATGAAAGATAGTGCTTTTTAAGCAGGCTATAATTGAATTACTAAAATATCTTTAATTTCAATCTGGTTTTAAATTGTTTCATCTTACAAGTAACTGCTAATTTGTATTGTACTTTCTAATGTTGGCCTTCATCATGGTCAAATTGTGACAGAAAAGAAGGGATGAAATTTAAATGAATAAGTGAATGCCCAGTTCAAATTGTCCAGATATTTACCGTAGATGGAGGCAACTCTGAACTCTGAAAGACAGAGGCATCTTTAAATATTCAAACTAGATGCTTGGTGGAGAGCCAAGTTTTTGAAGATATATTTGACAAAGCAAATAGACTAGGACAGGACAGAGTAAAGATGGAATCAGAGGAGGGTTAAAGAAATGAGCATAATTCAATCCGCTTCCTTTTAAATACTGAACAGATCATTAGGTGCGCAGTTTATATTTTGGGCTTTGGGTGGATCTTGTTCTGCTTTGAAAGGCAAACATAGACATAATGAGTTGTATGCAAAATTTTAATCGGATAAAGTTTTCATTGCCTGCATCTCACTTTAGTAGATTTTAGATGCAGACAAAAACCCATTTGCCATTTTATGCTATTTTATATATTAAAAAATCTCATTAGTCATTTATGCATGATAGACAACATTTTACACATGAGTAAAATTCCATCCATATTTAATAGACATTTTAATATAATGAACATCTCTTCCCCTTATTATTTTCTATCAAATCAAGGGACTATTTTATTATTTAAAGTGTTAATTTGAGCAACAGTTTGGTTTGAGAAAGGCATAAATATAATTGGGTTGACTTTCACTTTTGACAAAGCCTGAATCTAGGGCAAATGGGAACAATGTAGGATTTTTTTTTCATTTTCTCTAATTTGGTTTGCCCTGATTTCAAGATCTCTATGAAGTTCCAATCCTGTCAACCTGGAGCCCTGCTGGTCTCCAAATGCTGGTCCAATAATTATTGCAAACAAAATTGTGATGTGTGAATAAGTGAATTAAACCCCTTTTTTAATACTTGCTTGCATAACATATTTTGGGAGGGAGAGGTTAAAAGGAAAGTATAGATTTATCAAAGCAGACATGACTCCTAAGATCAGACCATAATCAATCATGCCAATCTCAACCTTTTCAACATGTAGCTTGGTCATAGAACAAGGCCTTCTGGCTACTGATTAGGAGAGACTGAAGACAGAAAGAATAGGAAAGGTCTCAGAACATCCTAGTGCAAAGGATAAGTAGGAGTTTCAGCAGTTTTGCGGATGGATTCTGGTTACTACAGTCAAAAGTCAAAATAAAAACACAGGTAGTCCTCGACTTATGGCCACAATTGGGATCAGAAAACCAGTAATAAATAATTGCAGTTGTAAGTGGAGGCCCACACATGACCTGCCCTGTTTTTTTCTGACATTTTTCACAATAGTCATTAAGTGAATCACTGCAAGTGTTAAGCAAATGTAATCATTAAGTGAACAGTGCATTCGTTAAGCAAACCCATTCTTCTGAATGAGCATTGCATGGCAAAAAATAATCCTAAATTGCAATCACATGACCATGGGATGCTGCAACTGATCATCAATGAGAGCCAGTGCCCAAATGGAAGTCACATGATTGGGGGGGGGGGCACACAACATTTTAAACTACCGGAAGTCTGTAAAGCACCCATTCTGAGGCCATTGTAGCTCCTAACAGCTGTAAAATAACTAGTCGTAAATTGAGAACTACCTGTATAAGATTTATGTGTCAGATCACACTAGATTCAGAGTACAGGTTGGGATTTATCATGGGAAATACCAATCTTGATGTTTCCTTAAGCATGGCCAAAAAAAACCTCAAGACATATTTCTCTCCCTTTTTAAGGTAGCTCCTGAATGATGATGAAGTCAAGATGGATTTTAGAGTCTCAGGCATCATTTTGGTTGTACAAATATGCTCTAGAGTGGGTGTTGGCAACCCGCGGCTCCAGAGCCGTATGCGGCTCTTTTGGCCCTCTGCTGTGGCTCCCTGTCGGGTGATCCCACCACTGGCTGGCCCCTTCCCTCACCCTCCCCTCCCAGTCACTCCTCAGCTGCCCTGAGAAGGTAAGGGCGATGGTGGCGGATGGAGATTGCTCCATATTCCAGAGTGGGAGAGAAGCGCCCTTGTACTTGCCTCTTCTTCCGGCCCTTGTTGGGCTGCACACACCTCGGTCACTCAGGGAGATGTGCGACTTGCTCTCCACCCCAAGACACTGACCTGGCCCGGCTTCAGCTGACGCCTCTGCTCTCACCGCCCCCATGGCCAGCTCGCTGCTCTTGTAGCGCCTTGCACAGCACACTTAAATTTAGCATGCTTCACAATGGGGGAGACGGCATCCCCTTCTCCTCCTGGAGCTCATTACAACATGGAGCATTGGCTGCAGCCGGGCTGGGCCAGTATCTCAGGGCAGAGAGAAAGTTGCGTGTTTCCCCGAGCGACCGAGGTGTGTGCAGCATCAACAAGGTCCAGAAGAAGAGGCAAGTACAGGGGCGCTTCTCTTCCGCTCTAGAATATGGAGCGAGTCTCCATTTGCCACCATCGCCCTTACCTTCTCAGGTGAGGAGTGACTGGGAGGGGAGGGTGAGGGGTGGGGCCACCTAGTGGTTCAGCTGACAGGAAGCCACAGCAGGGGGATGAAAGAGCTTCATTTATCTGGGAACCTGAAATGACTCTTGATTTAAATCATATGGTAAAATGTACCCAAAGAAGCAGAAAGAACAACATCAGCAAGAAAAAAAAAAGGCAACCCTCACCTGTTTTTGGAAATGGTTCAAGTGGGAACACACACACAAGAGAGAGAGAGAGAGAGAGAGAGAGAGAGAGAGAGAGAGAGAGAGAGAGATAGGAGAGAAGAAGAGAGAGATGAGAGAGAAAGACAGAGATATGAGAGAGAGGGAGGGAGGGAGGGAGAAAGAGAGAAAGAAAGAGAAAGAGAGAAAGAGAGATGAAAGAGAGAGAGAGAGAGAGAGAGAGAGAGAGAGAGAGAGAGAGAGAGAGAGAGAGAGACCTATTTCCCAGAGAAAAGAAAATACAGGGAGCCACAAAACCTGGGTAGGCGTGGCTTGGGGGGGGTCATGTGACTGGGTGGGAGTGAGTGACATCGAGTTGGCCACACCTACCCAGGTTTTGTGGCTCCCGGTGTTTTCTTTTCTGTGGGAATCACATCCAAATGGTTCTTTGAGTGTTTAAGGTTGCAGACCGCTGCTCTAGAGAAATTTGCAGGACTTTACTTCCCAGAAAGAGTTTATCTGCAATATAAGAGTTGGGCTTAAAGAATTCACTCAGTTAAAAGCAAAATATAAGCAAATAAACATACAAACACCTGAGGAAAGAAGCTGTTAACACAGAGAGGGATGCAATTTTAATGGAAATGGAATTCTGAATCTGAATTCAGAAACAGCAAGAGGCTACAGAAGACTATCTGGGACTGAGCCAGCTTGGAGCAGACAATAGGTATTTTTTATTATTATTATTATTTGTATCCCATCTTCATTATTTTCAAAAGTAACTCAAGGCCGCAAATATAGATTTTTTTTCTTTCAATCTTTGTTTTTGTCACAGAGAATATTAATAATGCAACAAATTACGACAGAGCTCAAAAATGCCTACAATATTTTGGTTCCAGGAAATAGATGGACAAAATGACAAATGGGACTGTAATATGAGAAATTCTGGGAGAAATTCTTTATTAGCTTAGAATCATGCAGGCAATGTTTTTTTTTCCCCTGTAAGGCTATATGACAATAAAAGTTGGACTTTGAAGAAGATGCATATTCAAGAATATTGACATTTTTGAACTTTGTGCTGGAGAAAACTCCTGAAAATATGATGGATAGCCAAGCAAGCAAACATATGAATCATAGAACAAATCAATTCAAAGTTCTCACTTGAGGAACAAACTACCAGGCTCAAATTATCATATTTTGAGCACATTATACCTTTCTTGAGAATTCCATTATGTACGGAAAGATTGAAGGAAAGAGAAGGAGAGGATGAATTACAACAAGGAGGATGGACTCAATTACAACAGAGAAGGGTGCACCCATTGGAAAACATGAAGTGATGGGTTGGGGATGAACATCCTACAGAAGATCTATCTATGTGATCTCTAAGAGATGGCACTGATTTGATGGCACATAATCAATCAATCTTCATTAATGAATAAAGCGTATTAAAAACAATATGAATAGATTAAGCTATGTTGTAAAACCAAATTCTTATTTATTAAAACCCAAACACTTTGCATTTTTATTTTTCCCTTTTTACTGTTTACTTAGTTTTCAAACTCTGTTAAAGTACTTTAAGTGGAGAACCTGAACACATAAATGCTTGCAAAAAAGATTTTTTAAAAATATAATAAATGCAACTATATTAATGAGGCGTTAGTGTTTGTAGTAAGGAAAAGACTCTTACTGCAAAAAGTCTCTTTTCTCCCCTTAAACCAATCACATGTTAATTAAAGTACAAGATCAGGAACACTAATTAGTAGCCTTTCAAAAACCAAATAAGTAAATCTTGCTTATATAAAACCAATTAAATCATATATTTTTTTTCATTTTCATTAAGTCAAAAGTTTGCAGGCATAGACTTAAGTCTATGCATGTGCTTACATCTTAAGACTTGTGATCAATGAAGTTTTGCAATCCAGTTATATCCAGAGCCTCTGAAATTCTTACAGCAATCTATCATGGGGGTGATCTTATACTATTTAAGTCATTCTTCACCTCCTCTAATCTTGTTCAAATTTTGGCAATTCCTTTCTAGTAATCTTGTGATTTCTTGTTCTGGTTGCTTAGAAGAGAGAGCTAAACTCTGTAATCTATCACCAACTTAATGGGGACATAAAAGGAGCCCTCAACTGCGCATTCCGTGGACAATGGTGAGATCACCATTTAATTCTTTTTAATTCTTTTAACCCAGAAATGCTTTGTGATCCTGACATGACTGTAGTGATAGTCTAGAAGCCATAGCATTAGATATAGCCTTTGTTGATCAGAGTGAGGTATGGAAATTTGTTTTCTTGTTTTCCCCATTTGAAAGAGGCATTTAAATTACTCTTAATTCAGTTCTCTCTGCTAATGCCTGCCTGCTTGGGAAACCCTGTCAGAATCTGTGATATTTCACAGAGTACCTTAATCCTTGCCACCACAACTAAATGACATCTCATGGTGGGGATGATGATAATGGTTAATGATTGTTTATCTGGATGCAGTGGTGAAATGCAATTTTTTTTTATTAACGGTTCTGTGGGCATGGCTTGGTGGGAGTGGTGTGGCTTGGTGGGTGTGGCTTGGTGGGCGTGGCAGGGGAAGGATACTGCAAAATCTCCATTCCCACCCCACTCCAGGGGAAGGATACTGCAAAATCCCCATTCCCTCCCCACTCTGGGGCCAGCCAGAGGTGGTGTTTGCTGGTTCTCCGAACTACTCAAAATTTCTGCTACCGGTTTTCCGGACTACTCAAAATTTCTGCTACCGGTTCTCCAGAACCTGTCAGAACCTGCTGGATTTCACCCATGTCTGGATGCATAATTAAACTGTATTACCCTAAACATCCATACATCTTTACTAATTTGGTGGTATGCAAGATGAATGAATGAATGAATGAATGAATGAATGAATGAATGAATGAATGAATGAATGAATGAATGAATGAATAATGTCTTTCTATTAATAGAATTCTTCTTTCTACTGTTGCACCAAATTTGCTTTTTTAGGGATGGGGGATACTTAAAGATTATTTAAAGCTTATTAAAAGGGCTGATTGGAGGCCACAAGAGAAGAAAGGAATCTATGTGAAATTATATAAACAACAGTAGAAATATTAGTAAAGGTTTGTGTTATAGTTCTTCTACATCACTGATATCCCAACAGACGGTTTAGGAAGCAAATTTAGTTCATACCCACTCATTTCATATTCCATACTAAACATCAAATGATGGACTTTTATTCCCTTTCTCCCACAAAGGACTATATGTGTGTATATAATTCACTTTACTGGACCTAAGATAAAAGAAAGATACAGTTATGATGCTGACAAAATAAACTGCAATCTTAACAGAAAATCTAACATAGTATTATGTGCAGCCAGTGAAGAAATAGTGCTTGCCTTAAAATTGTAGGAATCACACATTCAGTCCTAATTCTTCCTTTGCTTTCATCAAAGACTTCAAACAAGCTTTGCCTTAAATGCTAATCATGAATAGGATTGGAAAGGACAGTATGTAATGTTCATGTCCAGATTGGTTTATAGACAATTCTGCTGCATTTTTAAAAATAAACAGCTTTAAACATTTACAGAGAGGAGCAGCAATTTATAACTCTATTAAATCAATATAAATAATTTGCAGATGATGGCAGAATAGTTCAAAAACTGGCAGTTGTCAGCTTGGTTAAATTTATATATCCAAAATTTGCTCAGTTCTATCAATGGTCTGTAGGTGGCATAGACGGTCTTAAAAAAAAAAAAATCTGCCTCTGAGATAGGATTTGTTTGTATACATGTCCAGATCATTTCGAACTGTGCAATATCAATAGGAATTTGGGACTCTTCTACTTCTTTCAGTGTATATTATGTAAATACATTATTAAACCTAGAAACAATATGGGATGTCTGATTATTTTATTAGGAAAAAAGTATCAAGTATTGCTTCAAACTTTAAAATGTTTCTTAGGCCATGATCTTCAAAACATTGTCAATGATTTATGGTTCAATTCAAAATTTAAAGTTGTCACTAAATTTCATTACCATCACACTTCATCCAAAGGAATTCAAATTTTCCTTTGAATGATGTATCTAGAAAATTCTAGTTACAGAATTTAGTAGTTTTGGTCACCACATTGCAAAAAACATGTTGAGACTTTGTAAAAAGTGCAAAAAAGATCAATCAAGATGATTAAAGGCCTGGAGACTAAAACATATGAAGAACAGTTGCAGGAATTGGGTATGGCTAGTTTAGAGAAAAGAAGGACTAGGGGTGACATGAAAGCAGTATTTCAGTATTTGAAGGGCTGCCACAAAGAAAAGGGGGTCAACTTATTTTCCAAAGCACAAGAAGGCAAGACAAGAAACAATGGATGGAAACTAATCAAGGAGAGAACACCCCAGAAGACAAGCTCAGGATCCAAAAAGATATTGACAGACTTGAACAATGCAACAAAATGAAATTTAATGTGGAGAAAAGCAAGGTT
>QLTV01004400.1:4258710-4291503 GCA_003457575.1 Thermophis baileyi
AGATGTCAGACTGCAGCTGCATCATTAACCACTCCAAACCCCTCTAATCCATACAGGAAGCAAACTGACCCCCAACCAATTAGAACACAGCCAAGCCCCCAACCAATCCCAACACACCTCCACCCAATCAGAACACAGCCAAGCCCCCACCCTATCAGTTCAAACCCCACTGGCAGTTAAAAGGAAGAAACAGCTGCAATTCTCACATTGCTCCTAGAAGCAGGAGGCTGAAGACACAAGCCTGATAATCAGCCTGAAGATGACGAATGAGACTTCGTCGAAACGTTGCAATGACATCTCCAACCCGAATAACCACAGACCTATATATATATATATCCTTATAAAAACATTTAAAAACAATTTAAAAACCCATGCACACCATTCATGGCTGGATCTCGCAGGATTACAACAGCGAGATGAACGGCCCCAGGCCTGCCGAGGTGGCGCGTGGTTAGAGTGCAGTACTGCAGGCTACTTCAGCTGACTGCTAGCTGCAGTTCGGCGGTTCAAATCTCACCGGCTCAAGGTTGACTCAGCCTTCCATCCTTCCGAGGTGGGTAAAATGAGGACCCAGATTGTTGGGGGCAATATGCTGACTCTGTGAACCGCTTAGAGAGGGCTGTAAAGCACTGTAAAGCAGTATATAAGTCTAAGTGCTATTGCTATTGCTATTGCCGGAAAAGCCAGGTCTTCACCGCTTTCTGGAAGGCCAATAGGCCTAGGTGGGGGCAGTCTGGATCTCAGGAGGTAACTGGTTCCAGAGGGTTGGGGCAGCCACAGAGAAGGCCCTCTCCCGCGGGCCCACCAGCCAGCACTGTTTAGCTGACGGGACCCGGAGGAGACCAACTCTGTGGGATCTTACCGGTCGCTGGGAGCTATGTGGTAGAAGGCAGTCTCAAAGATAGCCTGGTCCTGAGCCATATAGGGCTTTAAAGGTAATAACCAACACCTTGAATTGTGCCTGGAAACCAATAGGGAGCCAGTGCAGCTCGCGGAGAATTGGTGTAATATGGGTGTACCTAGGTGCACCCATGACAGCTTGTGCAGCTGCATTCTGGACCAACTGTATTCTCCGAACACTCTTCAAGGGTAGCCCCATGTAGAGCACATTGCAATAATCTTGATGATTGGACAAGATCAGTCTGCAGTTTGTCTGTAGTACACCTTTGCCCCAGAGATTTGTCAGGTGACCCCTGGCCTTGAAATATGAAAGGCCTTGAAGAGTTGACTTTTCCCACAAACTGGAGGATGAAACAGGAATCCAGTAAGATGATGTTTGGATATGTGGGAGAATGCTGCCCCAGGGTGCCATGAATTTTTATTGATTTTTACCTTGATGGTTTAGGATTTTCAGTTGGGTTTACTGTTTATGTGCCACCCAGGAGTGTTATTGCAATATGGACAGCTATATAAGTCTTTTGAAATAAATTAAATAGAAGTGTTTTCCAATCACCTTCTTCCTAAGGCTAAGACAAAATAATTAGCCTTAACATTACAGCAAACTGACTTTTTTTTTCTTTTTAAATACATGCAGGTAATATCTGAAAGTCAACTAACATGGTTTAGATATTCACCAAGCAGAGGTAATATTTTTTCCCCAAAAAGACATCTTTGAATGAGATAACAAGCATAGAAATACTGACCTTAAAGCTTTAAAGAAAATATTGAGAGCCACATTGAAGCTCTAATTAACAGAACAAGCTCTAACAAGTGACAGAAGTACTCAAAAAGAATAATTATCTGAGAAATTTGTGGAATATATCCCAGCCATCTATCCAGGGGTGAAATTTAGCAGGTTCTGACAGGTTCTGGAGAACTGGTAGCGGACATTTTGAGTAGTTCGGAGAACCGGCAAATACCACCTCTGGCTGGCCCCAGAGTGGGGTGGGAATGGAGATTTTGCAATATCCTTCCCACAGGATTGGGGAGGGAATAGGGATTTTGCAGTATCCTTCCCCTGAAGTGGGGTGGGAATGGAGATTTTGCAGTATCCTTCCCCTGACACACCCACCAAGCCACGCCCACCAAGCCACGCCCACCAAGCCACGCCCACAGAACCGGTAGGGGAAAATTTTGAATTTCACCCCTGCATCTATCCATGGAGTACCTTAGGTCTAACATATTTAACCCACAAAGTAATCTACATAGGCCAGGGCTGTCAAACTCCCAGCCCGCAGGTCGGATGTGTCACATGACACCACCATGATGACGTGAGTTTGACACCCCTGACATAGGCCTTCCAAACTGTTCTTGGTTTCAGTCTTCAATTTACTAGAAAAAAAGGGATACGGATGTGAGAAGAGGTTTGATCACCTTTTTTTTGTCTTCTGTTAAATCATGTTCCATCCTTGGAGCCTGTCTGGATAAGTCCCTGAAGTTTTCCTGGCAAGGTTTTTCTGAAGGGGTTTGCCTCCTTCCTAGACCTGAGAGAAAGTTATTGGTCCAAGGTGTTCCAGCTACTTCAAGCTCAAGGTGGGACTAAAACTCCGATTCCTGGTTTCTGGCTTGATGCTTAACCACTTCACCAAACTGGATCTTGATAACCTAAAATCCCTTAAATGACCAGGTAATAAGTAGAAACAAGCTTGTGTGATAACTAAAAGGATCATTTATTATAACTTTAGAATCTATGGTCAAGAAAGAATGCTTAGAAGTAGGTCACATTTCTCCAATCTGATCTTCCAGAAAATATATAATTGGGAGAAAGCTTGAAGTCTTTATTTTATCCATGTTGTACTTTTTGTCATTATGCATATCACCAAATCACCAAATTTTGCAATGAAGGCATTAAAACAATAAAATACAAATGGAGCTATAATTACTGTATGACAATAAAAACAAACAAGCGAACATTGCATATACTCTGGAATCAGAGTATACCCAGCAACACTAATTCTCAAATAATCTGCAGAACAGCTCTGTCTTGGCAGCTTTAGAAAAGATTGGGTTAGCATCAACCAAGTATTAGTAAATCTCAGCAGAAAGACTGAAAGACTATCTAGCAAATATCAATTATTTTTATTTATATCTTGTGTAACTCTGAAGTTTATTTTTAAGTAATTGTAACAACAAAACATTAGCTGACCCAGTGATCCAACAAAAAGCAAGATATCTCTTTTATTGTGTAATATTATTTAAAAATGAATTGGCCATTGTAATTAGCCTCTTCAGTCTGGATTTAATCTTAAAATTCCTTTAATTTTTATGATTGTCTGATCTGTGGTTTTAAGGAAATGCTTCCTATCTTATGGGATGTATGTTCTAATATTTCATTAACCTACAATGTTAAACTGCTTTGTAAAGCATTTTGCTTCCAATAGCCAAATCCCTAAGTATGAAACAGCAATTTATGTTAAGGTCAGCATAGCTTTATTTTATTCACTTACAACAGTCTTTGTACATCCATATTTTTCTTTAGTCTTTGAACCTCAATCTTTCCACTATCAACTGTAAGATAAACTGTAAAATAATTGCAACTTGACTCTCGACAACGTAGGGGTAATCTCCAGTTTGTCACTACTATATGCACTTTTATTTGGGTTATAAACAATGCTATATTGCCTTCCAGTTTTTCACATATTTTTTCATTTGGGTTAGAAAGAATGCCAATATACCAGCGATCGCAGACTGTAAAAGGGTAGGGAAGAAGTTAATGAAAATGAAAAGGCAACTACACCATTGGAGACAGGATTTTTAAAGTTATGAAGAAACATGGAGAACCCACGATTTTCCAGATTTAGTTCTACTACAACTTCTAGCATCCTTTACCATTAGCCATGCTGGCTGGTGTGCTAGTTTCACTATAGCTCTATATTAATCAGAGAGAGCTTCTTTTTGCAAAACAGATTTCTGATCAGTCTGAAAAGATTGTAGTGCCTGTCTTTTGATGCTACTTGTTGAGGGCTTATCAGGGTTTTATCAACATTAATACAAGCCTCAGTGTTCCTCCAATTTACATAAAGAAGCTGAAAGGAAGGCCCCTTTAGTAGACCCTTCCTCTCATGTCAACACATTTCATTGACCAAGCTTGTTTTCATCGTTATCTAATGCTCGTTTTTTTCCTTGTCCTTACTGTCACTTGTTCCTTGGCCAAACCGAAAGCCACTGAAAAAGCAGAAGATGACAGCAGCTGCTTTTGATTTCAGTGTCAGTGCCCTTGAAGCAGGGCTGAAATCCAGCAGGTTCTGACAGGTTCTGGAGAACCGGTAGCGGAAATTTTGAGTAGTTTGGAGAACCGGCAAATACTACCTCTGGCTGGCCCCAGAGTGGGGTGGGAATGGAGATTTTGCAATATCCTTCCCCTGCCATGCCCACCAAGCCATGCCCACCAAGCCACACCACGTCCACCAACACAGAACCGGTAGTAAAAAAATTTGGATTTCACCACTGCCTTGAAGGTCAGAAGAATTAGGTATATCAGGAGGATGAAGCAGCATATCCAGAGAACTCTAAGTAGATGGCCCTAAGTAGATGCAAAATGCAAATTTCAGCAATGGCCAACTTTGCTAAGCTGATCTCTGTCAGTTGCTCTGCAAAAGGAATTTCATGAGGCCCAGTTCACATAGAATTCTGCAAAGGCTGCAAAAAGAATCGAATCTACCAAACCAGAGAAATGGATTGAATCTGGGACAAGAAATAATAAAATAATAGGTGGTAAAAACAAGTTTCTGTTGCAATGGTACAAGTCCAGTGACTCCTCAACACTATTCAGACTTTTCAGTTCATTACAAAATGGAAAACTGGGGCTATGTATGCAAGTGTTTCTCAAACTTGGCAACTTTAAGTCAGTGGGTAATTCTGGCTGAGAATTTGCCAAGTCTGAAAAACACTGGTGTATGCAATCCTCAGTTATATATTATTTACATTTATATAACCTAATGCCTCCATTTAAAAAAAAAAACCAAAAATTCCCAAGCAATATTTGTAGATGGCTGGTTAAATTTCTCTTGTTTCTGAATCCTGAGCCTGACTTTAAAAGCTATTTTTCAAAGTACAGTACAGTGAGCAATGAACTCATGGTAAGTTTATAAGATTATTGCTTTTTATAATAATTAGTTTGCTTTACTAAAGTTTCATTTCCTCTGATCTATAAACCACACTGGTAATGTTAATACTGGTTTTAGAAGCACTTGTGGACAAAGGAGAGTAATATTACATTGTGTTCTGTTCTTCTATTAAGCAAGAAATTGCTTTTTAAATATTGAGCTGAACATGAGTCAAAGCAAATATAAAGCGGAAATAATTAATGCAGCAAAAGATGTTTATGTGTTAATTGGACCAACCTTTGATACATTGTCTTGTACTGCTAGACTACAGCATTATGAAAACATCTTCAAGAAGAAAATTAGTATATTAAAGGAAACAATTGGTTTATTTCTTTTGGGGATGTAGCAATCTATGCTGTATCAGAAAGTTGATCATATACTATCAAATACAAATAATAGTGGGGAAATATAATTTCCTGATACGAGTACTGGGAAGAAAAAGGTGATACAAAGCTTCTTTTAAAACAAATGTTCAAAGATGGTCTCTTATTTGGTTGATTACAGCTCAGTTCTTTATTTCTTTAATTTATTTATTTCTCAACTCCTTCACGACTCTGGGTGGCTTACAAATCAAACAAAGACAATACATATACAAAAGATTGCACCTGAATAGAACAACAGTGCACTAACTATAAATCATCCATAATAAAAAATGACCCCACAGTCACCCTATCCTCAAGGTCTGGGAAAACTGCCAGGTCTTTAACAACTTCCTAAACATCATAAGAGTGGGAGTTACATGAACACTAAGTGATGATATCAAGGTTTGCTTCAGTGGTGGGATCGAACTAATTTAACAACCGGTTCATCCTAAAGACCGGGTGGGTGTGGCTGGGGGGAGGTCATGTGACTGAGTGGGCATGGCCAACTCAATGTCATTCACGGCAAGGTGGGGCGGCGCAGGCGGGCCGAAGCGGCGGTGGCCGGAGCCTTAGACTTACCTTTGTGCAGCAATAGCAACGGTGATTCTCTGACGCCCCATCTATTGTTGGGTCTCGCTGCCCAACAGTCAGGGTTTTTAAAAAGGTTTTTGCAGCAGGAAATGGCAGGCGGCTACTTCTGGCCTTTGTTGGTGCAGCTGGGCACATGACCCCACCCTGAGACATTGGTCTGCAGCCACTGGTCTTTTTCAGTGCGAGAAGCCTGCAGCTGCTGGTCTTTTTCAGCACGAGAACCTGCAACCGCCGCCTCTTTTTCAGCATGAGAAGCCTGCAGCCGCCTCTTTTTCAGCACGAGAACCTGCAACCGCCGCCTCTTTTTCAGCACGAGAACCTGCAACTGCCGCCTCTTTTTCAGCACGAGAAGCCTGCAGCCACCGCCTCTTTGTCGGCATGAGAAGCCTGCAGCTGCTGATCTTTTTCAGCGTGAGAAGCCTGCAGCACCCACCTCTTTTACAGCATGAGAGCCCTGCAACCGCAGCCTCTTTTTTGATGCGAGACGCCTGCAGCCACCACCTCTTTTTTGGCATGAGAGGCCTGCAGCCGCAGCCTCTTTTTCGATGCGAGAAGCCTGCAGCCACCACCTCTTTTTCGGCGTGAGAGGAAAAGGAAAGGAAAGGAAAGAGAAGGAAAGGAAAGAAAAGAAGGAAACATTTACGATTTTGTTATAATTAAATAAGCATTTATAATTTTGTTATATTAAATAGGTGTATTTCATATTAATAAAATGGAAGTTCTTTGATCATTATTTTACAAATGTATTTATCTTTTCAAAAAAATTCATATTAGTGGTCTGCAGGACTTAAAATTATGAATTAGGGTCTGTGGGATATAAAATTATGAATTTGGTGGTCCGTGGGATTTAAAATTATGACCTTGGTGGTCCCTGAGGTCCAAAAGGTTGGGGAGCCCTGCATTATACACAAGTCTTGAACAAGGAAGTGAGTCCACAATAGAATATCCCTGTATCTGGGGTTCCACCACAGGTCATCTACAAGTGTGACCAATGACATCTCCATATTAAACTTTGGCCAGAAACCCAACTGAAATGGGTCCTTCTTAATGGAATTTAAGTGATGTTGCAATAAATAAAACTAAAGATCCAGGATCTTTTTCTACCATAGGCTAATCAAGTACATGTAGAAAATATTAAATTCTGACTACTTTGATCTACAAATCAAAGCAATGGACAATGAAGTTTTATTTTTACATAGTTACACTAAGATTGAAGATATAACTTGATTGTGAAACCTTCTATATTCTAAAACCATTAAGTTTCAGTCAATATTTTATAGACTTCCTGAATCTTTTTCAAGGGAAAAATGAGACATGTATGCATCTCTTTGTACAAGCCAGAATGCTGTTAGGTCTTTTGTGTTTTCAGCAGAATTATATCTCCAGGTTTACAATGTTCCTCATGAACGTGTTGATCACAGTGATATTTGATGCTTATTACTTCTTTCTAAAGCATTTAAAGGAAATTGTTTTTGTTAAAACTATTGATAACCTTCAAGCTGTACATCCATCAGATCAACTTATAGGTTGACTTCCATTCCAACCAAAAAGTAAGAATATTTATTTTACATACGTTAAAAATATGGACAAAAGGTTGAAGTCTAAATATTCTATTTGACTTCATACTTAATATTGGCCTGCTAAATTGCTCCAGCTGATAATCACTATAGGGATAATAAAAGTTGATTGTGATTTGTTTACCACATAAACTATAACTTTCATTTAATTAATTTACTTTTTAAAAAAGTGGACCTTGATCTGAATTTATCTTACTATAAAAACTACAGTGCATAAAGCTCTTTCTTCATATATCTGTACTGATATTAGTAACTTTTTAAATCTTTTGTTGCAAAGGCATTTGTTTTCAACGTAATCAGTGATTACCTAAATGTTTTCTAATGTTTTTCTATCAGGGTCCAAAGACAGCTAATGTGGGGACCTGGGTCCCAAATATCATATCTGTATAGAAATTTCTTCTACAATAATTCTTTTAACATTTATCAAATTCCCTAATATACTTTTTTAAAAAAAACAAAACAAAACCTTTTCATTAATTAATTATTGGGGAAGCTATTCTTTGCTTGAAAGCTAAGCATTTCTATACAGATCTGTACAACCAATTTCCAAGGATGTCTCTTGAGCCTTCTCTGTATTTTACAGATATTCTTGGGAAAGGAAATATTGGATGCAGCAAAGTACTTTGTTTGGAAATATAATCAGTTGCCCATGAAAAACAAAAACAACAACAACAAAGAACTCGGGTTATAGAGAATATTCTAGAAATTAAGGAGGAGAAACTTCCTCATTAGTTATTGGAAAATGAGTGGTGATTTGGCCAGGCAATCCTTTTTATAAATGCCAATCACATGTTTTCGATTTCCAAATGTGACCAGCAACTCAAATTTAAAAAAAAAATGTTGACATTAAACCAAAAGATGCATTGCTAGAGATATTAATAAGTAATGCTACCGGTACTCTCTGCAATAGAATCTTATGTTGTTTAAATGTCCCATGATTCCCTTAACTAAAGAAGTTCAGTGATTTTTCAAAAGATAAGTGGAAAAAAAAGGGCAATGAAGCACAATAATCACCCTTTTGCTGAAAAGACAATATGGGTATCCCATAAAGTAATGAGAGCCAGATTGGTATAGTGATTAAGGCACCAGGTTAGAAACTGTGAGACCATGGGATTATTCCTGACTTAGGAACAAAGTCACCTGGGTGACCTTGGGTCAGTCACTCTCTTTCAACCCTAAGAAGCAGGCAAGGGCAAATCATCTCCAAAATCTTATAAAGAAAACTCCAGAGATATAACCAGGTAGTCTGCAGGAATCAAGACTGACTGAAGATTATATATGTATACACACACACACACACACACACAATTACAGTACAATTGTCATACATACATACATACATACATACATACATATATACATACATACATACATACATACATACATACATACATACATACATACATACACACAATATATATATACAGATATACATACATAAACTGAAAAAAAATCTATTTAAAAATTCCTAATATCCTACAAATTCCTTTGGTATTTTTATATTCACAGGTTATCTAAATGGGATACTTCAATTTGTAAAGAATGTATCTTTCTTACCTCTGCTGTAAATTTGCCATGACAAGGCACCAGCATCTATCTTATCTTGGCTGGATTGATACAGACTGAAACTCATAGATGGACCAAGCAATCCATATGTTGGATTTTGTTTTGTACTAATTAAGATGTAGGGAGTAAATTATTATCTTTATTAGCTAGGCCAATAAAATTTGGTTTGTAGAGATAATCATGAACTTATCTACCACAGCTTACTTCAATACTGAAATGAAAAGGTTATTTTGGTTCAGATTCACGTCACCTTCTTATTATAAAGATAAGAGACCATAACTTTTCATGATATATTTGATATAAAATAAAATAGCATTGAAGCCATCCAAACTACTAGCATTATGTAAAATGGATGGCTGCTTATATAGCCAAAGTAAGAACTGGAAGAGGTGATAAGCATTGTTATGGGGTTATAAATAAAATAAATGATTGGAAAGACTTAGGTGAGCAAGCAAGAACAGTATGAAAATTGGGGGGAAATAAGGATGTAGGCTGGAGTTCTTGATTTAAAGGGAAATAAAGCTGAGCTTAGTCAAAGACACATTTTGGACTTAAACAGATTTTAATAAACTCAGTGTAGTGATAAGAGGGATCCCATGACAGGAGAGGTTAATAGAAAAAGAAGTTCAAATTGGTTCTTTCAACAACATACAAGCATACCAGGTGGGTTGCTACTGGTTCGGACCGGTTCGCGCGAACTGGTGGCGCAAATTTGGCCACGGTCGCCGAACCGATAGTGAAGGCCGGCTTGCCACACCCCCAAACTGGTTCCCCGGTCTCTGCTGCTTGAAAGCAGCTGGCAAATAACCCTCTGCGCATATGCAAAGGCTTCTGTGCATGCGCAGAAAGTCAGTACCCGGATGTGACGCGCGCGCGAGTGTAGCGAGCACTTCCGACACAACACGTGCACTTCCGAACCGGTAGGGAAGGTAAGCGCACACTTCCGACGCGACGCAGGCACTTCCGAACCGGTAGGGAAGGTAAGAGAAACCCACCCCTGAAATATACTGTATGTGTATAAATGTATATGTGCTCTGTGTGCATGTATGGGTGTGGACATATGTATACACACTCACATATATTAAATAATGCTACAATCAAGATAAGTAATTTCAATACTTCAATAAGTTTTTTTTAAATAAATTGAATATCAATAATACTGTGTAAACATTATTGCTTTGAAATCTGCATCAAAATAATACAATGTATCATGATTTACAACCATATTAATAAAAAGGGGAAAATATGTCAAAAAAGAGATAGTTCTATGAAAGAAATATTAACAGAACAATTTGAAATAATTAAATGTAGCAAACAATGGAGGAGGGGCAGAAAGAGAAAGGATGGAAGTAAAAGAAATTAACGTGCTACACAGGAAACTTAATAATCTTTGGTGTCTGGGTGAAAGAGGGACATACCATAGAGAAAATTGAAAGAGAGTCAATGATAAAGAAAGAACAGACAGAGACCCTGGAATTTGAGCTTAGACATGACATGAAAGTGAAGAATGAGAATGAAGTGAGGTGAACTTAGGAAAGAATAACAATCAGTTATAACAGCACCTGGTTGATACTGGTTAATCATATCTTAAGAGGAAGGAAGGAGGGAAGGTTCAGGAGATCTCGTAATCTTAGTGTGGCTTCAGGTTCCTTTGTTTTCTTTCTAAACATATTTAATGCACAATATTTTATCTTTAAATCAATCTCTGAGTGAAAAGGATTCTTTTCCCCTCTTTTTACTGAAATACAAAATTATTACAGTTTCAACAAGAAAAATTATTTCAGTACTGACTCTAGCAAGGCACATTCATAGAATTAAGTCACTAATTACTACAATAAGACTGGTAATGTAATTGTGTAATAGGCAATTACACAACAATGATCTGAACTTTGCATTTCAGATGAGTTCTCCTTTTATATTCTTCCTAAACTAGTAATGATTTGGATGGTATTTATGACACATGATCAACACTATCTTCTCTCCCAGACTGCAAAATATCCTTGTATTAATTCTTGTTATCAATGTATATATTTCTGATTTACTTTGGTAAATGTATAAGTTTAGAGGAAGGAAACTAACATGATCAAGAGACTGGAATAGCTCCTTATGAGGAAAGACTGAGATTTGAGGCTTTTTAGTCTAGAAAGGTGGCACATGATTTAAGTGTATAAAATTATGTGTGGTTGGATACAGCGAAGAAGGTGAAGCTATTTTCTTCTTCTAGAGCCACTCAATGAAATTGGGAGCCTGGAAGAACCAAAATTTAATTGTGCATTGTGTAAAAAAATCCTTTTTTTCCAGGGTTCAATTTCATTGAGTCAGGAAAGAGACAAAAGTAATTTGTCACACATCACATAATTAAATTTTGGAAGTCACTACAAGATAGTATTGGCTATCAGTTTGTTGGCTTCATAAAAGCTTGGAACAACTCATGAAACTCATGGGATCAATTGCTATTATTCTTTAAGGCAGCGGTTCTCAACCTGTGGGTCACGACCCCTTTGGGGGTCGAACGACCCTTTCACAGGGGTCACCTAAGCGCGCGCTAGCCCACCACGCCCCTTTTGTCACCTCATCGTGCGCAGGGAGGGGGTGGGGAGGGGGTCGCAGCAGCGGGGAGGGGGTCGCGGCATTAGGAAGGTTGAGAACCACTGCTTTAAGGCAATGTGCCTGCTTCTGAAGTTTTTCTGGAGACTAGTGGCTTCCTTGTGCTGTTGGTTGACCAATGTGAAAACAAACTACTAGACCTTATGGGACAGGGTCCAATCCAGCAGAGCACTGCTTATGTTATAAACTCCCAATACCTGGAATATCTGTAAAGGGTCTTCTTTGACAATTGTCAATTCTTGTTGATCTGCTTAGCTAAGAATCATACATTTGTTTAAAACATTAAGATCATATATTTTATGAACCTTCCTGGCTTTGAATTCCCCTCATACATGGTGCTATTAAATACCAGGTTCAAGAGCAAGTAATATAGATTGGCTTTTGTCAAATTACCTCTGGATTCTTACCACAATCATTTTCATTTCATTTGCATGCGGCCAAATGTTTTTTCTTGGAGATTTAATATGTCTGATTGGCAAACATTCTCATCCAGATTAAACAGTGCATAAGGGGTTTTTCTCTAACAAAGTTATGCTATTTCATTATTTAAAACATCATTTTCCCCACAAATCTATCAAGATCCTCAGTAACTCTATGAAGTATTCATTCCAATGGACAGGATCTTAGAGATAAGTGCAGTTTTGTCTTCCTCGGCTTCGGCTTTAGGATTTGAGAATATTAATTCTCATAATCCAACACAGAACAGAATATAGTCACAAACTGTCCTAAGTTTATTGATACAATATTGATCTATTATTTCATATACACTGGCACATTATTTTTCTTGTGCATATGTATATGTTGGTGGCCAAGGGTCCCTCAGTTCTTTGATAATACCTTTAAGGAGCCATTCTTGCAGATATTTTCAAACATAGTTAGGAAGTGCTAATTGGCAGAGTTTATCTCTAAATGATTATGTAAGGTAATAGAGTGTTCTAAACCTTTGGCACCATCAACATTGCATCAGGTAAAGAGAAAACATCAGGTATATTCTTCCTTTTTCTGCTCCTTAGAAATAAGGGGAATCCCTCCGTTGTAATCTAGCTGATCACTACTTACGGTAATTTTTTTTTTGTCTCATCAAGGAAGAAGACAGATTCTATATATCAGCTTGAACCAGAGCTCTACGATAACTTATATTTCAACATTAGTGTTATTGACATTGCAACCAGATGGTTTCTAATAAACTGGAAAAATATCATTGTAAAGACTTATAAACTCAGACAGAAACTGTTTCTGTAATAAGCATTTATTTTCACAGTTTCATAGATTTATCACTCTTGGCTGTTGGATCAATATTTCAAAACATCAAGTCCATCTGATTAAATTCATCAGTCATCATAGACAAATAAACAAATATTAAAGAAATCTGGACTATTGCTACATAGCATTAGTATTATGTTAAGAGCTAATTTAAAGGAAGGATTGTGACATAACATACTTTCTCCAATTTACAAAAAGGTTCTGTAAATATTGTTTTGATGGAGAGGTTGTAAAGAAATTTCTAATAACTTTGGACAACCTACAAACAAACTTTCACACCTCTCTAGCTAGTGTAAAATATCATTTTCAAGTACAAATTTAGATTTTTTTTAAAAAAAGAATGCAAAAGTGAGAAAGCTTTTTAGCTTTTTCTTTTCTATTTCATTTGTAGAGAACGATGTTTTTTTGTTCATTTATTGCATTTATATAGCTGCAAATCTCCTACAAAGACGAGTCTGTGGCACACACCCAACAATAAATAAAACAGCCAACATAAAACGGAATAAAAATCTAAAAGTCACAGTAATAATAACAAAAACTAAAATATTAACCCTGGGTGAAAGGAGAATAAAAATGGTTCCCTCAGCATACAGCCATAAGGGTAAATCTCCAGTTCCGTGGGAGCCACAGGCCTGGCTGCATAACCAGATTTTGAAGGCCTTACAAGAGATCAAAATGGATGGGGGCAATCTAATTTCAAGGGGAAGGATGTTTCATATGGTGGACAATGTTAATGTTAACCCCCTGCAACTGTTTAATTTGCCAGGTTTCTAAGATGATTCATATGTGTGTGCATGTGTGTGTATATGCACATACACATACATCTTGAAAATAAAATGAATAATGCATCAGTGATGGTGCCCTGATAACTTGCATACACTATAACTGTGATGGCGGACCTATGGCATGCGTGCCACAGGTGGCACGCAGAACCATCTCGGAGGGCACGTGAGGCGTTGCCCTATGTTAGCTCCAGGGCACATGCGCGCACTGGCCAGCTGATTTTCGGCCTTCTTTTTGGCCATTTTCGCTCTCCCAAGGCTTCAGGGAAGCCTCCTGAAGCCCAGGGATGGCGAAAAATGGCCAAACGGGCCAACGGTTGGCCTTTTTGGCCGTTTTTTGCCATCCCCAGGCTTCAGGAGTCCATTGTGAGGCCTGTGCGCATGCACAGGGGGCAGCGTGGGGGTTGTGTGCATGCACGGGGGAGGGCATGGATGTGGGCACACACGCGCACACACACTAGCGCGCGCACGCACACACTTTTGGCACGCGAGCCAAAAAAGGTTCGCCATCACTGCACTATAAGGATTAAACAATGGGTGAGGGGGAAAATAAGATCCATATGATATCAATAAAAAAAATAATTCAAAAATTAGATCTAGATCATACATGGTAATTGTCCGTTCATTTTTAAAAAATATAAAAAGATTTCAAAAATAGATAAAAAAACACATGAGGTAGAACACATAACTCCAATCCTTTCTTTAATGTTTATTTCAATTTACATAAAATAATTCTCGATGCCAAGCTTCAAGCTTGGTAAAACTAGAATTCTTCATAAAATACCAAATTTCATATATCCAGAATACTAAATCTAAAATGTTGGAAGAAGTATTTGGAGTAGAGTGACTCAATGTAACTCCACAGAACAATGAATCGTTCTACAGGAATAAGCAAATTGAAGTGATAAGGAACTCAATTCTGAATACCAATCAGAGATAAGGAAGTTAACTTCCATGCAGCAAATCATCTTTGACCAGTAGCCTAGAAAATCAATGAAAGGACAGCTGAGATGATGAATAATGGCAGGCCAATGGCATGCAACTCACAAAAGATGAAATTAAAAGCTGGTCAGAGATAATTCAGAAGATCTCCCCACTTATATCACATGGCCAGAATACAGCAGGACAAGGGTATGTGTGTGTGTGGGTGGGTGGGTGCCTGTGTGTGTGATATTTAACAAATTATAATTAAAAACACTTTTGTACATTAACAGAGACTGTGTATTGTGTTTTCTCTTGATCACTGCCTTACTGAAAACTGTAATAATTCGCCTTCACATTTACATCTTTAAATTCTACATTTTCTCAAGGTCATATTAATGTATGCTGTAATTTGAAACCCTTGAAAAAGGACCCAGGATTGGACATGAAAAAAATCGTATGAGTCAAAGAGCTTTCAAAGTTTCTATAATGTCAGCACAAGAAATTTCACAGCTAATCTTTTAAAAACAAACAAAATATATATTAAGTTCATTCTTGAATAATATTATTTTCTGGTATCTCTGCCCTTATTTGAACACATTAATAAATGTACTATAGGTCATAATAACATCATCAATTGCTACAAAAATAGTTAATTTTTTCCCCTAGAGGTTATTTATTTACAGTATAGCCTGATTTAAGGATCCACTTTTTGTATAATAGATGCAACAAGAATGTAAAGATTTTGTTCCACTGATACACATTTTGCAGAAATATTGTTTACTTGGGATGTTTAGATTATCGCTTGTACTTCAGGAAAAAAAATCAAAATAAAATATTTAAAAAGTAAAATATGGAGGAGAATGTTACAAAATGTTTGAACATATATGCAAGAGGATCTATACCAGAATTATATTCATAATGAAATCCAATTTAATATGGTACTTAACAGGGGTGGGTTCTGGATTCAGGTACTGCTGGTTCGCTCAGGGACGCGTTGCACATGCGCAGTACTTAAAAAAAGCTTCTGTGCATGCACAGAAGCAAAAAACAAGATGGCGGCACCTATGGCGCCGCTGAACCGGCTCAGGGGCATGGCAGGGCTGGGTCACTGCCGGTTCCAGTGACCCAGGCCGCCATGTTACTAACGGTTCTATAGAACCGGTCCGAACCGGTAGGAACCCACCTCTGGTACTTAAGGTGCTAAACTAGAAACAGCAGCTTGTAAGTATTAGCACTCTCTTAGATATGAAAACTGGCTAGGTGACTTTGGACCAGTCATTCTGCCTCAATCCAACCCATTTCAAAGGGCTGTTGTTATGGAAATATAGGAGGAGCCTTATGTATGCTATCTTAAGTAGTACGATATAAATACAGGTTATAAATAAAATAATATAAAGTTTTAAGAGTGCTGAACAGGAACTCAATTCTTTGTACAAAAATATATTAAGAATGAGGTAAAAATCTAAAATTAGTGTATTTTTAATGTTACTTCTGATCATATAATATCAGATTAATATCAGGGTCAAATATAACAGGGAAAAATACATATATATCATAACTATTTCTAAGGATATACATGAACAAGTGGCCTATTTATCTTCATCATCTGTCTAAGAAAAACAATACAATTAAATCTGCAAAAACAGCAGAAGCTCCTGGGTTACCTGTTGAGAGGTATATTGAGTTCTTTCTCTTAATAAGTTTGGAAGTTTATAATATTATCTTTTTAATAAAATCTTTTCCAACATCCTTCAGTAAAGCCAATATAATATAAGTGATACTGAAGGATGGTAAAACTCCTGCTGATTGTGCAAATTATCATCTGATTTCTTTGTTAATGTTCCTGCAATAATATTGACAGATACTCTGACACAAAGATTAACAATCTCTTTGACCATCATCCTACCGAAGCTAGTTTTCAAGGTCACCAACTACTTGATAATTTTAATTTATTAATGACTATCCATATATTTAATAATAGAATGTTACAAGATCAACATCGTGCATTCTATCTCCAAAAATTTAAACTTACCACTATGTGAAGAATTAAAAATTTACAAAGCTCAGGGGAGACAGCAAAAACAATTAATCTTCAGTGTTGGAAGGGCAGAATATACAGTATATAATCTTGCATCCCAAGTAAGTCACTGCTTTCTGTTTACAGGTTGGCTTTCTAGTGATGTAATAGATGTAATAGAAAGAATGGAATGGACTAATTTTCCACCCAATGATCACTTGGCCTTGTCACAAACTTCTCATCAATCAATAAAGGCACTACTATGGAAGACATTTCCCATATGTGTTTACAAACTAAGCTAAAGTATTTGAAAATTTAAACAATACAGCCAAAAGATGAACAGAGGTAGATGCAAGCATTTCGTATTGACTCATCAGTACCTATATTAGAATAACACGGTTAAAATCAGCCTCAAATATAAGATCTAGAAGAGCATTAATTAAGCCTATAACAGCGGTGGGTGCTCCCGGTTCGGCCCGGTTCAGCGAATCGGTAGCGGCGGCGGTGGGAGGCTCCACCCACCCGCCCGGGACGCTTCTGCGCATGCACAGAAGTGTTGTGAGCACGCGTGAACATGCGCATGAACTGGTAGCGATGGGATTTAGAACTCGCTACTGGCCTATAACCTATGCAGGAAAGCAACCAATGGCAAGCCTTACGCCCACGGTAGGAAGCCGTTTCTGCATGCACAAAGGGGCTTCAAATGGTTAATGGCAACTGCCTCAGCAAAATGCAGGAAATGAGAGTTCCGGTGGCACAGTAGAACTTTAAACGCTGATTTTTGATCCACCTGGTGACCCATAGATAGTAAGTGTCTCGCAATGGCTGAAGAAGGCATTTTATGGCCATGGTTTGCTGTCATTGTTGGGTTACTCAAGGCTGTTTGGGTCCATATTTGAAAATTGCTTCTACACATGTAGGATCTCACTTTGCAGTTCATCAAAGAACAACGTCTAGAGTTAACAGCATTCTATTCATGTTATACCTAAGCATTTTAAGCTATACAGATTTGCTTTTGAATCAGGCAGTTACAAAGTTCCGGTGAAATCACTGGATAAAATGTAATTCCTAGAAAGCAGGCAGCATACATGACAATTACACTGTAGCATCAAACATCTGTAGGGAAACATAAGATGTTAAAGGCAGCATAAAATATATTGGGTGCTTAATGAAGAATTGATGCAAACATGTGTTCCAATGGTTAAGCAAACAGATATTTTTGCATGAATTATACAGTAGAATTAGTTTTCTTTGTGAACTGCAAGTCAGCTTATTACTTTTTCAACCATCTTTTTTTTAATGGAATACAATTATCAATAGGCTTGGGAGGGAAAACAAAATGAACAAAATGAACATAATAATAATAAATAATTGTTCTACATGGGTAAATATTGCAATCTCTTTCGTATTCATTCACTGGCATATATCATGAATAAGGTTTCAACCCTTTTTTTATTTATTTTTAAGAAAGCTAGTCAGAGAGGAAAGAAACCATTTGTGGGGATATAATGCTGATTTGAAATGCATGTGAACTGCACCTATTAAAATGAAATTTTCTATGCCTTGGACTTAGTTAAATTACCATCTGCACTACCAATAAAAACTATTGGCTGTGAAAATAAAGAACCATCAGTACTTAATGTCTGTCAATGCATTTGGGAAGTAAATGCTGCATCGTGAATTGTTCCTTGTACGTAGGATACTGATTTCAATTAAGGGAAAGACATCATTAGAAAGATTTAAGGCATTCTTTAGCCTGTGTTAGGATAAAGCGAATTATGCCTTACACTCTGACAGAGGACAGAGTTATTATACACAGTTCAAAATTAAATTACTAGCTATAATTTCAATAATGGTAGTATATGATTAGGAAATTAAAAACAATAATGCCAGGCTCTCAAGAGGAACAGATATATGTACCTACAACAATTCTCCCCAAACTTTATTGAAAGAATGGAAAACATTTTAATCAATCTGTCTAATGTTCCACTCTCATAATAATTAATTTAATGTAACTGAACTATATTGCAATTTTAAAAAACAAACAAAACCAATTCTACAGCATCCTCATGGCTATATGACAGACTATAACAAAATGCTTATTAGAATTTTCATAACTTGAGTAAACAAGCTATAATTTGATGCATTTCTTATTTAATAAGAATTTCTCAGCTGAACATGTTTTAATATAAGTTAATTTTTTTCCTGAGATGGTTTCAGCAGAAGACTTGTTTTAATATTGGTACTGATAAGGAAAGCTGGATAGAAAAGCCGCTCCATGGAACACTGGGAGATACAAATGAAGAAAGCAATATCATCCTATCATGACACAAACTTCACCCCTTTAGTGCATGCATTGTGATGTCATAAAGAAGAAGGACACAGCTTGTAATATAATAGGACAGCACTGCTTTCATTTTGAGGAAAACATCAGATACTGTTGAGTCTGTTAAATATATTACCTTGAACATCCTTAATAGTAGGAATACTACTATTTTGCTGGTATTGTTATAATTTGGAAGTCAATTTACCTATTGCCACCACCTATCTACAATAGTCTTTCCTGATACAGTTCAAAATATATCTCTTATCAATTGCATAAAGAAAGTCCCATTTTAGCAGACATGAGCATTGTACAATTATGCTGAAGATTTGCACTTGCATAATTATCCAATGTTTTCCTGATCTTACTATATCAGCCAATTTTTCAGATTCCTATTTTTATGCCTGCTTTTTCCAAAGGGCAAAAGAAGTAATCCAACTATGAATAAATGTCCCAAAGGAGCTTTTTCAAAAGGCAACTGGACTTTCTTTGTTTTTTCCTGAAAATGTTTCATGGCCTAGATCAGGGGTCTGCAACCTGCGGCTCCGGAGCTACATGCAGCTCTTTGGGCCCTCTGCTGTGGCTCCCTGTCAGGTGATCCCATCACTGACTGGCCCCGTCCCTCGCCCTCCCCTCGCAGTCACTCCTTGCCTAGCCTGAGAAGGTAAGGGCAACGGCTGGGGATGGAGAAGCGACTGGGACGGATTCTCCAGCGCCTCATTCTTGCTGGAGCTTCTTCCAGCCCTTGTTGGTGCTGGACGTGCCTCGGTCGCTTGGGGAGATGCGCAACCTGCTCTCCGCCCCGAGACACTGGCCCGACCCAGCTATACCTGTGCTGGCCTCGCTATCATGAGCCGAGGTGGCGCAGTGGTTAGAGTGCAGTACTGCAGGCTACTTCAGCTGACTGTTCAGCAGTTCAGCGGTTCAAATCTCACTGGCTCAAGGTTGACTCAGCCTTCCATCCTTCCGAGGTGGGCAAAATGAGGACCCAGATTGTTGGGGGCAATATGCTGACTCTGTGAACCGCTTAGAGAGTGCTGTAAAGCACTGTAAAGCGGTATATAAGTCTAAGTGCTATTGCTATGAGGGCTGGCGGGGTGGGCATGGGATCCGGGAGGAGGGGACAACAGAAAGGGGGACGGGCCCGCAGCGCCCAGCTGCGGCTTTACAATGTGCATGGGGAACTTTCGCCGCCTGGAGGACGCTTTTCAATTAAAGCCGTGTGTGTGTGTATCTCTGTATCTCTCTCTGTCTCTGTGTCTCTTCTCTCTCGGAAACCCGGCGAGCTCTCCTTGGGGCTCTTCGCTACTCCTTTTCTTTCTTCTTGACAACCTTTTTGGAAATCCGGGCTGGCTGAGGAACGAGCGCAAGCCATGGTGGAGGCTTCCCTTCGGGCAACCTTCCTCCTCCTCCCCCTCCTTCTCCTCTCACAATCCCCTGGCCAGCTGTGGTGGGGCCGGGAGGGTGTGCACAAGTGGGGAGACACTCCTCAAGCGAATGCCCACCCACTCTGTGTGCGCCTTTTCTGCGCTTTTGCCGAGCCCGGCCGCTCACTTGAGGAGGGTCTTCCCACTCGTACGCAGCCACCCAGCCTCACCACAGCTAGCAAGGGAGTCGTGAGAGGAGAAGGAGGGTCACCGGAGCCTTGGTGCAGGAGTGAAGTGGCCCTGTAAATGCCTTCGTGTAACATTTGTGCTCAAGGCAGCCTTTGCCTCCTGCCACTTGGGGCTGGAGCTCGCGCCTGCCGGGCTTGGCCGAAGAGCTGCTGGGGGGGAAAGGGGACATGGCAAGGCAATGGCCGGAGCCTTAGTGCAGGAGTGAAGTGGCCCTATATTTGCCTTCAGGCCACATTTGGCTCAAGGCAGCCCTTGCCGCCCGCCGCTTTGGGCTCGGAGCTGTAAGCCGCATCCTGTTGCTAGGGGCAAGTGGGATAGGGTCGCATTGTGGCTCCATGTCATAATGGGCTCCAGGAGGAGGAGGAGACCCCATCTCCCCCATTGTGAAGTGTGCTAAAGTTCACTGTGCTGCGCAAGGCACTGCGAGAGTGCCTCATGGCCTGCTTGATGTCTCATATCAGAATCAAAGAGGGGGAGAGAGACATACAGAGAGAGAGACACACAGAGAGAGAGAGACACAGAGAGAGAGAGACACACAGAGAGGGGGGGAGAGACATAGAGAGAGACACACACAGAGAGAGAGATTCAGAAAGAGAGAGGGAGAGAGAGGGAGAGAGGGGGAGAGACACACACAGAGAGATACAGAGAGGGGGGAGACGGAGTGGGAGAGAGAGGGGGAGAGAGACATAGAGAGAGATACAGTGAGAGATACAGTGAGAGGGAGGAGATATGGCTCCCGGTGTTTTTTAACAACCAGTTGTCTGCCCTAATGACCGGCTGGGTAGGCATGACTAGGAAGGTCATGTGACTGGGTGGGAGTGAGTGACGTCGAGTTGGCCATGCCCACCCAGGTTTTGTGGCTCCCGATGTTTTCTTTTCTGTGAGAAACGGGTCCAAATGGCTCTTTGAGTGTTAAAGGTTGCAGACGCCTGGCCTAGACGACTGAGAATCTCCATGAACATATGAATAAATGCCTTAAAAGAGTTTCAGATAATTCAATCCCTACATTTTCCAAATGTCTATTTCTGTTGTGTAAAAAAAAATCCTGAAACTCTTGTTTCATCTGCTGTGTAAAAAGCAATGCGTAAATGATGCGTTTAAAAACATGTTAAAGTAGTACAGCATTTTTTTCCCTTTAAAAAATGATGATGTAACTAGAGCATGGTCAGAAATTGCAAGTGAACAGATATTGCAATTATCCACTTGAACAGTCAAGGATTGAGAAATTTAAAAAAAAAAAACACAGTCCAGCTGAGAACAGGGCTTATGAGGCATAGAAGAAAAAAATATATTCATGTTGACAGATTCAGAAATGAAATCGCCATATGTCCCTGGGGAATTTTTTTTTTTAATTCATCCAGCCCTCTAAATGATGAATCAAAACATTGTGGGAAGAGCTCATCCATAATTTCAGGAGAAACAATGGAGAAGAACAGTAAGAAACAACAAAAAAGAAAAAAATAATTGTTAAAGCAACTGGATTTCCTCTGTTGTTGCTAAACCAATCATAAGAAGTATGGCTTCAGAATATATTCAGTAATAAAACATGGTTTTTTCTTCTTATTAATATTCTTCATGGGCAATTACAGTTCTGCAGGAGTGGTTTTATTTTTAAGACAAATGTTTACGTTTATTTTTAAGCCTCACATTCTATTTCACCATTTAATCAAGGTGATTTGTCTTTTACCATGAAATGTGGATAGATAATCTATACTCTTCTGTTCTAATAGCTTCAACTTAAGGACCACTTCTTAAATTGTTTATTGCTTTTCTGACTTGTTGGGGGAAAAAACCGCTGGGAAGAAAAGTTTCAAAATGGGCTATGACCTGAAAACACAATATAGTGTCTTAAACGTCCATATTTACGTTTATCCCACTCTCAAGTCTTCAGGGAAACGGTGGCATTGCAATCTATTCTGCCTTTTCTGTTCTCCCAGTTTAAAAATTACTGTATATATGACACAACAATTGAAATGTGAAACATACTGTTTTATCCATAAATGTCAGTGCCAATTATCATTCAGTGATAGAGTTTACCATATAACAGACTATAACTTTCCCTTGAATTTAATCATACTTACAATGGACCCATTGAAATCAATGAGTCTATTCTAATTATAACTAAGGGAGAACTAAGTCTACAATCTCCTTATGCAATTTCTCCTCAGAAATTATGCAATGTCTCCTCAGAAACATGACTATTAGAGTTTTATTCAACTCATTCCTAAATAATTGTAATAAAATTGCAGAGTGGATGTTTGATTCAAAGTGGGTCTCCCAATGGCATTTGCTATATATAAAAAAAAGCTTCTGGCTGAATATTATGAGAACTGTGTTTTGGAAGAACCAGTCACATCATTCTAAATATTTTTCAAGGACAGTTCCATACAGACAATGTTGCAGAGTCCAGACCTGAAGTGATCAGCTACATATTAAATATGTTACATGTATTTAGTATTTTGTTCATTTAAAATGCTTCTCATAGGTTTAGAAACATGAGGGAAATATTTTCTAACTTTAAAAACATTTATCTTGGGAATATGTTGAAATACTGGAAATGTGTTAGTTTTTTTTAAAAGCACACAAGCCTACCAACACTCTGGGCATTCACAACTCTCTCCTCAGTAAAAAACAACAACACAGAACTTTAAATTAAGGCACAGCGTCATGCTGTCAGCCTGACATCTTCAAAACGGAAGAGCTGGATTTTGAAAAGATGTAAACAAAATATTTTGTTAAGACTCTGAAGCTTTTACATAAAAAGCCCTCAGGGATCTCAGAGGTTTTTCTTTTAACATTGCATTGATGGGTACATGTATTCTCTCCAAATAAACTCCAATATCTACACAGAAGATTGCATAGTGGTACAATAGAAGATTCCAAAAGTTTGTCTTTGAAATAAAATAAGCTACAATAAAACTTCGGAACTTGGGAAAACAACATAGACCAGCAGAGCAACACAGAAACATTTATGTCTATGTACCTATTAGCTGGTCCCAGTGTTGAATGCTATGGCGTTCTAAATCCAATTCAGTGTTGGTAGAAATCCAAAGCCATTGCTTCCCTGCTATTAATTTGATGCTAAGATGCCACACAATAGTTTCTTTCTGTGTTAGGAACCTGGTTACTACATTGAGATTGAGTTTTGGAATAATCCATTATCCTGCTTTTCTGTACTTCATAGTGAGCAGCACTTCACCACACAGAATTGACTGGAGGATCTCAAAGATATCAGATAATGAAACTCATTCTTGTCAATGTATGCTTTGACAGTTATTGAACAAGTACAAAATGCTTGTCTTGAAATAAACACTAGAGCGTCTCAAATCAGAATAACATATTAAGATTAACCTAGCAACCACATCGGATCCATGGGAGCATGAGAACTTTATTGGGGCCAGCAAATATAAGAAAATACAAGTTTTTGAAGAATATAGCTTTTGAAAAGTTGTCCCTGCAAACTCATAGCATGAGTGCTTTTCTGAAGCAAAGATAGATCCTACCAACATCTGCCTTTCTGTGTCTATACCTTGCATCATTGGCCTACTTGTTATGGAGTAGTTATAGCAGTATTGTGAAAAAAACTTGACAACCGGAAAATGACATAAAATGAAATTTGCACTATTGTCAAATGTATTTTTAATATACCCCTATAGTTTACTGATTGAACCCTGTTAAAAAAAATCCTTCTAAATGTATGAAGAAATGTATTGAGAGAAATTTCAAGATATTTTTTTCTATAGAGGACTGAGATGTATATACATACCCAGCAATCAAGTGAGAACTCTAAATAAGCCGATAATGATCAGTAACAATTAAAGGCAAAAGTAGAGTTAAAATATGGAAGGAGTGCATTTGTATGGGAATATTAATTAATGCAAAACTGAGGAGAATTGGAAATAGCTCTGTGCGATATTCTTAAAATTCATTATTTAATTATCTACTTTTTATTTCACCACCCTCCCAAGTCCCATTGTGCTGACTCATTGTGGTGGGGTTTGGGGTTGTTCCTGGGAGGGATAAGCAAAAATGTTGGAAGTGTATGCCAAGAGTATAAGCTCTCACCAAGATCATCTAAGGCAGTGGTCCCCAACCTTTTGGGCACCAGGGACTGGTTCCATGGAGAAAAATTTTTCCACAGACCAAAGAGCCAAGGTGGCGCAGTGGTTAGAGTGCAGCACTGCAGGCTACTTCAGCTGACTGCTAGCTGCAGTTCGGCGGTTCAAATCTCACCGGCTCAAGGTTGACTCAGCCTTCCATCCTTCTGAGGTGGGTAAAATGAGGACCCAGATTGTTGGGGGCAATATGCTAACTCTGTAAACCGCTTAGAGAGGGCTGTAAAGCACTATGAAGCGGTATATAAGTCTAAGTGCTATTGCTATTGCTATTTTGCATGCTGCCTGCATCAGCATGGGCCTTCGCTTGTTTGCGCGGCCCAGTTGCTGGCATGCCGCAGCCCGGTGCCAGTCCATGGACCAGGGGTTGGGTATTCTTGATCTAAGGCATGAAGGTCTCCTAGTTGCCAACTACAGGAAGCAGACATCCAAAGAAGATGCTGGTAGTGAGTAATTGCTTTACTGACAATGGAAAAAGCATGAATTCATACTGTGTGGCAGAAGGCAATGATAAAAACCACCCCTGTACTTTTTACTAAGAAAACCACATGGATGCAAAACAGAAAATGATTTATGATATAGTGCCAGATGATGGGCCCCTGGGTCCAAATAGCACTCAGCATGCTAATGAAGAGGAGCTAAGGATCTTTCAGAGTGCTACATGGCTATATTGAAGCCTTTGGGATATCTAGTTGCTGATGTTACCATTCAGGAAAAGAAAATCAAAGCTGCAAAGATAGAATTACAGTAAGAACATGGAAACTAAGAAGCATAAACACAAGAAAACTCAGCATGGTCAAAGATAAAATGAAATGACTACAAACTGATATCATAAGGAACAGTAAATTAAGATGGAGTTTGATGGAATCCTTTCAGAGAGATGATTACACCATTTATTACTTAGGGCATAAAAAACAAAGAAGAAATAGTATTGTTTTTATAACTAGAAAGGGCATAGCAAAAACAGTACGTGACTGCAATGCAGTATTGATTCGATTTCATGGAACATCTTTTAATATGATGATAACTCAAGTTTTATGCTCCAAAGATGTAGAGGAAGAGGTTGATGAGTTCTGTGATCAACTTTAAATTTGCAGAACCAGCAAGCAAGATGTGCTGCTTGCGATTGGAAACTGGAATGCCAAAGTTGGAAACATGAAAGAGGAAAATGTAGTCGGATTGCATGGCTCTGGAAAACCCAAAAGAAGCAGGACACTGACTTATCTCTTTCTGTCACTCCAAAGAGTTCTTCATAGCTAACACTGTCTTCAAACAACCCAAACAACATCTCTAAACTAGAGACTGAAGTTCCATCAGAACTGATGAAATTTCTTGGATGAGAAGCGTAACGTTTTCTTCTTCCTCCTCAAGGAAAAAACAGTCCAGCTGCCTTTGGAAGGGGAAAAAAAACCCACCTTTGAGACAACTATGACCTGGATGACTGAGAATCTCCACAGACATCATTAGATGGAGTATACAGAAATCAAACTGAGTATATTATTGCTAAAAGTAGGTGAATGAGTTCAATTATTGTAGCAAAGATATGGCCAGGTGCTGACTGTGTAATCATGAGCTGTGAGCTTCAAATTAAACTAAAGAAGAAGAAAGGCAATCAGTTTCCATGATATGATCTTAAATACATACCAACCATTTTCAAAAAGAACATCAGGAATTGCTTTGTAATCCTGAACGTCATGTAGAGAAGTAGAGGAATTATGGAATGAATTTAAAGAAGCTATTAAGCATGAATATGAAAAGAAACTGCCAAAAGTGGGGGGGAAAGAAGGCAAACTGGATGTCAGAACAAACTGTGGAAATTTCTGAGAAGAGAAAAGAATAGAAGCCAAAGCCAAGAAAGGGGAAAAAATATCAGAAAGGAACTTAGCCAGCCAGATTTATATCAAAGTAGTAGATACTTCTACTTTTTAGAATCAACCATCTACAGTAAAAGAACAAGCAGTCAAAAAATACACTGCAGACTAGAATTTGGTAAAACAGCCATGGAGGCCTTTCAAAAAGTATGCAAATGCCATGATATGTATATACCTGTAAAGATCAGAACTGTGTAAGCCATGGTATTTCTTATGACACCCTATGGAAGCAAAAGTTGGACTATAAAGAAGCAGGATAGTAACAGTATTGACCCCTTTGAACTTTGGTATTGAAGAATATTATGGACAGCCAAGAAAACAAAGAGCTCTCGCCTCACAATCAGGAGGCTGTGAGTTCGATCTTAGGTAGAGGCAGATATTTCTCTCTCTGGGCACACTGGGAATATATCTGCTGAAAAAAACTCCACATTGGTGACAGGAAGGGCATCCAGCCAGTAAACACTCAGCTCCATTCAGTTGCCTGGACTCCACCCCGCAAGGGATTATGGGGTCATTAAATGAGGATGATTAGGGCTGCTATATTTACAATTTTGCTCCAGAGAGTTTAACTTCCCACCATCCACTGTGTTCAATTTGTGATGCATCTCCAAAAAAGGTATGGAGGCAATGGGGAAGAGCAGCATAAAAATACCCAAACAAAACTATCCCAAAAAGGAAAGAAGATGAAGAAACATTGGCTCATTATTTTCTTTCTGGTTGCTGATGTCATCTAGGGAACTAGACAATGTTCCCTGGATCACAGAGAATATTTATTTCTTTTATATTAATTGCTATATGCAGAGGAAATGAAAAAGTCATAATATAAGAAAAAAGATTGGAAGACAAATACAAGGAACGCTAGAATTGTTGATGGGAACAGCACAGAAGGAAAGTCTGTGATCATTGAAGCACTTAGATTACACAGCACCATGCAATTGGGAAACAATATTAGTATATACCAGCAAAAACACACTGAAGTCATGTATTTAATCTGAAGGAGGGGGAGAAGAGTGATGTATGGGTGTTTAAAGACAGAAATTCAGAATCTAGGAGTGATACTTTCAGGGGTATCATACTTCCTGCAAATACTGTGTAAATATTAGTGGGAGGGAAAACCAACACAGCATAGAATCTATTTCATAATAGAAGGGAAGGATCAATATTGCATTAAAAAAAAACACAAATGAAAATATATTTTAAATATCAGTGACTTTATTATTTTAAGGGTATTATCGGAAATGAGGATTTACCAATCATAGAAGTTAGAAGTTGTGTTAGTCTTTGCTCTCTACTGAGAGATTAAAGCCAGATCCTGGAGACAAGGAACAATTTCTAAAGAGCATTTGTATTTTGGGAATAATTAATATGCCCGCATGTCTTACTGCTTTAAATACAAATCAGGCAACTAGAAATGAAAGAAGCTTAAACAGAGGAACAAATGAAGTTAAAAGACACCAATAAATCAATAAATTCATTGATTTTTGAAAATAGACAGGGCCTTGGAGGGAAGGAAAAAAGAAGGACATGGAGTTTAAAAGTTGGGAAAAGTTTATTATATTGGCCACACATGAAATGCCATAATCTGCATCATCTTTAAAAGGCCAACTCCAGATCACAAACAGCATCCAATAACCTTGCCACAGATTAGTTTATTATGTGCAAAAGTGAGTAATGGTGAAAAATTTCTGTAAAGCAATTTGTGCCACCATCTGTATCTGGGTTTCTGCAACCATATGGTCTGATCTTTCTTTGACAGTCAGCTTCTGTTACAAGTAAACATTTCTACTCTTGAATTTCATAAGGTTTTCTTTCCTTTGGCTGCTTTTCTTTTCTTCGTTGTTGTCTCTTTGCCTTGCTGTACTTTCATTACAGAGTGAAAAGGATGTTTGAAGGATTGCAACAGGTTGAATCATGACTTAGTTTCCCTAGTCCTACTTTTCTCCCATAAAGTCTTAGATCTTAGATAAGGTCTTAGATTTAGAAACAGCACTTTATCCCACTGTGAGGATTTTCCGGAATCAAACCCTTATCGAGCTAAACCCTTACAGGAAGGACAAAGCTTTCTGTAAACTAGAATTTTACATCAGGCAAGATAATGAATAAAGTTCACATGGAAAGAGAAGAATAAACTATCTATTATTCAAACCAGAAGACTGTGTTTAGTTTAGATTTGATAGAATGGGAGAGAAAATGGTATGGAAATTGGTTTATAAAATGCTCGATTGCACCAATTCTCCCTTAAGAGCTGCTAAGTGCACTTAAAAGAATACACAGTGCCCAGAACAAATTATACTTGGTAGTTTTGCTATTCACAATATTCTGGCTTTGCTTAGAAATCATCTTTATCCTGGATAGAAAACAATATCCAAAGGAACAGCAATATTCTTTAAATAAGGGGTTAATGGAAACTGGATCAAAGATTACATCTGGTGAATAGTCTGCTTTGTAGCAGATCCATGTAGTGTAAATAAAAGTACATGTCTGATCACAATTTATACTCACTTTCCCCCTATGATACAGGAGCGTAAATCCCCTTCATTAAACAATCGTGTCTTTCTTTTAAGCTGTAATTTTTAATTCCACCTGTAAGTCAGCTTCAGTTTTATTCGGTGAGACTTGTGCCTCTGCAATAATACCACCCAATACCAGGAAAGGGTTAAATAGTTCAAAAACCTCCTGTTCCTTAGAGCAAATGTTTCTCTTAAGGTAGCCGTCTGGTGCCCTCTAGTGTCTCATCTTCAAAGTCTTGTTATCGGTTTCAGAGTGTAAACAAAGAGTTTTCCATGAGAGAGGAAGGATCCTTTCAATCAACTTCAAAGTCTTAAATTAAGTCCATCTGAGACCTTATTTCATTTAAAACTTTCTAAAGCCAACAAAATCCATCCTTTTCTATATACTCTGATTGATCGTTGTTGAGGGGAGGAGGGGTATTGTTTTTCTTGTTTGTATATTGGGCTTTTAGTTTCGTTAGCTACCCATAATCACTGAGAGTGAGTGGGTGGCCATATAAATTTTCTTAAGTAAGTAAACTCCAAAAAAGTACAAATCTTTGGAATTATAGTTACTATCTGTTTTTAAAGAATTGAAAGAAAATCACCTAATAAGTTCAATTAAACTTGCTAGTCTGAAGGTTCTAAATCTTTAAAGAAGGTAAAATGAGAGAAAAATAACTAAACTGATTAAGAGGTGAGCCCAGTCAAATCTGGAGTCCATGGAGATGGCATTAACAGCTATAAACAAGATGGAATCTCACAATTCCCAACCTATCGAAAGCCAAACGCAGAAACAGTTCCTGTCATATGCTCGCTAAAAGAAAACCCAAAGACCCACTATACAGATCAAGTTATGGATTTTCAAATGAAAGATGAAAACTGAAAAAGAAATACAAATAACAAGTGAGATGAGCAGTCTTGGTTATTTCCTTTTACTGGGTTTACAAAAGAGATTTTTCTGGAGTGGATATTTTGGAAGTACAAAGGGGATTTGACAAACATGAAGATAAGAACCTTGATAGGATGAGCATGTGAGAAAACAGATGCTAGAAATTTCTTTGAGGATTTCAAAGATTGTTTGCAGAAAGAAGAAAGAATACAAAATTCTTGGTTTATTCAAGGTTAAAATACAGGTAGTCCTCAACTTACAATCACAATTGACCCCAAAATTTATGTTGCTAAGTGAGAAATTTGTTAAGTGAGTTTTGCTCCATTTTACGATTTTTCTTGCCACATTCGTTAAGTGAACAATTGCAGTTGTTAAATTAATAACACGGTTTTTAAATGAATCTGGTTTCCCCATTGATTTTACTTGTCAGAAGGTTGCAAGAAATGATCACATGACCCCAGGACACTGCAACCGTCATAAATGTGAGTCAGTTGTCAAGCATCCAAATGTAAATCACGTGACCATGGGAATGTTGCAACGGTCATAAGTGTGAAAATGGTCATAAGTCACTTTTCGCAGTGCTGTTGTAACTTCAAACAGTCACTAAGTGAACTGTTGTAAGTCAAGGACTACCTGTAAATGTTTAATGGTTACTTGATTAGGATTGGATGATGATGGTTATTGCTAGTAATGTTTTACTGTACTTTGGGACTGAACTTTGATTTGAAAAGAGGAAAAGTGAGATTTGTTTAAAGGATTCATATTGGATGTAAAAGATACAACTTGTAATATTTATGTTGTTATTTCTGATAACCCTTAGCTGGACTTTCACTGTTTAATAGGGATTTGAGGTTCTAGAGATGGGTTTATAGAAATTGGGCTGATATATGGAACGAAGAGATGTTTGGTTACAGTTTAATAGATATTGATTGATAAATTGTTGATTATACTTTCTGGGGATGAAGAGGGAGATGTCTTTCTTTTTCTCCACTGTTTAATTTTATTTTTTAATGTATTTGTATTATAGCCATTTACGTTTTACAGGTCTAACGTAATATTTAATAAAATTATTGAAAACAGCTGGCATGAATCTTCAGTGCTATTAAATTGAAGGAAAGAGAAAAAAGATAATTCACGTGAGGGTATAAGATATTTTCATGAGAACCTCAAGTGGGGGGAGATCGTGATACTGTTTCTGAAAAGTTTAAACATGGTGGTTTTTTTTTTTAAAAAAATATTGGTCAGAAATTGGAAAATTTGACCAATGGCATGAACAGAAGAATTAATTAAAGTACATGATTTTCTATTTAAGCCCTGTTAATATATTGGAATAAGGCATAGCATGTCCAGAATGCCATTTTATGGCAGTGAAAGCCTACAGAAAAAATCTGTTTGTTGTCATCTAAGGGTCTTCCAAACTTTTACAGCCCAGATATGGACTGTGTTCTAGAATTCTCCAGTTAATTCTCCCAAGAGTATACTTGATCTAGAATTCTAGACTCATCTCTTTAGATGTTACTGTGCTTTTCATAGGATAATTTCAAATTCTAGTGAGGCAGTCCTGCTGCCTTTGAATTCCCTCTTCTGCATTCTGCTGAGAAGGTTGTAGATATCTCCCCTAAGTCCTGTGATGATCCTATTCCTTCATAGCCACTTGAACTTTATCACATGATATTCTATGTCCTAACCTCAGGATTGGCAACTAAGTGTAATCCAGATCTTTGGGAGATACAATTGTGTCTAATAGAGATACTTAAACATGGACCATTCACACGTATACCTGCCTCTCCAGTACATACAGGAATTACTTTCCTACCACATATATACATATCTCCAGACATTTCTGCTAAAAATGGTGATGCTTCAGTTTAGGAATAAGCCATTTTGATTTTTTTGTTATAGCAGGTGGGAAGGATCCCCTCCAACAAAGAAGAAACAAAAAAGGAAAAAAAAACAACCCAGGAAAATACAGACCAATCAGCCTAACATCAATACCCGGGAAGATACTGGAAAAGATAATTAAAAAACAGATCTGTCAACACCTAGAAACGAATAAAGTAATAACTAGCAGCCAGCATGGGTTTGTTTAAAACAGATCATGCCAAACCAATCTCATTTCATTCTTCAACACTGTGACTAAATTAGTAGACCAGCGAAATACTGTGGACATAATATACCTAGACTTCAGCAAGGCATTCGACAAAGTAGATCATAACCTACTTCTTCGTAAGCTAGAGAAAAATGGGATAGACATATCAACCTCACCACCAGATGGATCCAAAACTGGCTGACAAACCATACTCAACGAGTAGTCCTTAATGGGTCTAAGTCCACATGGAGAGAAGTAAGCAGTGGGGTACCACAAGGCTCCGTCTTAGGCCCAGTACTCTTCAATATCTTCATAAACGACTTAGATGAGGGAATAGAAGGCGAACTTACCAAATTTGCAGATGACACTAAGCTGGCAGGAATAGCTAACACCCTAGAAGATAGGCTCAAGATCCAGACGGATCTTGACAGACTTGAGCGCTGGGCCCTATCTAACAAAATGAAATTCAAAGTAGAGAAAAGTAAAGTCCTACACTTAGGTAAAAAAAACCAAAAGTATACATATAAACTGGGTGAAACCAGGCTTAATAGCAGTGACTGTGAGAGGGATCTTGGAATTCTAGTGGACAACCAGCTAATCATGAGCCAGCAGTGTGCAGCGGCAGCGGCAGCCAAAAAAGCCAATGCAATCCTAAGTTGCATTA
>QLTV01004400.1:4307448-4317574 GCA_003457575.1 Thermophis baileyi
CCTCCCTCCCTCCATCCCTCCCTCTCTCTCTCTCTCTCTCTCTCTCTCTCTCACTCTCTCTCTCTCCAGGTTGCCCTCAAAATATTTTAGATATCATTTCCCAACTGTACTACTGTATTGGCAAAAGAATATGGAATTCTAACCCTAAATATTTAAGTCTCATGGATTGCTCTGTTCTTCTCATTTTTACTTGATCACAGTTCTCCAGAATCTCATCACTTCTTTTTTAATATAAAAAGTTTTTTTTATTTTTTTCAACAAACATTACATATTTTATGAATAAAGTGTTGTCCGAATCACTCTTACAAAGTTTTCCATATACATAATCCATTTCATTATCATCTCTTTATTTCAATTCCAACCCATATTTCTTTATCAGAATCTCATCACTTCTGACCTGATCATTTTGAATAAAGTTGCAAGGAACCATTTGCAAATAACATAAGTGATGTACTACTGTGCCACACCCTGCTTAGAACTTAAGCATACTTTTTAATCTAAGGAGGAATAAACTGATGGATGTTTCTAGAGGACAGGTACAAAATGCACTGCTCAAATTAAATTCCTCGACTATGCCAGGTAATATTCTAGAAGTCTAGTGAGTTAAGGCACCAGGCTAGAATGCAAGAGATCATGAGTTCTACTCCCATCTTGGCCATGACAGCCAAGGGTGACCTTGGGTCAGACACTCTCAACCCAACTCATCTCACAGGGTTATTGTGGGGAAAATAGGAGGAGGAAGGTGTGTCGGATATATTCACTGCCTTGAGTTATCTGTAAAAATAATAAAGATGATATAAATAAATATGAAATAAAAAGAGGATGTTATTGGAAGTTTAAGAGTATTACATGTTGTTGTCGTGGAGTTGTAGAAAAGGTTTAGTGAAAGATTCACTAGAGATTGTGGGAAAGTGGAGGATTAGAAATTTGGTTTCGTTGAGAAGAAGCAACCCATGTTGGTTTTGCTTCCTTAGTTTTTCTATCTGTGTGGGGATTAACAGTTGGCCTGTTTGTAGTGAAAGAGACCCATTTCCCAAAGAAGTCTTGAATAGCTCTGACCATAATGATTCAGAGATGGTTGAGTTACAGCTTCCAACTATCAGTCTACTGGCCATGGCTGAGAAAATACAGAATTCAAAAACATCCTATGGGCACATTTCCTACCTTGTACTGAAAAAAACATATTGCCATTCATCTTTTAATAATAATAATAATAAAAAATACTCTAAGGTATTATTTCCAAATATAAGAATGTTATAGTCCAAGATTTAGGAATGATTCTGAGGATATAAGGTATCTACCGGTATATGAAACAATGTGTTGCACAAAATACAGAAGGACGAAACAATGTAATCTACAAAATCAACTATAACCATTGTAACCAATTCTACATGGGACAATCAATTAAAAACCAAGATCCATGAACACTGGCTGGCAGTCAAACACCACAATCCCAAATCCTTAATCTCTACCCACACTGACACCAAACAGCACCAGTTTGATTGGACCGATACAAAAATCATTGGCCATGCTATCACCCTCCACGCTTGTGGGTTCATTGAAGCCTGGCACTCCACAAGCAATTCCATCAACAGAAACATTGACCTACAATCAGCATACGAACCCCTCAGAATCCAAATCAACTGCACAGCCAACCAGAGACAGCACCGACTCTCAACCAACCCACACAACCCCCCCAACCAGCAGTTCACCTCCCAATGACCCTGACCTAATGTAATCTTATCACAAGACCCATCACAAGACTCACTGATGACTCACAGCTTACCCATCACAAGACCCTCACTTGACACCCATACCGGAAGCCCTTATAAACAGAAGAACAGTGACATTGATATCCTCTAAACTCCACTGAACAGGTTACCTAGCCTGGTAATGAAAGATTTGTAAACCAACCCACAAGCTCAGAGAATGAACCCTCATCCTATACCTGAACTACAGATATTTGCCACTATTGCATATTCCTTCTTCCACAAGTAATCACTTTGAATTTTCATTTTTGCCAACTAAACATTTTGCCTACTGTTTCATGAAATGGAAACACCAATCAAGAAGTAAAAACGGGCAACCTTAGAACTTTTGAAGAAGTCAGATATCCAAGGACATATCTCTGCACCAATATCTATATACTCTAACACAGCATTAGGAGAAAATAAATGAGGAGCTTACACACACACATACACACGCAAAACAGGTTTATTCCCAGTATGGATACAATTATATTACTTCTCCTTGTCATTTGGCTGTTAATGAAGAAAAGCTAATCAAAAGAAAGATGTAACCACCATTACCACAAACTTGGTTGAACACATAGAAATGTAAATCAAACATTTAGTACTTAAGGATCAGACCTTAGCCTAGACTGGGGAATTGTTTCTGCTTTTCCCCACATCCTTTAAAAAAAACAACAACCTTCAAATCCTTCCCTGTTATGAAAAACTGCACATTTTAGTAAGCATCAAAATGAATAAAAAGAAACATCACCATCTTTAGCATGTTGGTGATTCATGAGTGTTTCCTCCATGTTCTGTATGGTTTCTATCATTAAGAAAAAGGACATTACTTTATGATTATGTGCAAGCTTTCCCTAAAAAGCACCATCTTTTACTATATGACATGAAGTCATTTGACTCTCTCTCCCAAATTCAAATTACTGTGATGCAAAATTGCCATTAATAAAAGGAAAAAAAATGCATTTATAAACTTTTATCCATTTGTCAAGCAACTCCTTGGTTGATCTAACAAAATCTGATTTTTTTTAATGGAATTTACAGGCAGGAATCAGAACCAAACACAACCTGGAGGTGGTCAAAGATCAAATCTGAAGTTTTCATTAACAAAGTCAACTACAGTATGAATGAAGAATGCAAGCTATAGATGATTCTGGAAATGTTAATGAGATAGCATAGTGGAAAGAATTATGCTTATTAATTCCAATATCCCATTGAATTCTGAGATATATTTATGCCAAAACTCTAGCTTATTTGAATTCACTATTTTTTCTTAGATTGGATAGGGACTCTCCTATCTGTAATAAGCATACATCTTCATTATCATGGACCACAGGACCTTCTAGATTCTTGTTCCTCTGACTCAATCACCAGATGGCCAGATGTTACTCAGCTGTTCTTTGATTACATAGTGAAGGTTCTTGCTTCTCTTCCTCTGAGGAGAAATCAATCTGAACCTTGAAACTGAATAGTGTTGCAACCAAAAGTCTTACTAATAATTTGCTAAATGCACATTTGCTAAATTCCACATTAAGGCAGAAGGAGTGATCTGGACATGCAGATCTCAATACTGGAGTTGTTTACATGTTCACAATTATTTTATGTGCTAGATGATATTAAGTTTCTATTCACGTGTGCTGCATTGATACCTGGAATATTAAACAAACCAAAAATAAAAAAATATTTACATCTTTAATTGCATTGTTTCATGCACAGTGGTGAAATAAAGAAGCCTCAGATGAGAACCATGGCAATCAAATGAGCTGTTGAATTCTTAATGTTTGCTGTCAAGTTTAACATGGTGCATCCAAAGTCCCCTAATGGAATATACTGGCTTCCTGCCACATTGCAATAAAGCTGCTGGCAAGCTAGAAATAACCAGGTGGGTTCTGATTAATTCCTGTGTTCTTAATTTATACTTGCTAGGTTGTATTCCCTTTTGTATCTCACCTTGATCGGTGCTATTGCAGTTTCATATCTTTGTAAATGAACACTTAGTACGCTGAAGCTGAAGCAGCTGGCATTTCATTGATGAAAATTAGCGATTTCAGTTTGAATAGGCAAGTAATTCTGTTTTACAATTGCAAAACTCCCTGGTCATTTGAGGTTTCTGCTGTTGAGTGTAAGACAGTGACTAGAGACCAGAAACTTGATGAAAGAATAAAAATCAGAGACAACCCTGCATAATAAATCCCTTAAAGAAATATAGAAATCACACATGAATGAAAACACCCCCCAGTTCACCCTTTTTCCAGTGAAGCTAGAAAACTGGCTTAGTTTCCATTTCGTTTGGCAGTAATCCAAAGAATAACTATGGGGATAGGACTGCACTAAATAACAGGCAGATAACTTGGTTTACAAATCATTTAGGAAGAACACTTTAGAACAAAACACACAAGGTTTTGAGAGCTGATCCCCAGCTCAACTTACTGGAAGGAAAGTGTTCCATGGTGCACATTACTGTGAATACTGTACAGCTTGCTGTTTGTTTTTCTCTTCTGTTATAAGTTATATAAGGAAGTACTTTAAAAAAAAGTATGCCTTTTGAGAGAAAATACATTTGAAAATCACATTTAAATATATTTCAGTGGTTTATTTTTAATTACATAAATATTTAAGGAAATTAGACATACTGGATTTTCCTCAAATTCACCTAGACAGATTGAAAACATATATACATAGCAAGATTCTGATACGTGATTTTACACATTGGTCAGTAGTAGCAACTTAAATTGGAGACCATAAAGGATTGTCTTCTCCAATCTGACACTTTCTAATGTGTCAGGAGTGTAATCTTCAGAATCCCTGGCTGAAAATCTTTCCATAGATATGAAAGATAACAAATTGGAAAAGGCTGATGCTGGATATAGATGTGCTCCATTAAAAAAAAATGGCCAAAAGAAACAAAATATAAAGATTTTTTTTTTTATCCTCAGCATTAGCAGCTCTCAGCCCTGATGAAATCACAGTTTACCTCAAATGAAGGATTTGGGACCTAAACCTTCAAACACATAAGAACCAGAATTTCCCACTTGCATAGCAGCTCAGTAAATATCCTTCCTTGGTTCATCCCCAGATACTTTTTAAAACATCTGACAAATCTCACACAGAAGATGTTTTACTTTGGCCCAAATTGTAGAGTTAACTACTAAGATGACAACTAGCATTATGTCAGCATCCCCTCTGAAAATTGTTTTTGTATATGATCCAGTGTAGCAAGAGAGTCTGTATCTCGTTTACTGTTTTAGAGTACTTGCTAGATCCTAAATGGAGAACAGAACATATAATATCAATTGTAAGATCTCTTAATTGTTCTTCTGAACAGGAGGTTATTGTTATCCTCCTAAAAAAAAACTAAACTTCAGTTGTTTCTAAGAAGGTTGCCAAATTTCTAACAATGGTCATGGCTTATACAAGTCACCCGATGTCTCCTTCACACTACTAATTGTTTCAGGCTTTCCTGAATGTGTATGTGTATGTATATAATATATTGTTGTCTTTCTATATTTTAAAATTGGGTATCATATTGTAAATAGAAACAAATTAATAATTGCCTTCTTTCCTTTTTTTTTAATAAATTTTCTGGATCCCGTACCTTTAAAAAATTATTTACATATATTCCATCTTCTAACACAAAATTCCCCAACCATTCCGGCTTTGTGGACTGGCAGGGAGGGGTGGGGATGGTTCCACACAAACTGGGGCAAACTCATGTCCACAGCTCTATTTGCACAATGGAGCATGCACACATAGTCACCCGCTGCTTGCAAAAGTGGGGATGTGCATGCGTGCTCGCCCTCCACTTCCATGGCCTGATTCTGAACAGCTCAAGGCCCTGAAGTGGGCCACAGCCCTGTTCTAACATCTTTATACTGTATTGTGCTGGTTAATCTTTGTATTTTAAGTTTATGAGGATTATCATTTTGTGAGTTTCTTGATTTATGAAACATATCTGTTTTTACTCTGAGTTATATCCTCTAATGTAGATGTCAGGGTTCCAAATAGCATCCAAAATTAAATCAGAGTCCGAGGCAAAGTATTCCTCAAAGTTCCAATTTATTAGCAGAGCCATGTTGGCACATCTGTGAGAAACCTGAATCTGACACTACGAGGGTTTCTCCATCCAGTTGAAAGATCAAGCCCCTTGTCCCCACACCCACAAGTTCATCACGTTAGCCAGTCGTCTTCTGCCAGCGTGTCAGTTACTCCCCTCAGCTTCTGAGCAGGTGCTGGACAAAGGATGACCTTGAGAATCTAAAGGAATTTGTTATGGCTAAAAGGTTTACATCCCTCATGCAACAGCCTCTCCCAAATTCCCACAGCAAGAATACATTCTCAAGCGTAAAGTGTGGCCAAAGTCTCTAATAAAATCTGGCTTCGGCCTGACAGTAGATTCATCACAAATATATTACAGAGCCATTATTCCATCTCTTCAAGTGCCTATTTGTTTTTCTTTTATGTGAAGTTATAAAATCATCATCATCATCATCATCATCATCATCATCATCATCTCATGGTAAAAATAAAATAAAACAAAGTCACACATGTTAAACCATCGTTAGCTGAATGTAGTGCTTATTAGTGAGATATTCAGTTCCATCAACATTAAGATATGTCTTTAGCAGGGGTGGGTTCTGACTTACCTAGCTGCCAGTTCGTTTCCTCATGCGCCGTATGGGTGTGTGCACACACACATGCGCAGTGCTAAAAACCAAGCTTCTGCACATGCGCAGAAGCAAAAAACAGCTTCTGCATGTGCGCAGAAGCAAAAAACAAGATGGTGGCACCTATGGAGCCACCGAGAGAGCCGGTTCGGGGGCATGTCCAGCCGGCCATCGCTGCCGGTTCGGTGAGCGTGGGGGAATTCCCACTACCGGTTCTATAGAGCCGGTATGAACCAGCAGGAACCTATCTCTGGTCTTTAGGCTCATCCTCACTAACATGAACATGTTCTGGTAACTATTTTTATGGCATGTGCTGCTTACATTACCTTCATCTCATCACCAGGCTACAACAAATGCAGCTTAATGTTATTACAAGCTGGTTTAGTATTTTCCTTCTTCTCCTGACACAATTTTTGCCACAGACCCAATCTAAGATGCTTCATGAATGATGTGATCACTGGTGAAACTACAGTGGGATGTTTCCAGCTCTTCTTGGGTCTCCTCTCCCTTCCACTTGATGGAACTGCTTTTCATGGGCACTTAGGGCTGAAAGAGGTTGGAGACTTGCTTTCTACAGAAACATCCATCCATTTCTCCTATTCCATTCTATGAACATTCCTGAATTACTTCTGGGTGTTGGCAGAAAGAATTGGACTCATGTCGGAACTGCTCTTCCCTTGCTGCATTAACTGAGGGTGGCGCTGGCTTATTAAAAATTTCAACCTCCTGCTCCACCCTGTGCTGTTCCCCCCATATCTATCACCTATTAGTGGGGCAAATTTTGGATACAGGATTAAAGCTGAGTGCTAGTTCTACACTGAGAAGTAGCCTGATTGACCTCACCTCTGTACCTATGTTAGGTAGCCAAGCATGCCATTCCAAAACTCACTTATACTTGACCAATCTGCCCCAATCCATGTTAGGATAGGTAGATTATTTCCCTACCAGAGATGAAGTTTGGTGGAGAAGGAAAACGAAGCTGGAAGAAAGTACTAGTAGCTTTTCTAAAGTTGTCTTGTATTAAACAGTACAGCACCAGTTGTCAGCCTCATTATGGCAGAATAGGGGTCAACAACCAGGGCAAACAGATTTTATGCTGATATACTTTTTCTGCTGGCTCAAGGATTAGTAAAAATAGCACTTTAACATGGCCATCTGGATATGTCCTCTATAAAGCAAACAAAGGAAAAAAAATTAAAGGCTGCAAAATTTAGGAGAAGTATTTGAACTCAAAGTAATATGTCACATATACAATATATATATATATACACCTTTAAAAGGATATATAATAACATTTCTTTTGTGTGTGAGTGTGGGCGGGTGTATTTTGTGTGTGTATGTAAAACTTTACTAAACATTTTGGTTTAGCCTGATAGTCCCAGTAGAATTATGAAATTATTTCTCGAAGGCCCTCACAAAATGGCTGCCACAGATGATCTTTCCCTTTTATAAAGTTTCTTCCATAGTGACTATGTTGAGCCCAGAGGCATTCTAAATAAAAAATGATGCTTTTGGTATATAAATGTGTTTTAATTAAAAGAATGCAACAAAAGTAATAATAATAAGTCAGGTTGTTCCCATGGGCCCAGTATTGCTTTTCCTTAGTTTATTGGCTGAGTGAAGCAAACTTTTGATTTAACTCCCTTCTTTCAGAATTCTTATTATATATATGCAGCCTGATATCTCTCCATTGACAGTGGACATGAAATACAAAATCCTACTGAGGGTACAATGCTACACATCAAGTTCAGATAGTTTCCTCATATTCCCAAGGAGGTCAGTAAAGATGAAACATGCATTTTGATAGGATCTTCTGATAAAGCCACCAGTCCTACACCAGTGTAGTCTATAATCCCAAAATTTTCTGGTGATATGCTGTCCAAAAACTAACAATGTCTATGTGTGCTTTTTCAGGATAGTCAGTATGAGCTAGGTGCTGATGACTGCTGTGATTGAAAGGTTAATATTAATTCCAGAAATTATACTTAGGAAACACTTAGGAGTGGTGTGGTGGCCTAGAGGTGGAGCTCTCGCCTCACAATCAGGAGGCTGTGAGTTCGATCCTAGGTAGAATAGAATAGAATAACAGAGTTGGAAGGGACCTTGGAGGTCTTCTAGTCCAACCCCCTGCTTAGGCAGGAAACACTACACCACCAGGTAGAGGCAGATATTTCTCTCTCTGGGCACAATGAGAATATATCTGCTGAACTAAACTCTGTATTGGCGACAGAAAACACTCTGCTAGCTCCATTCAGTTGCCCAGACTCCACCCCGCAAGTGATTATGGGGTTGTTAAAAGAAGATGATGAAGTTTGGTGGAGACACTTAGGAACCAATGTAGTACTTTCAGCTAAAAACCCTATTCCAGAAACTTAATGCTACAATTCTCCAGAAGAAGACAATCAACAGTGGTACTGAACATTTCCTAAGAATTCTAGGAATGCTAGCAGACATAATCCTCTTCCTCTCCCCCATTCATTTTCAAATGTAAGTTATCCTCCAAGCATTGCAGTTAAAATTCCAACTGAGTATCATCCAAGTTAGTATCATGCTAGGTGAGTTGTGATAAAATAGTTTCAGGTAATCTGTAGCATCCAGATGTACTGACAGATCATAATTTGAAGAACCATACATGATATATCTACCGTATGTGTCAGTCAGTCCAGCTATTAAAGGGAAATAATGACATTTCAAAGAGAAAGCAAGCTTTCACCCAAGATTCTGAAAGTTCTAAAACTTCATCAAGATTTCTGAAGTATACCAATGTAGGAAGTTAGCACCCACCCTCTCCTGGAAAAATGAAATATCCTAGGAAAATATTAAAAAGGCAGAATATTATAGAATATCCCTAGAGAAATTGAGAAACATGCTTTTAGAAAGGAAACAGACTCACTCTTAGTAGCCCCCACCTTTGTCAATGGGCCATCAAGGAATGGCCCAGCTCACTCATCCCCCCACCTTTGTCAATGGGCAGTCTATTCTACATAACAAAGATAGGATTAGCCCTCTGCCTTATGGCACCTGGAAAGATTGCATCAGCCAGCACTCAATCTAGCTTGGTATTCAGGACAGCCTACAGAGTTGCCCCTGCATGGCCCCACGGGAGTCTGACAGCCAATGGGATACATTTCTGTACACGAACAGGAAACTAAGAGGTGGGGCCCTACAGAGAAGATAGGATTAGCCCTCTGCCTTATGGCACCTGGGAAGATTGCATCAGCCAGCACTCAAGCTAGCTTGGTATTCAGGACAGCCTACAGAGTTGCCCCATGGGAGTCTGACAGCCAATGGGATACATTTCTGTACAGGAACAGGAAACTAAGAGGTGGGGCCCAACAGAGGTCATAAAACCAAGAGACTCAGCATCTTTTCCTCCCTTTTTCTCTTCACCCAACATCTGGAAGCATGTGATCCACCTTTTCTGTTCAGGAGCCCCTGCCATGTGCTCCTGCCCACCATTAAACCTTCTTTCCAAGCAACTTCCAGGAATCCAGTGTCTTTTTCCCCACTTGCAACTGAACCCAGAAGGATATTCCTTACAACAGGTCAAAACTGCTTTTTGCTGTTAATTCTGAATTCTTAAAAGCATTATTTTCCTTTTCTTTTTCTGTGATCTGGAATAAAATCTGACACCCAGTGGCTTTTCTTTTCTTCCTGATGATCTGAAGGTCTCTCTTAAAATTGATTGTTTCCAAAAGTCATTAAGAAAAGGAG